>CM042546.1:13812809-14125309 GCA_023630585.1 Cranoglanis bouderius
AACTGTCTGTCTGTCTGTCTATCTTCTCATTTCCTTTTCTACATGCATTACTGAAGTATCTATCTATCTATCTATCTATCTATCTATCTATCTATCTATCTATCTATCTATCTATCTATCTATCTATCTATCTATCTGTCTATCTGTCTGTCTGTCTGTCTGTCTGTCTGTCTGTCCGTCCGTCCTATCTATCTATCATCATGACTCTCGACTCTTGACTTCGAAACTAAACTCCCTATACTTCTACAACTCACTGTTCTTCACACACTGCAGAGCTCTAAGTGCTGGAGAAGGAAGTGTAGCAACAGGTGCTGAAACGAATTAAAGATGTGTGTGTGTGTGTGTGTGTGTGTGTGTGTGTGTGTGTGTGTGTGTGTGTGTGTGTGTGTGAGAGAGAGAGAGAGCAGAGAGAGAGAGAGAGAGAGAGACTGCCCATCTGTTTTGTGTTAGCTGCATTTGCGGTCCGAGGGCCGGGGTTTTGCTCCCTATAAATGTATGTTTGCACAGGTTTGTGTCACAATAGCTTGAGCAAAAGAGAAGCAACAGTTCCTTAAAAGTGAACACTTTATCTCCACCCCCTAACCACACATTCCACCTTCCCTTTTTAGATCATCTGAACCTCTTACTGCTTTGAGCAGGTACAGTAATGGGACCCGAGCGCTGGATCGCAGTTCCTGCTCTCTTCTGATGATGGAGACTTTTGATGTGGTGATCAGGTGATGCAGGCACTGGGTGTCCATACTTAGCATGACTACTGTGTGTACAGGGACATAGTGTGGCTTAAAGACTTCAGACAGCGATGGTTTACACATGTTATTGCAGGGGAAATGGGAAACTCCTGTGATTAAACATTTATTTCTGGTTTATGGGTTTTACCTGGGTTTTCATCTCTCCACTCTATTTCTGTCCAACGTAACCAGTTCTGTCTGCCATGCATAACACCCAGGCCAGGGATAAAGCCTGCAGAAACATTTCCAGTACCCCTCTTGATGCTGTTGCTGCTTATAACCACTGAGACCTTGCACGCTCATTTTGTACCTTTTCATATGAGGTGGGTGTTTTATTTAGGTCAACCTGGGGGTCTAGATGGCATCACTTACTTATGCATAATTAAGTAGAATGCCTGCATTGTACAGTGTTAGAGTGTACCCATGTTAAAATGTTTTCAGTTAATTAAGTTGATTTGGATAATGCTTTTAATAAGTAAGGAATTTTGGGGATTATTTTGGGGATTTTAACCATCGAGCACTTCCAGTACTTCCAGCACTTCCAACAAACAGAAAACGGGAAACTCCTTTGAAGAAGTTGTGCTAACTCTTAATTCTTCCCAATTTGACTGACTCCATTTCATTCCCCCACACTCCTTCTCCCCTCATCTTTGTCTCCTTTCTCCTGGTCGTGTAGCTTAATGAGCTCTTCAGCCATTCATCTGTACTCTGGCCAAAGAAAGCCGGTCTCTCTCTCTCTCTCTCTCTCTCTCTCTCTCTCTCTCTCTCTCTCTCTCTCTCTCTCTCTCTCTCAGACGGCCTTATGCTGCTGGTCTGATTGCGGATGATTAAACTCATTAGTGGTCTTTAGCAGGCGTCTCTTTCGGCTGACGCTGCTTTGTGGGTGGGTGGGTGGGAGAGTGAAGGTGGGTGGCATTACTAAGCATGTGGAAAGAGGGGTGATGTTAAGTCTCTCTCTCTCTCTCTCTCTCTCTCTCTCTCTCTCTGTCTCTTTCAATTCCACTAAAGCAAACCAATCCTGGATCGCATGATGATTTTTTACGAGGTTATGATGAATTTCCAGCCATGGTTCTACATACCAGGATGGGCATTTCTGCCTGCTCTCTTCGCTTCTCCTCTTTCTTACAAACCCTTCTCCTGCTCCCAATTTAGATTCTTTTCCCACAATTCTTCTTTGTTTCTGAAGTTTACTGACTGGTGACTGGAATAAATAAAGCTCTGTGCGTGCTCTGTAATTATGTGGATACTCGACCCGTCGCTAGATTGGACCAAATAGCATGTTTAACATGTTCAAGGCCGTTTCTCTGCTGATCTCATAACCATGCTTGACATCATGAAACTCGGGTTTGGCTTTTCACCACTGTGCCTTCACACTGTTTTACTTTCGGCCCATTTCGGGAAGGAACAATAACGTTCGACAGCTTGCAACCGCAAACAAATGCAACGTGCATCGGTGCCCCGGCACAGAGAGTGCCATTTTATAACATTAATTGCTCTGGAAGTTCGTTTTAGTCTGATTTGGGTAAATTACTAAGATTTCAGCGTGTACTCATTAGGAGTTAAAGGTGATGTCAGTGCAGAAAAAGTTCTACTGAAAGAGAATGTTCAGTTATAAGAAGACTGTGCTTTCAGGAGGAATCATTTTCTTTCTATATGGAACTAATTCTCAAAAATTAACCAGCTTTCATCTCTGCTTTTTACATTTACCATTTATTATTCCTAACCCTTAGGCCTTTATCTAAAGTGTTCAGTGTCCCAGCCAGCAGCAGGCACATTAGTACATCCCAGTGGATAGACAGAAGTCCACAGAGGAATGTAATGGATTAAAAGTCAAACACCAGAGGACCTGAGCATGCATGAAGCAGGCAGATGGGCTGAAAAGCGGACCATTGTACAGCAGCATTAACTTCGTTTTAATGAGGGCAGTGGTGAATAAAGGACAGAGAATACATTCGTGTCAACATTTGAGAGCAATAAAACCATGGAGAATGTATTTAATGCAGACACATGACATCATTCCCCTTGGGGGAAGTGGGATGGAACGAGATGAAACGAGGCCAAAGTGTATGATATTATAAAAAATAAATGTGGAGGAACAAGAGTTCTCAGTTGTCCTATACATTATGTGAGTAGCGTAATGGTACACAGTAAGAAGAGGATCTGAAATAGATGTTAACATTAATGTTATATGGAAGAAATGGAAAATAGTATAGCCTATTATTAAAATAACAAACTACAAATCAGAGTAAATTGCAATTCTACATTGTTTTAATAAACTACTACGTAACAAGTGAGTTTTAATATTTAGTGTAAAAATCATTTCCTGTCACGTGAACATGTAAGCATCTGGCATGGATTTTAAGGTTGTATAGTTCATATTTAGTTGTTGTTGTTTTTTTTACACACTAAACACAAACACTTTTCTTTCTCTCTATTTTTTATTTTTGCAGTTAACGAAAAACACCTTGGTTTTTGAAATGGCTGATACCTATTACAGCCACGGGTACATGTTGGCGAACACACGCACTTAGTTTCAGTGATCAAAAGCCTGCCAAATACCTCAAAAGCAACACAGCTAAATGTTTCTCCATGTAATTACATACAGGCTGCTCCTGAATACTATAGGAGGATCGTAAAGTCTACATTTACAACACGTTTACATTTACAATTTTATTTCTTGTGAAAAAGGTCATTCAAATTTCATTCTTTATATATATGGTGCGATGTTTACTTGGCATTTATGGAAGGATTCTCCAGTGTTAATGCTTTGTAAGGGTTAGTAAGTTTTCCACAGTGCGGAAAATCGTCAGGACAGTGGACTTGGTAAAATGACGAGCTGCTATTATTGTCTTATTAACTTCTAGAGAAAGCAAAAAGAGATGGTGAAAGGAATCACTGTTTATAACTCCTTTAACATAAATAATAACACGAACTAGATTCGCAGACTTTCCACAACGTTAAATAGAACTATAAATGGATAAAAAGTATGATGTGCTGTTTCTTTAGTTTAGAAAATATCATCTTTGGCAAATCCCTCTCTCAGTTTTAAATAACATATCCAAGAATGATACATTCAACTCAGTAAAAGTTTGTATTTGTTTTTTGATCATGAATGAAATAAAAACACTAAGCAAGGAGTCCATGGTATTGGTGTAGTGCTTTGCTGGATGATATGGATTTACAGGATTATTTTAAGCACGTTACTGTATTTGTTACAGAGTGCATGGCCGGATGACGAGATAGATTGATGAATGGATATGATGCTTTGACAGACTGGTCTTCCCGGTAAAGGGCTGCAGATCTGTTTGCAGCTGGTCGTGAATAATAGATGGTGTTTATGAGTGTATGTATTCAATCTGACCCCAGAGGTTACAGACTGAACGAGAGTAGCTCTCCCTGAGGAGGAAAAAGAGGACCGAGCAGGAGAAGAGAGAGAAAGACAGAGAGGGATGACAGATGACGTTCGTTTAGGGAGGTGATGAGCTGTCAGGTGGACAGGGACTCTCCGTCAACCTTTGGTGACAAGGCCAATCAGTCCGAGAGGTTACAAGTGGGGCTAATATCTTCTTAATCACAGCATCGAGACTGACACACCAGGTGTAATTCAGAATGAAGGGTCAAGTGACAATCCAGGATTTGTAGGAAAACTTACAAACTAATGTTTGAAATGGAGACACTTATCAGGGCTTACACTTAAACAGTGTTCTACTAGAAGTGTTCTATCCTGCTGAGATATTCACAAAGGTACATATTCCAAGCAGAACCTCGTCAAGAATCTAAAAACCCTTAGCCATTCAAGGAAGTTCATGAGGAACCCTTCATCTGAGGTGTGTAAGCTTCATCCTAATTACATTAACCCAAAGCAACTTACAGCTGAGTTATGATACACTCAGAGCAGTTGAGGGTTAAAGGTCTTATACAACAGCAGCTCTCTGGCAGTCCTGGGATTTGAACTCAACTCTCTGATCACTAGTGCGGAACTTAAATATTCTCAACTAGTTCATTTTAAATTGAATTTTAAACATGGAGGACAGTCTTTGTGCAAAGATAATTTGCAATGGCGCAAAGTGGTTACTGTTATTTCTCTTATGTTGTTTTGTTCCTCTTATACCACAATGATTTGCCAACATTAACAACTTTTTATTTATTGATAGAGGAAACACCGAAATTTGTTTTTAAATATATTTATAGTTACATTTGATGTTTTGGAACATCCGCAAAACTAGTCAGTTCCTGTTATCCTCTGTCCTGAACTTTCCCCTGTTGTAAAACTTACGTCTGACGCTGACAGTAAAAAAAAAAAAATATTCACACAAAACATCACCATGTCAACAATTAAACGCTTTATATCAGTTTATGTGGAGCGTCGTCCGCCCTACAAGTCCCTATGTAAGTTGTTACTATAGAAACGCACATTGATATAACCTATGATTTGCCTTCATATGGAAGTCTTGTCAGAGCTGCTGTTATAGAAAATGAATCAACACCTTTTGACCAATAAGAATCCACAGAAACACTGTTGATTAAATTTACATCTGGACAAGGTATCTGACTGGGAATGTATGGAATAAAATCTACTACAATTACTGAAGTACTTTCCGTGTCTACGTCTTGTAGACTTTAAAAAAAAACAAAAAAAAAAAAAAAACTATGACACTCTTAAATTAGCTCCATAGAGTTTCCTCTGAGGAAGCAACCGACATTAACACGATAACAAATGTTTAACTGCGGCTCAAGATAACACATACGATTGAAACCGAACTATTATGTTTATCTGTGCTCAACTTACAACTGGCAGAGAGCATTGAGCATGGAGGTTAAGGACAGAGATTGAAAGCAATTAGCAAGGCCTAGTGTGTGTCCAAGTGTGTGTGTGTGTGTGTGTGTGTGTGTGTGTGTGTGTGTGTGAGAGAGAGAGAGAGTGTGTGTGTTAATGAGAAAGGGGTGATCACAGATTTAGCCTGTTAAATAATTCATTTGGTTTGAAGCGTGCGCCGACACTCACGGCACGGTCCATTAGGTGTTTAGAGGGTGCCACAGACACATACACACACATGTGCAAACACACACAACGCGCACACACACACACACACACAAAAAACAGACGTGTGGTTCTCCCATACCCCATCCCTTCCACACACACAAACACACACACACACACACACACACACACACACACACACACACACACACACACACACACACACACACACACACACACATTCATCCATACACCCACAAACATACACAATTTAAACGAGCAAGCCGAAAGTCAAGTGGAAGTGACATCAAACACAGCTGCACAATGATCATGCTTTTCTTCATTACTGAGCAAAATGTCACTAATTTACAAGCCAAATTGTTCAAAGACAGCAAACAGAATGTGATAAATATAATTACATAACAGTGCTGCTGAATTCTCTATTCTGATTGGTCAGAAGCTGTTGATTAATTTTCAGTCACAGAAGCTCTAAAGACACTTCCAGCTGCACATCACACCACCCCACCACTGATTATTTACCTATAACACCAAACTCTCCCAAACTCGGTAATACATGTTACAACAGAAACTGTTCTGTAGCTTGTAGATACACTGTCTAAAGTTCCCTTTATGTGCTATAGCCAATGTTTTTGGATATTGTGTAGCTTTAAGTCTGATTGTTTGCTTTAAAACAAGATCTTGGCGAGCTTCTGTAATACTGCAATAAAAAATTTAAAAAAAAAGAAAGAAAACGCAAACATCTTCCAATTTAACAAATAAATAAATAAAAAATGCTACAGCAACCTTGCAATCACAAGAGGCGGAAGTGGCCTTTTTTACTCAAGTAGCTTAAGATGTGACTATTTTATTGGCACAATATATATTTTAATCCATCAAGATGTGTATTTCTTTTAAGTTGGTTGGAGCCACTTTGCTCTTCTGAAGCTACACAATAGGGTTTTTTTCTTATACAGTCAATGTTCACAGGCTATTTTTATGGAGTAACCCAGAATTCGTGCTGGATGTGTCATGAAAGCAACCATCCATCTAATCCACACCTCACGTGTCACATTCCCTTTCCGGCACTACAGAACACTTCATTAAGAAAAATAATGTTTATACGTACAACATGAATAAAACATGTGGTTGTAATCAGTTGAAGAAGTTGGACCTTCTCAAGGGTTCTTCAGTTGAAATCTTAAAAACATACTGTATGGGGCAATCCTACAGCTCCATCAGTCCAGGTCTAGTGATGACCCTGGGTTTGACTTGTATCTTAGCTAATTACTCTCATTTTCTGTTTATATTTTCTCCACCATTGTTAAGAGGGCAAGATTCTGTATCAATGGTGTCCAATCTTATTCACAAATGGCCGGTGTGTACAGGTTTTCATTGTAATGGACCAGTAGCCTTGCCTGATTCCACTTGTTCTCAGAGTTTAATTATTGATGAGATGATTCAGGTGTGAAAACCTGCAACCACTCAGATTAGGCTCTGCCCCAGAGGAAAATTTCTTTTTTAAAAAAAAAACATTTCTCTTTGATATCTCGGGAGATTTAATTGGAATTTGACCTAGAATTCTACCTTTCTCTCTCTCTCTCTCTCTCTCTCTCTCTCTCTCTCTCTCTCTCTCTCTCTCTCTCTCTCTCTCTCTCAAAAAAAAAAAGAGGCATGGGATTTTTCTGATTGTGTGTGAGCACAATGGGAACTTGATTTTTTCAGTCTATTGTCCACTGTTTAGTTTACAGACTGAGTCAAACTATTTTTTTCAAAATAGCTGCACAGTAAAGCCAAACTTAAATTGTATTTGATTAAAACATAATCGGAAGACAATTTCTTCCCCAAATACAATATTAAATGCATTCTGTACATATTAGTAACTTGCTCACATAAAACCATAAATTGTTTAATGTAGACAATAAACCATTAGACCTCAGTATTTAGCACACTCAAATATTTTCTATACTTGTATTAATGCATCTGAACTACAATAATAGCTGAAATATAGAATACTTGGCACATAGTTCACATTTCCTGAAGAATACTTACAGATGGATACTTTAAAAAAAAAAGTATTATAATTAGCATATCAATAATATACCAGTGCGCTTCTCTTCAAATATAGTCAGACATGGTAGTATATCAAAAGTAAACTGTACATCCCTCCATACTCTACAGTAATACCCTTGTAGTAAACTTCATAGTATATTTGAATGAACTTACTAGATTTTTTTAAATGTTAGGATAAATAGCTTTAAAAAATATTCATACAACAACAATAATAATAATAATAATAATAATAATAATAATAATAATAATAATAATAATAATAATAATAATAATATTTGTTTTAGATTTTGTCCCCCTCACTTTGTCCTGTTCTATATCATGTTCCTCAGAAGAGTTCCTCCTACACACACACACAGGCACACAGGCACACACACACAAACACACACACACACACACACACACACACACACACACACACACACACACACACACACACACACACACAGTAGCACACTTGTAGTATAAAAATATAATAACACACACAAACAACTTCAGAGTAATTCTGTTTTCTTGGTGTATTGACCAATGACCAGTTACATTAAATGGCCTGTTTTGTTGTTTCAATATAAATAGTTAATTATTCTTATTCTTATTATTATGTATGAAGTCCATCTCCATCTGGTGTCAAACATACAACTGATCTCGGGTCAAACTCACTTAACACACTGCTATAAACAGTAAGCATGTTTAGGTAGTCTGAGTGTAAGCCCCAGAGAAACCAGTTTGCAGTTGAAGCTAGCCGTGCGTGCACTTACACTAATGAACTGAGCTCTGTTACACATCTGATATAGCAGACTCGCTGATGTGTGTGTATATCATAAACCAGTGCCGTTCTCATAATTCGCCTCTCTCTCCGGGGTCCTGAAGTGCCGCTGCGACACCTGACACCACCTGAGTGGAGCGAGGGCCGTCTAACGCGCTGCCTGTCAGCAATTACCTCACGTTAAAATCCCCCCTTGAGTGGCAAATTGAATCAGGCCGGGCTATCACTGTCTGCCCTGTCTCCAAACTGCAGAGTTCTAAACTCAATTATAGGTTATAAACTCGGACTTCTTTAAGAACTAGATCTCTTAGCCTGCCGATCGATCGCTCTGTGTGTCTACTGAGGCCCGAAACTCAAAAAGGTATTTTCTGTTCTTCAGGGCTAATCTGTATTTATTTGCTTTTATTTTAGCAAGGAGGCCCCAGCTGAGGATATGAAATGTCATAAAAAGGCATTGATCAACAAAAAGGACCTTTATTAATAACTTAAAATGGAAAAAGCCAATCTAATTGTAAATGAACACCGCCATGAGCAAGCAAGCAGGAACAGAGGCAGGATAAACTGCCACTTATAAGATAAGGAAGTTAGGGTCGTCCTGTGATTTAAGTGTGTCGGCTGCTTACGACCCTCAAGGCTAAAAGTGTGCCTCATGAGTATAGATCAATGCTGCCTTCACATGCTCACTGGATGGTCCTATTTCCTAGTTTCCTAGCATTCGAGTGGACAGCTAACATTAGCTAGCTCAATCTATTTTAGTACTTTATTAACATTTTCCCCTAGAGCAAAAATGTACACAATGATGGTTTGAGATACACTATAAACCTGTGTCACTCCATCACTCTCAAGGGTTCTGTGAAACATTGCTAAAGCTGGTCTACTCAGAACATTTTGTGAAAGGAAAAGCCATTCAATTTAAGCTCCTCTGGAAAAGTGGCCTAACCGGTGACCATTTAAAGTAAGTTGCCTTTAAATTAAACAGCTTTCACACACTTAGAAAAAAAAACAGTTCCTCAAGTCTTCTTTGGATAGTTAAGGGTTCTGAAGGATACTTAGGGGTCCTAGATGGAACCCTTCGGTTTGTTAGCTCAAAGTGCGCTACATTTCCAGGCAGATAATGAACTTTTAAAGTAGAAAGAAAAAGATTTCTTACCTGAATTTCAGGCAGCTAGCTAACTAATATGTACAGTACATTTTCAGAAAAACAGATACTAAACTGTACCTTTCTTTGTAGCTGGGGTGGTACCCTTATCCTTTGTACTTTTAATATTTAACTTTTACCTGGGAAAAAAAAAGCTTCAAGGTACATAATTGGACCATAATCACCTTTAGTTTAGAAGTACACTATATGCACCTTTGTAGGTAAAATATGCATACAAAAGCTATAAAAGATGTACACTTGATGGTACCACCCAGCAACAAGGATTGGTACATCAATTACCATAGAAACCCAGCTAAGGCTTATTTACACGTTATATTCATTTTGAATGTGTACAGTTACTTTGTTAAGCTAGAACCTACTAGCTAGCCAATCAACAAAGCTGTTTTTTCTGTTATGGTGCTTTTGTATTTTTTTCTGAACCACTATATGTTTTGTTACAGTGGAACTTCCAAAGTTCGGAAAAGTTCACCTTTTGGGAAAAATAAACTCCAAAACTCCAAACAAAGCTACTTCATTTAATCTTTATTACTGATTATAATAAATCTGATCTCAATAGCAATGAGTTTCCAATTTAAGACTGTATTGCGTGTTGTGTGACACACCTGTTTTCCCCCAAATCTGCAAACAGTAATGAAACAACAGTCAAAAACATTTATAGACTCTGAAGAACCCACCATGTGATTTCCATGGCCAGTGCTAAGATGTGTCACGATGTGTCAATGTGTCAACAGTTTATCCAGATACAGACCCAGCAAAGTATTTCAGTGGATTGAACCAAGTGCTTGAAAAATACTGTAGCAGAACCAATCAACGTATGAAAAACCTGCTGCTGTTCAGTGACTGTAGTTCTCACCATTCATTCATGTTAGTGGCTTATCTGGACTTTTGCAACCAAGGAATTTTATTTAACTGAACCTTCACTGGACCATTTAGATGGTCCAATTTATGGTTGATAATGTTTAGTAGATAATATATAACACTTTTTTTTGCTGTTACTTTATGTGGATTGTCTAATTTATAGCTAGTGATGTTTAATAAATCATTTCCAATTCCTCCCTAGTGTTAATGTGGACTTTATTTATACATTTTATGACATTTTAGATAGATAACCATTACTTGACATGTTGACAGTCTGTAGATGATTTGTAGTGTCTAAAGCAGACTATGCCGATTAAGTGCTACCTTTTATTGTCCTAAGCCATAAACAATAAGTGATTATATGCTGCTTCTTGTCCAGGGTCTATGATTAAAAGTTCAGAGAGAAGTGATGGTTAGTTTGGCACACACACACACACACACACACACACACACACACACACACACGCACGCACGCACGCACGCACGCACGCACGCACGCACGCACACACACACACACACACACACACACACACACACACACACACACACACACACACACACACACAGGATGTGGTCATAGGGTGGCGCTGTAGAGCTGCTTATGTTCCAGGATTGGTACACTGTGATGGACAGCTGTCATATCTGTGTGTGTGTGTGTGTGTTTTTGTGTATTGTGTGTGGATGATGTGTAAAGTACACACAATGGTCACTGAAGTCTCTGCATGGGTCGTGACCACTCGAGACTGGAAAGGCAAAATGGTGATGTTAAGTGGATGTGTGTGTGTGTGTACTTCTAAATGTATGTGGAGTATGTGGTTAACGTAGGGGGTCCGGCTCCGACCACGGTGACTCTCTCAGGCTTTGCCAGTCCCGGTCTCTTTGATATTGCTGGACATTAGCATTTGTTAAGTGCTTTGGTCAGAAACACTTAACATGGCCTGTGGTCACTAAGAGAAATCAGCAGGGTGAAATATTCATCGTGGAGGATTGGTGGTTTTCCTTTAGGCCAGGACTAAAAGCTCTGGTTTTGTGTGTTAACCTGAGACACTTTAAAGCAGAGACACTACTACTTTTACTACAGACCTTATCGTGGTTGGCTTGTGTATGTGTGCGTTTCCTGTACATCCCGCATATTCTGTCTACAAACAGGCTTAAAAAATCTGAGCTCACGACTATTAACTATTTTTAATCCATCAGTTATCAAAATCTAATGCAAGTTAATGTAAGTGCATGTTTACAATTCTTCAAGAATGCACCACACACAGATTTTAGCTGTTTGAGTTATTCCTATATGAGGCTGAAATTTGAATATCCTTTTTTGTAACATTTCATTCAAATAGTAACACATGCATTTAAATATAATTTGGCAAATTTCATCATTGTTTATATAACATTTATTTGCTAGTATACCCAGACCTTGAAGTCAGTTCTGTGATTTTTAATTTAGATTTTTATTTATTTTATTTTATTTATTTATTTATTTATTTTTTACAAATTTACGAGAACTTCCATTTCTGGAGAACACTGACTCATAGCCAGATGCTTGCGTGTATCTACGTGCTTCTGACACATGCTTTTTTCAATTTCATCATCACCCCATGTGCCCCCCCTCCCTACTTTACAACGAACTGCTATTCTCTGTTCTACTCTGGGGTTTTTTTTTCCAGCGGTCTCCTTCTCTAAACCACACACCACATGTCATGAGTATGACCTTTAAAACAGCCACTAGTTTCTGTCACCATTGGCTCACTAAAAGGGGGTGTTGGAAAAAGAAATAAAATAAAGGTGACCCAGAATAGAGATGAATTCTAGCAGCCATCTGAGAAAGATCATTATAACACTAAAATATACTATAAAACATTTCTAAACTTTCATAAAATTGAATATTTGAATTCTAACAGCAAAGGCTACCACAAAACATCTACATGAGCTTTTATCTTATTTTATTTTACTATATCATCTTACTCAGTCGATATTATTCAGGAATGCACTTAAAAAAAAACAACAACCTTTAGCTTTAGAAATTCTCATTTTGAAACCTACACACTGGAAGAAAAGTAATTGCAAAATAATAAAAAAAATATATAAAACTACCGGTCATTGGTGCCATAACCCATTTTGAACAATATACAAAACTATGTATACAATGTATAATTTTGTTGTTTCCTTTCTATCCTTATACTATGAAAGCAAAAAATGCAATGACACACTTTCTTTTATTTTTTGCTATTTTCTTCTGCATGTATAGTTATTTAGTTTTACTCAATACTGTTGAAAATAGGTCACAGCACCAACGTGTGTATACATGTTGCCTGGAGCCTATCCCAGGTAGCATGGGGCACAGGCGGGAGACACCCTGGATCGCAGGGTACAATCACACACACATTCATACACCCATTCACACATTACGGACACTTTTGAACATTCCAATTAGCCTATAATGCATGTCTTTGGACCGGGGGAGGAAACCGGAGTACCCGGAGGAAACCCCCGAAGCACGGGGCCACACACACATGGCCACGGCAGGAATCAAACCCTCGACCCTGGAGGTGTGAGGCAAACATGCTAACCACTTTCAATATATGAGCAGCTAAAAGCCAATGAATCTGGTGTTTAAAAAAACATTTGCCTGTAACATTTGCCTGAGGGTTAAATGCTTAAATACCACACAGTGGCTCTCTAAAAGCTATAATTAACCCTTAAATGACAAATTATGTTCCACGCACCCCAACACTAGCTGATTGATTGATTTTTTCTTGGTGAGCCCATTGTTTGCTTCTTTAGTTTTGCACTGTAGCTACGAGGCTAATATTGTTAACAAGTAGAAGGAAGTACAAAGCTGCCAGATTATCATCATGTAAACTGCAGGCCTAAATTGTCACATTTGACTCAGTCAAATCACTGACGTATAAATCAGCCTTCGCATTTTAATCGAGGACTATCTTGTGGTTTACTCTGTCAAACAAAAACTGTGAACAGCAGGGTGAGAGTAGGAGGCTGCTGGCATGGGAAAAAAAACATCACACTGTGGTTTAATGGTTTCTGTGTAGAAACTCACCTTTTACCAGAATCTGAGGCTTGTGCAGAGAGACACCACTCTAACTGCAGTGGAAGAAAGAGATTCAAGATGGCCACTGCAGTTTTTAGCATTGCGATTGTCCTTTTGTCCATTTTTATAGATAACAGTGTGTCACAGATGGTGAGAAACCATAAAATGGTGGCTATAAGCTTTCATTACATTATACATTAGTCTCATAGCTCCAGTGCAAAACTAATTGACAAATATCAGACATGTATGATTGAGTACATTTAGGAACTGACTAGACTCTTGCGGAGAAAAACTTTAAGTTGTTATCTGTAGTTTCTAAGTGGAGTGCTTTCTAAACAGGCTCTACATGAAACATTTTCTAAAATGGTTCTTCTTAGAACCCTCTGTTGGAGGATTCTACGTAGGACTTTTATGAGATCCACCAGAGGATCCACTTTAGTGCTACAATCTTTTATTTTTTTAATTTTTTTTTTAGATCTAAGATTATAACACTGTGGACCAGGTTCCATCCATCACCCTTAAAGGTTTTATTATTGCTGTTCTGAATCGATTGTGAGTTTGTCATAATAAATCAGATAAAAATATTAAAAGCCCCCTGTTGCACAACATGTACTGAGAAAGAGGTAGGATAATATGGTGTAATCTAGCTAACGACATGCCACCTATATTGTAGCTATCTAGCTAATTCATTGCAATTTAGCCATAACTATCAATATAACACATTAGCGATAAGCCTTGTGTTATGTTAGCTACCTTTTATTTTATTAGTTCCCATTATTATCAGCAACAAGGCTGTTCACACTGGATGTCGCATTCACACTGTGCACTACAGTGGCATGTTAAAATCTCACAATAAAGTATGTGTATGAGTTTTAATGTTACAGTGTGCATTCATTTGGACTGTTATTATGTGTAATTTGTTTTAATGAAACAATCATTTGATTATGAATGCTTGTGGATGGTAGATAGATTAGGCAGATAGATGGATGGATGGATGTGTAGGTAGATAGAAAGACAGATAAGCAGAGGGAAATTATGTAATGACACTGCAGATATAACAAAGCTGCCCCCCCCCCCCTTTTTTAAAAATTTAATTTTTAAAAAAATTGGGAATCATATCCATTCACACTTCAACCCCCCAATATTCAAACCAAATCTACACCCATGCCCAAAGGAACCCTTTTATTGTGTGTTTCTTTTCTTGAGGTTGTAAGATTGTGTCTGTTTTAATCTCACTTTAATAATAATTTAATAATTTATTCAATAATAATAATAATATTCTTATAATAATTTAAAATGTTTAATATTATATTAAATTACTACAAATACTATTACTACTACTGCTACTACTACTACTAATAATAATAAACATTTAATACAATTGCATTTATTAATTAATTATAAAATACTTTTTTTATACATTTACTTGACTTAGGCTGAAGCTGTGAATGTGATGTAGAATGTATGATGTGCATTTTTGCAGTTTACTTTCTCAACACAGCATAGTAGGAGGCTGATGCCATGGGAAAAGAGCATCGCACTGTGGTTTACTGATCTCTGGGTAAATTCACACATCACTACATCACTACCTTTGTTGTAACTGTGGCTGGCGACACATTTGCAGTCATACCACACCATCGCACTAAAGAAGAGAGATAAACATCCTGAAGCTTTTTTGACCATCTTGCTTGGCATCAAACTAAGCATTAAACTAGTGCACTGTGTTCCTGAGATAATCTGAAGGACAGCTTGTTGTTTTTTTAACCTAAAAGCCAAACCTATGATAAAAGATCGCAGAGACAGAGAGAGAGAGAGAGAGAGAGAGAGAGAGAGAGAGAGAGAGAGAGAGAGAGAGAGAGAGAGAGAGAGAGAGAGAGAACGTGAAAGAGTTCAGTGAAGAGGGGGAAATCACAGCCATCATGCCTGTATGAAATTCCATCTTGCTTTAAGATACATTGCGTCTATGAAACTCTGTACAAGGCAGATGACCACGAACTTCTCCATAGCGGTGTGATAGCAGGACTGGATTTCGCTCTCCCTCTCTTCCTGCTCGGGGTTCTAAAATTTGATAATCAATTGACATTTGTGTCCTCTGATGAGGGGGAAAACCGAGACTGGTTTGTCCAAACCATAAACCGAAGCTCTGTGACAGCATGTCAGAAACCGAAAATAAAATACACAGGCTGTCCACAGAAACAAAAAGCATTTAAAATATTGGGACGCTCACACTGACTGAAACCTCAGTGGAAAATCAAACCAAGGCTTTGTAGTGGCCCAAATACTATATTATTACTATATATTTCCCACGAGAAGGAGTCAAATGTCCAAATCTGCCAGAGCCGATCTCAAAATAATAGATTAGATTAGATTAGATTAGATTCAACTTTATTGTCATTACACATGTATAAATACAAGGTAACGAAATGCAGTTTAGCATCCAATCAGCAGTGCAAGAGCAGCAAGTGCAATATATACAGTATGTGTAGTTATGTACAGATAAGTTAAATGAGCAGTTATGTACAGATAAGGGCAATGTAACAGGTGGGAATAAATAAATTAGCAGTGTAAGAGGTGGGGATAAATTAGCATTAATATACAGAAGGGTAAATATACAGATGAAGTATGGACAAATATACAGATATGTTATATATATATATATATATATATATATATATATATATATATATATATATATATATATATATATATATATATATATATATATATATATATATATATATATATATACACACAGATGTATGGTGAACAGATATACAGAGTGCTATGAATATATATACAGTAGTAGAGAAAGCGCTGTGAACATACTATAACAAAATGCTATACAATGAATGATAGATGAGTACAGTCACAGTCACTTGGAGAGATGAAGAGGGAGGAGGAGTGTGTAGTGGTATGGGAGGTGGACAGAGAGGGTTCAGCGGGGGACAGAGTTCAGTAGGGAAACAGCTGTGGGGAAGAAGCTGTTCCTAAACCTGCTGGTTTTGGTCTGAAGGCTCCTGAAGTGCCTTTTGGAGGGTAGCAGCTAGAAGAGACTGTGGGCAGGATGGGAGGGGTCCTTGAAAATGCTGCGTGCCCGTCGTAGACATCTCTTCTTCTGGACGTCCTCAATAGTGGGACTTTTACTTTTAATAGTAAAAGTAATTACAATCTCATTGTCTATCTGCACTTAAATGTCGATGCACCTACCACACAGTGTTCTTTATCAAATGCTAGCACAATCTGCCAGCACTAACCTTTTTTCATTTATTAAAGAAAGACGAATCACACTTTTTATTTTTATAGTTGCATGTAATATGGAACTTCTGCAAAACATTTTAATTCCTGTTATCACTTATATCAGCTATAAACAATCCTTCCCTCAACAGCCTCTTGTTAAAGTTAAAAATATCGCTTGTCTTGTTACTGAGATACTGCAAACCTCTCAATCCTGAAGACTTTCCTGTGTTGAAAAGTTGCAAAGACTCCTCCCATAAACACCACAGTGGTGCGTGTAAGTTTGTGAACCCTTTAGAATTTTCTATATTTCTGCAGAAATATGACCTAAAACATCATAAGATTTTCACACAAGTCCTAAACGTAGATAAAGAGATCCAAATTAAACAAATTAGACAAAAATATTATACTTGGTCAGTTATTTATTGAGGAAAATGATCCAATATTACATCTCTGTGAGTGGCAAAAGTATGTGACCCTCTAGGATTAGCAGTTTAATTTGAAGGTGAAATTAGAGTCAGGTGATTTTAATCAGTGGTATGACAATCAGGTGTGAGTGAGCACCCTGTTTTATTTAAAGAACAGGGATCTATCAAAGTCTGATCTTCACAACACGTGTTTGTGGAAGTGTATCATGGCATGAATAAAGATTTCTGAGGACCTCAGAAAAAGAGTTGTTGACTGGAAAAGGAAAACACTGCATTCCAGCATAAGAACCTTATCCTATCTCTGAAACATGGTGGTGGTAGTATCATGGTTTGGGCCTGTTTTGCTGCATCTGGACCAGGACAACTTGCCATCATTGATAGAACAATGAATTCTGAATTATGCCAGCGAATTCTAAAGGAAAATGTCAGGACATCTGTCCGTGATCTGAATCTCAAGAGAAAGTGGGTCATGCAGCAAGACAACGACCCTAAGCACACAAGTCGTTCTTCCAAAGAATGGTTAAACAAGAATAAAGTTAATGTTTTGGAATGGCCAAGTCAAAGTCCTGACCTTAATCCAATAGAAATGTCGTGGAAGGACCTGAAGCAAGCAGTTCATGTGAGGAAACCCACCAACATCCCAGAGTTGAAGCTGTTCTGTACTGAGGAACGGGCTAAAATTCCTCCAAGCCGATGTGCAGGACTGATCAAACGTTTAGTTGCACCAGATACTGAAAGCAAAGTTTCACATACTTTTGCCACAGATATGTAATATTGGATCATTTTCCTCAATAAATAAATGACCAAGTATAATATTTTTGTCTCATTTGTGTAATTAGGTTCTCTTTATATACTTTTAGGAAATATGTTTTAGGTCATATTTATGCAGAAATATAGAAAATTCTAAAGGTTTCACAAACTTTCACGCACCACTGTAAATGAACATCTCCTCACGGAAAACTTCACCACATCACAATTGAATGGAATGTCCACCATACAAGTCTCAGAAATGCCAACATATTAGAACAAGCGCATTAATATAAACCTGTGATTTGCCTTGCAGGTGGAACTCCTGCTATTATTAGCGTTTGGGGGAACAAGAAAATCCGCAGTGCTTTCCATTCAGTAACTGGGATTGAAAAAAGGCACCTGCTTACATTCATGCTAACTGCACTTTTCCAAATTTCCAAAAATGGTCTGCTTATAACATGCCACCTCTGCCACCTCTGGTCCATGAGCAGCTTCTGTCCTGAACAGCATTCTGAGACGTCAGCCATGATGCTGTATGAAGTGCATATTCACTTCTCCTGACAGAAATGAGTGAATGTGGGGAATGCGAGTGGCTTTTAATAACCCAACTACAGCGACCATACTGGGTTTTACCACATTGATTCAGCCACCGTGGGAAGTACAGGAGTGTGGCAAATCATCTTAGGTTAGTGTGGGCGATGGTGACGGGGCCTCACCACACCGTGATATTATAATTCAGTCTATTCACATGGGTTAACAATGCTGCTCTTCTTTAAGCCTGAAGAAGTGAGTAGTGGACATGAGCTTGTATGGCAACACATGATGATAGCATTTTTCTGTGATATTTTTATGCGATTGCTAATATGTTCATGCACACGCACACACATGCACATATTCGCAGTAAGATGGCAATGTTCACCCAAAATGTGGTTTTCCATTGCAAGTTAAATACTCTCACCCCTTTTTTCCCACAGAAGCCATCTCTAATGAGAGAAGTGGCGAAACCGCGTCAATAGCCATCAAAAAACCAAACGACTTCCTCCGTATGCGTTTCACTTCCTGCTTCTGCATCTGAGCAGTGCAAAAACGGCCAGGCCTTTGCGTGAGAGCCGTGTAGACAGACAGTCCTCCCCACAACATCCAGACCGGAAAAGGCAGCACTCACACTACTGAACCGTTTCTCACTTCTGCTGTCTCTGAAACACACACACACACACACACACACACACACACACACACACACACACACACACACACACACACACACACACACACACACACACACGCACGCACACGCACATTGTCTGAGAGCTCTCTTGAAATGGGATTGTTTTGCTGCTGATGCGAGACCGTGGAGTTTTTTAATGTCTGCAAATTTTGGCAGATGCCTCAGCAAAACAGGAATCGATACAGATCTGTCTCAGTCACACACTCTCACACACATATGCACAAAATCATGTCTGTGTAAAAGAGCTGATACAGGAAGTGCAGATGATCTGATGCAGACTGTCTTAATCTCACTCAATTGTCAACAGGAAAATCACACAGACACTGTGGCTCATATTTTAAGTCAGCTCTTGCCTTCTGCAGTCTTCAGCCCGAGATTCTCACTGATGTCCATCAGAGACAAGCAGCTTAGTTGTGTTCCACATATGAATTGTGAAGTTCAATTAAACGAGTGAAAATTGTGTGAAAATTTTAGTGGTGGTGTTGTGAGAGAGCAAGTAAACGTGCAAATAACCCTAAGCATTATGCATTACAAAAGTCAAGAGAGAAAACCGATCAGTGTGTAAGTGTAAGGAATAGGTTTAAGCTTTAAGCTTTAAAGAGATTTCAAAGCGATTTCGTTTAATATTCAACAATAGTGTGTACAATTGTCCATGTGTGTTTGTGGGTGTGTGTGATGGATGTGCTGTTTTTCTCATTCTCAAACCAAGGGTCTATGAGGGAGCCACGCTGTCGACCGCAGTCCTCAAACATACTGATTCATCTCTCTCATTCTCTCCTCACCCTGTCAGTGCATTCGTTTACTCACTCACTCGTTCGTTTGTTCATTATGTAAATCATGACTCACCCGTGCTCGCTGAAGGAGCCTGAGTGAATTCAACGTTTTCATGAAGTATCTGCGGGTTTTTCCATTAATCACTCGATCAGCATATCTGTCACATAGAGGCATAGGTAAATGTCAGCTGGAAAAGATTCAACATCTGTTTCTTTTTAATCGATCCCTTTCTAAATAAGCTATTACATTCTGCATTAGAAATAACTGTTAATAGGCGATATGATAATGTCCTCTTTCCCCGGTTGCTGACTTTTGGTGGACGGCCTCCTCTAGGCAGAGTAACGGTTGTGCTATATACTTTCCATATTTTAAGAATGGATTTAATGGTGTTTAAAGTTTGGGATTTTTTTGTTTTAGATTTAAAGAATAAATACTTTTCCAGAACTTTGTCTTGGAATTATTTTGATAGCTTCTTGGTGTTCATGATGCTGTTTGTTCAGGTGTGCTCTCTAAGAAACTCTGGGGGCTTCCAGGTACAGGTGTATTTACATTGAGATCATGTGACACCTTATTTGCACACAGGTCGACTCCATTCAGCTAATGATGTGATGTCTGCTGCAAACTGGTTGTGCGAGAACTATTAATTTAGTGGTTTGACAATAATGTAGGTGAATACGTGCATATATATATATATATATATATATATATATATATATATATATATATAGATAGATAGATAGATAGATAGATATAGATATAGATATATATAAAAATAATTTTGCTAACTATATTGATTTTTCTCCCCACTTCAGTGTTATGGGTAATTGTGTGTAGATTCATGACATAATTCCAATTAAGTGCATTTCAAGGGGGGGTCAATAGTTATGCAAGGCCAGAGATGAGTAGTAACACGTTATGTTTACGCCATTACATGTACTTAAGCAACTTTTTCCAATAAATTATTCTTATAGGAGTAGTTTTAATGTATAATAATTTTCACTCTGACTCGAGTACATTTACAATTTTAAAAAATGTACTTATACTCAGTTACATTAGACTACACACTCCTCAATTCTGCTACTTTTATTTAATTTATTACATTCTTTTTATTCACGCACGCACAGCTTCAACAACGTCGACTGCTTTGATACATCTTTATATGACTATGTTTGGCTCACCATTTTAAATAAACCACACCCCTCCACCGTGGGGGCTTCACGACTCCTCCTGGCTGAAGAAACGGCTCCTGAGGCTGATGCAGCAGTACCCCTACGTCCCTGGCCTCACCTTCAAGACGCTATTCTCTTTCCAACTACTAAGAATAATAATTACATCATGTGTTGCCTGCTTTGCCAGCTGAACTCCGGAACTACATAACCAACCTAAAAAACATGTGGCAGGTATCTATCTCATAATGCTAACTTATAACGCTACTGTTAGGCCTGTTACCTAGCAGTTAGCTAACATTATCTTTGAATGAGGGAGGATCTCTTTGCCCAAAGTCCATAATCTGTCTGTGGTTAACCTTAGACATCACAACCATGCCAACCCTTAGCAGGACACAATCGCACACACACACACGCACACCCATTCACAGACTACAGACAATTTGGAAATGCAGATCAGCCTACATTGCGTGTCTTTGGACTGGTGGAAGAAATCTGAGTACCTGGAGAAATCCCCGAAGCACAGGGAGAACTTGCAAACTCCGCACACGCAGGGCGGAGGCGGGATTCGAACCCCCAACCACTCACTACTTGAGTAGTCATTTTATGACATTCTTTTTTTTACTCATACTCAAGTCATTATTTTGATGAGTACTTTTACTTCTACTCGAGTCATTAGTATTATAAAGTAACAATACTTTTACTTGAGTACAGTTTTTGCTTACTCTACCCACATCTGTTCAAGCCACTATATTCTCACTTCAGTCTCCTGTTCAGGCGGTGAAATGCTGTTCAGTTGGGTTAAGATTTGGTGATTGACTTGACCAGTGTAAAACCTAAAACCTCCAAGTCCTTGTTGTGTTGGCAGTGTGTTTTGGATCACTGTCTTGCTGCATGATAAAAAACAAAAAGACAAAATGTTCCTGTAGACTTCTGAATTCATTCTACTGCTACCATCATGAGTTACATCATCAATAAAGATTAGTGAGCCTGTTCCAGAAGCAGCCATACAAGCCCAAGCCATGACATTACCTCCACCAGGTTTCACAGATGAGCTTGTATGTTTTGGATCATGAGCAGATCCTTTCTTTCAACACATTTTGGCCTTTCCAAAGCCTTTCCACTTTGGTAGAGGTTAATCTTGGTTCCAAAACTTTTGTGGTTCATCTCTGTATTTCTTTGCAAGTTCCAATCTGGCGTTCTGATTCTCACTGCGGATGAGTGGTTTGCATCTTGTGGTCTGGCTTCTATATTTCTGCTCTCAAAGTCTACTTTGAACGGTGGATGGTGATACCTTCATCCCTGCCCTGTGGAGGTTGTTGGTGATGTCACTGACTGTTGTTTTTGGGTTTTTCTTCACAGCTCTCACAATGTTTCTGTCATCAGCTGTTGTTGTTTTCCTTGGTCGACCCATTCGGTGTCTGTTGCTCAGTACACCAGTGGTTTCTTTCTTTTTAAGGACATTCCAAATTTTTGTATTGGCTATGCCCAATAGTTGTGCAATGCCTCTGATTGATTTTCCCTCTTTTCTGGCTTGCTTTTCTCCCATAGACAGCTATGTTGTTTAACACATCTACATATAAATACCAGGAAATAAAAGCTGAAATACTAAACTCTCTTCTCATATTCATCTTTTGATCTCAAACCCAAATATCTTGAGTCTACAGCAAAAACAAATTAATTTTTTGGACCTTAATGCACAAGTGTGCACACCCTTTTATAATGGGGGATGTGAGTGTGCTCGGAATTAACCAATGCCATTCAAACTCATGTTTAACAGTAATTATCATACACCTGCCATCAAAGTGATTCTGTTAAACCCCAAATTAAGACCAGCTGTTCCTATAGGATTTTCTTGACAGATTCTTGGTTTCATCTGACTGCTGAGCCATGGTCCACAAAGAGCTTACAAGGCAAGTATATAAAAGAATTTCCAAAACATTAGATGTACCATGGAACACCCTTAAGCCATCACCAACAAGTGGAGAAAATGGGGCACCACAGTGACATTACCAAGTACAGGATGTCCCTCCAAAATTGTCAAAAGGACAAGGAGAAAACTTACCAGAGAGGCTGCCAAGAGACCTACGGGAGCTACAAGAATATCTGGCAAGTACTGGCCACTCCCTGCATGTGACAGCAATCTCTCATATTCTTCACATGCCTGGGCTATGGCGTAGGGTGGCTAGACAGAAGCCCTTTGTCAAACAAAAACTGCGATGCAACCAAGGCAGAATTTTGGGGGGGAAATTCCAAAAGACGTTTTTGGCGCAAAAACAAGACAGCTTATCAGTAAAAGAACACCATACTCACAGTGAAGCGTGATGGTGGCAGCATCATTCTATGGGGATGCTTCTCTTCAGCTGGGTCTCGAGTCAAGATAGAGGGAATCATGGATAGCTCCAAATACCAATCTATTTTGGCAAAGAACTTGCAGGCCTCTGCTAGACAGCTGAAGATGAAGAAAAATTTCACCTTCCAGCATGAAGATGACCCAAAGCACAAATCTAAGTCAACAAAGGAATGGCTTCAGAAGAAGATCAACATTTTGGAATGGCCCAGTCAGAGCCCAGAACAAAGGCTTATCGAAAGCCTGTGGAATGACTTGAAGAGGGCTGTGTGCAGGAGATCCCCTGGCAATTTGGAGCATTTTTTGCAAGGAAGAGTGGAATAAAATGACTAAATCAAAATATGCTAAGATGGCACACTCTTACCCAAAAACACTGAGTGCTGTATTACAGTTAAAACAGTTGCTTTAAGAAAGTATTAGTTAAGGGGTGTGCACACTTATGCAACCAGGTTATTGAAAGCTTTTTTTTCTTTCTTTGTTTCTATGTGTTTTTCACTTGAATGTTGTTATATCACACCTTTACAATTATGGCATTTCGCAGACACCCTTATCTAGAGAGACTTACACTTATCTCATTTAAACAACTGAGTAGTTGAGGGTTAAGGACCTTGCTCAAGAGCCCAGCAGTGAAAACAAAAAATGCTCTTTAATGACTTCAATTCAGCTTCATGCCACAGACACTGATAGACAAACACTTACAAGAATCCTGAACTTTTTGACTGACATACCTCAGGAGTTAATCGAGATTATCACCAGCACCACCACAGTGAGCACTGGAGCCTCCCAGTGCCATATACATGGACCCCTTGCTGTTCACACTGCTGACTCATGACTGCTGCGAAGCACTGCTGGAATCATATCATTGAGTTTTCTGATGACATATCTTATTAGCAACAACGGTGAGTCAGCATAGAGATGTGAGATTGAACAGCTTGCAGACTGGTATAGAAACAGCAATTCTGCTTCTTAATGTAGTCAAAACAAAAGAAATTATTGTTGCCTTTAGGATGACTCACAGCGGTCACTTTCCACTGCACATCAATCACGCCACTGTAGAGACACTGATGTGTATAGACATCTGCTCTAATTATGCTGGCTTGCATATTGAACAAGACATCACCGGGACCTTCAACACTACCTGCCTTACCAAAAAAGCCTCGGTGTCTCCATTTCCTGTGGCGACACATTGGAGCAAAACTCTAGGTACTATACAGACAAAAACAAAAGTACAAAAACTGTTTTTTTGGCCCAATTGTGTACTTTAATGACGTTCCTCCCTTATGGTACCACCTCAGTGACAAGAATTTCTATCCGTTTACCAAGAGTGTATGGGAATTGCAACATATTACAAATCCCTACAACAAAACTACAGAGTTGCTACAGAGTTACAAAAAATGCTGGATCTGCAAAGCCACCAGAATTGTGTCTTACCAAACAAAAGATATCAGATAGATACCAAACAAAGACATCACTACTACCAGACTCTGTAACATTGGCTGCTTCCGAATATCCCTACTACTCTACTTTACAGTAGCCGAAAAGCAGTACTACAAAGGAGCAGTATGTCCGAATTCTCAGTATTCGTAAATCAGTAGGCAAGAAATACCCGGATGACCTACTGCTTCCGCCAAGATTCTGCAGTATGGAACCACTGGACGCTGTGGATACTGCACTGTCCAATAAGGCAACAGGACTGGCGCGGAAGAGCTTTCAGAATCAAAAATAGCGGAAGGCAGTGTGCTGGCTCTTTTGAAGTAGTAGGTCACATGACAATGCCAACATGGCAGATGTAGTATGTCCGGATTGTATTCATACTACACACATATACTGATCAGTACGTACTGTATCAACAGCCAAGAAGTAGGGACTGAATCGAATGCAGTCGGTACTGTGACAGTACATGATTTCATGCAGCTACTGTCTTCTGTGATGCAGTTAGGCTCTTCAACACCCTCCTGGCCCCTAACAATCACACAATAACCTGATCTGAATTTAACTAAACAAACCAAACCAAACACCAACCACCATTATTCGCACCTGGACTTTATATCAAAGCCTCATTTTCTGGACTGTACCAATGTCCTTGGAAATTACTATACTGAGATATATATATATATATATATATATATATATATATATATATATATATATATATATATATATATACTGATAGTTTTTGCACTTTCCTTTCATACTAGGCAATGCCAGCACGTATTTTACATGCAATCAAATGGGAACACTGCAAAAATAATTTACATTTTAGCAAGCGAAAATATATTTGTCAGATTTTTACGCATTTTTAAGCTAGAAAGAGTCTTGTTCTATTGTTTTATAATTTCTATTGTTCTATAATTTTAAACATTTATTTCTAGAAAATGTAAAGCTTGAAAAAACATGTAGAAAAAGGTTTAATAATCTTATTTTTGGTTTATTGTAATTTTATAATAAGATATACTAAATAAATCTGACGATATTCAAGATATTTTCACTTGCTAAGATGTTGTTGTTTTTTCTGCAGTGAAGCAGCAACAGTCCTCTTTTTTCCTTGTCACAGTGCAGCACCAAGTGACTTTCAGGCTGTAACTCAGAGGCGAAGCAAGAAACGCCAACATGGAGGACAGGGCGCTGGTAAAAATTGTCTTCTTACTGAGTGAATGGAACACGGAGTGACTCAGAAAAGAAAATAAGAACTTTAGCGTGATTTTACTAAAACTTGGAAAATTTAAATAATGCAAACCAGAATAACAAAATCAAGAAATACAACTGAACAGGAAACAGTCAAAACATAACGAAGATTATGAATATCAATAACAAGGAAGTAATCAGAAATATGCTAAATGCACAACAGATTCAAACTAAGGAGTCTAGAATGCACTAAAAGTTACCTGAAAACTGACAAGGACAGACAAACCTCAGTGGACAGACAAACAATGCTAATGTGACCTTAAAGTGGTCTTTAAGGTCCTTAAAGATCCAGTTGTGTGACTGTTGTGTAAACAATGCAAGAACATTGTGCTAACCTTCATAGAACGTCTTGACCATTCCGACCATTTTCTGTTAACTGTATAAAACAACAACAACAACAACACAACTTTTTGTTCTAAGGGTGTGAGTTAGTATGTAGAGACTTTATGTAGATTTCAAGGATATACTTTCCCTAGTATAAGAAGCTTTTTCAAACAATTATATACACACACTGCAAAAGAAAGAGGGGGGGGGGAGCGAGAGGGGGAGTGAGAGATAGATTCAGAGACACCCACACATCTCACTGGCGGAAACCAGATCTGAGCTTGTCACGAAAAGTGGTGTCTGCGTGAATGTCAACTGATGCAGAATTCCGCACGTTGTACTCTGCAAAACTCTCTCTCTCTCTCTCTCTCTCTCTCTCTCTCTCTCTCTCTCTCATTCTCACACACATACACACAGTTCCCCTCATTTGGCAGAGAAGAAGCAAAGCCTCTAACCACAACCACAGGGCCCCAGCAAAGCACCTGTCTCCATGAGAGAGATACAGAGAAAGAGAGTGATAGAGACACAGAAAGTGTTTGACTGCCACAGTTGACAACGTTGTATGAAAATATGTGTAAACAGCCCTGTTACGAGACTGGAAGGTCATGCAAGATGCAAAAAAATAAACAAATTTTGATTTAGTGCTCAACTGCTACAAACTGTGAAATGGGGAGAAAAAATGGATAACTCAACAAAACTTAAAAAAAAAAAAAAAAAAAAAAAATCAACAACTCAGAGCTACGAATAAATTTAAACACAGCTGTGTTTACAGTAGCACATTTCACAATAGCACACAGTGAATAAAAAAAAGGAGTGATTTTCAATCCTGTAGTAAATATGAAAATGGTTCCTGTCACTGGAGACGTGTCAATGTGCATGCAAGCGCGTGATCAGCTGCTAAGCTAATAATTGTGTTGTGTTGTGCCCGTAACATGAGACCTCATAGTTTTGCATGTCTACGTCTGCAGCTCTGTGTGTGTGTGTGTGTGTGTGTGTGTGTGTGTGTGTGTGTGTGTGTGTGTGTGTGTGTGTGTGTGTGTATGTAGGTACGCAGGTTTACAAGCCTGTATGCGCATGTTGCACTTTTCTCAGGGCCTATTTGAAGCAGGCTGGAGGAAAGCGTGGGAAACTACGTCAACATTGTGGTAAGAGAGTGAAAGAGAAAGACCGAGCGATTCACTTTTTATCCACTCTGTTAAAGCGAAAAAAATTTAAGTATGTTCAAAAATGTGATACTTCTAAGTGTAAGCGGCTAAACTGTCCCAAAGAGAAGGCTACTGCACACACCACGCAGACATGAACCCAGTGAAATTCGCTTTAGGAAATCGACAGCTGCGTAGGTTTGAGAAATACAGCTCATTATCTGTTCATCAAGAGTTAGGAAGAGGTTCACAGTGCTATCTCAGCAGATGTGGTTCTGTGCCAGAGTGTGTCAGTTAATGTTAAGTGAAGTGAAGTACATTTATCCTCAACTGCTCAACAATAGCCCTGAATTAGATTCAGCTTCACACTGAAATCGCTTCCAAATAAATATTTGAGTCTGTGCTACTTTGCAGATTATTAGGAGTTGAGAGTCGGCATTGAGACGTGTGTAAGAGACACAGACTCTTAGATAACTAATGCAAATTATTCACACTCTCACACTGGCCTTCAAAAAAGTCCCAGTGAAAATTCCAACCAATCATTTTGTATGAAAAGACAGTTAGAAAGGTTAACCCTCCTATTATGTTGAAAAAAAAAAGTTACATCCATTACGTTATGGGTCAAAATGACTTCACAGTTTAAATACACACAAAAAAACAGCAAAGAACATCTTAAAACAGTAAACCTTTATTATGGCTTGTCCGAAACCACAAAAAGAAGACATATTAGCATATAAGTTCATGACCCTATATGAGGAAAAGTCAAAAAATTTCAAAGAAAAAAAAGGGAGATTAAGCAGTATTTCAGACATCTCAAATGTGGAAATTTGTCAAATTGACCCATAACATAATAGGAGGGTTAAGGGTCATACCATGTCTAACTCGATTTTCTATCAAATTGAATCCAATCAGTATTAAAAATTTGTATGAATTTGCAATCTGTCCCTGTTCATCAGCTTCTATACTGACAAATGTTTACTTTTTATATTTTTTTATCTGTTTATAGTTACAATTAATGTTGTGGAACAATGTTGTGTACGTCTCTTACTTATGCAGTTCCCACCCACTCCTATGTCTTTCTTTTGAAGTTAACAAGATAAAAAATTTTTTTAAAAAGCAGCTTGTCATGTTACAGAGAAATCCCTCCATCCTGAAGACTTTCCCATGTCGGAAACCGTAAAGTTACAGCTTTACCTCTGACTGTTATAAAGAGCTGACACTAGAGACTCCTTCCAAGAAAGTTAAATAAACATCTCCTCTCAGAAAACTTCGCCATGTCTGTTTATGCACAAGTCCCTGTCGGGGACTAAGCTGTTAATATAGGAACATTAATATAAACCTGTGATTTGTCTGGCACTATTGTTAGAGCTGCTGTATTATAAAATTAATCAACACCTTCTAGATTGGGTAACAATCAGCAATTAACTCCGAAAAAGAAGTAGTTTTAATATTTAAACAATTAAAACACGTTCTTGCTTACGGGCTTGGCCTTTTGGACTGTAGCTGGACGAGGATACGAGTTTTAACCTTCAGAGTTGATCTGCTCTGCTGCCCTTTCGTGATACTAGTGTGCGAAAGATGAAAAGAGAAAAGTGAAGGAAGGGAAGCAGAAGAAAGAGAGAGTGAGGGATGAGGGGAGGTTGTACAGCTGGGGAACGGGACGACTATGATATTTAACCTTGTCTCAGTCTCACCTCATTCAACATGATAATGAACACGAGTCAGAGATGAAGAGAATTGCACACACACACACACACACACACACACACACACACACACACACACACACACACACACACAGTGGAAAAGGCATGTTGTGAATTACATAGACTATAGTGTTACCATATCATGTGCACTTCACAGATAATGGGTTTTGGACTCTCTCTCTCTCTCTCTCTCTCTCTCACACACACACACACACACACACACACACACACACACACATACTCATCAGAGCTTCACCTAGTCGTTCATTCACCGAATCACTTTCTAATGAGTTGGATTTGATCGAATTTTGCTCTGGCACATGATTTGTCATTACCACTGAAGTTGTGTATCAGCCTGACCTCACACACAAAAATATAACCACAGTGATTTTCTGGGATTTAATATGAAGTCGTACAAAATGTCATGACAGCAAACATGACTCGAGTGTGTAGAAAACTGTAATCACAAGAGATCATAAAAGCTCTACGAAGCCTGCATTCTCATTTTAAATGAAACATCAGCACAAGCTTATCTCAATTTGACCATATCAATAATTTTTTAAAAATGGTCTCAATCTCAACCAAACCAGCCATGTGTAAAAACCAGGTAGTTTTCCGTTCGTTCTCGCACTCGTTCAACCTGTTCACACACACAAGTTCAATCTCAGATTTTCCCTCTTCTCGTTGTAGCTAAACTGAGTGCAACCTATGTGTTTGGAGATGAGAACATTGGGCAAATATGAAACCAGGTCACATCCACCGCATGCTTTACCATGGAACACACACACTTACACACAAACTCATGCATGTGGAACATTCATCTCTCGAGCTGTGGTCTGGTCACTACCCAGAATGCAATCTGCCTGTGGCTGTGCACCGAGTCATAGCTTTTTCTTCCCTTAAAATGTTTTAAAGAAACAACCAGCTTCCACAGAACCAAAAGCTGAAGTGTGGGTGTGTGTCATGTGTCTGGGAACTTGAGTGCATTTGATTTATTGAGAATCTGTGATTTATGTGTTGGTGTAATGTACAGATTGCTGTACGTACATACAAGTGTATATACGCTTCATCAGTGCACAAACTACACACTGTGTACATCATCTTTTGGGACATTTTTAAGGACTCTGTCAATCTGTATATTCCCTCTGTACACCAAGATTCTCACGAGAGTCTCACGATGAAGGCAGAAAACGGTCCAAGGAGGAGGTTAAAAACTCTTTAACTATCCATTAAACCCTTAATGAAACCAATGGTTCTTTTGTCTTAGAGACTCCGAATAACAGCCCTCAACAAGATCATATTAGTTGCAAAATAATCATGCCATGCTCATTCAGGAAATTCTAATCAGGGCTGGGGCTATAATAAAATGTTCCTGAAATCACTACAGTAGCGACTTCCAACATTAATAATGACATCAAACTAAATGACTAGTGCCAGACTAATGCTATAGGCTAATATCTGGTGAATTATTAGAGGAACCCGGTTGAGAGTCGACAACATACAGTCATCCAGCGTACAATTGAGCAGCTCATTTTGATTGGTTTTAGATGTACCGCTGTTCAACTGTACAGTTTCATACAGCAGGTGGGTTTCATATGTGCAACATGACACAGTAGAGATAATATCAGTAACTAGGGTTGCCAGGTTTCAGCCAAATTTACAACACAGATACGTCTTAAAAACCACATAAAACACCAAAAACATGCCTGGAAATTTCGGGCATTGGAAAAGGGAGACACATTTTTTCTTTCTTTCTTCCTTTCTTTCTCTCTTTCTTAATTTTTTTACAGCCTTTGTGTGGGAAACAAGGTCACGTGTGGTACACGTGCATTTCTGATATATGGACATTGTCAGTTGCATATCGCCCTTCATCACTCTTTGCCTCCCACAATCTTTGCTATATACAGTATTACAATAGAAATGGTTCTGTACATCATATACACACATTCTGCATTTTATTAGAGTTAATTCCAATTTTTTTTTTTTTTTTTTGCTGTAAAGCAAGTATTTTTAACCTCCTAGCCCAATCTGGAAACTCTGCCATTAAATGTTCCATTCGCTGGTCCTCCCCTGAGCATGGGGCAGAGTGAATCCTGCTCCAATAATCTATTAGCGTTTGTTGCATTTCCCACTGTGGAGGTAAACGAGGCATTGAGGAATACCAATCAATGGAATATCGGCTTATATCTGTTAAAAAGGAAAATTTTTTAAATCATTAGTCACTAAGAGTCAATTAGTAATTCGACGGAATGGAGTTGAGGACTTTATGAAGATTAACACTGGTTGAACCATTGATATAAATGGTGGGGCTCTCCCAAACCTGCCCTATGGATGAGCTGCCACTGTTTCCAACATATTAAGAGTCACACCTCATTCCACATGTTTAATCAGTTCATCTTGGTCTCCAATTAGCTATCAGGTACGGCTCCTGCTTGGAGTGAAACCTCTTGATCATGTTTAGCTCCGCCCACTTAAAATAGAATGGGGAGACATTCTCTCATTGGAAACCCCAATTACTCATACAACATTATGGACCTTTAAAAAAGTAGGCCACCCATAGAATATTGGTTTGATATATTGTCTGATAAATGCTGATATAAATAAATACATTTAAAAATATTAGCTTGAGAAAAACAGTAATGGCTTCTGTCAGCAGTAAGCAGGAACTGGAAAATTCCCCCAAATATTTAAGGTTGGGTGTAAAGTAGAACTTTGCGGTGAGGTAAAAGCTGACAGCCAGTGAGTGGTGAACTGAAATGTTACAACGGGCCAAATGTGCGAATACTGAATTATCCTTCTATGCCAGTCAGTAGAACCAGATGAAACACAAAGCTACAGAGAGCTATGGCTACAGAGAGTGGCTTTGACAGCACAACTAGATAACAGCAGAATTCCTTGCTTTATACACGCCCCCTCGAGAGTCACAATAATGAAAGCTTGGCCAGAGTGCTAATGTTTAATTAGCCATGTTTGGATTTGTTACATTCTAATGCAGAGGTTTTGCTTCAGTGGATGCTGCTAGGAGCCTGAATGGATTGTATCATATCGTATCATGGAGTATAAGTATTTCGTCATCATGATTCACACAAATCTAACCAATGACCAGTGAGTATTATCTTTGGATTTCACCCAATACAGCTATTGCTGCTTCCTCAGCCTCTTGTTCTGTCCTTAACCACAAAAAACTTTGAACTTTGATCATGAAGTTGGCTCATGTGGACTGTTATGAATCTGCTATGTCTCAGTCGATGATATCAGCAGAGAAATTAATGCTACGGTCTCAGGACACTCGAGCACATCCTCAGTGTTAATATAGTAAATACATCAGACAGACACACATGCGCTGTTACTGGCATTATCTCTTATCCAGATGGTTACACATGTTCTGTCTGCTCATTAGGCCTAAACAGAGCCATGTGTGTGTGTGTGTGTGTGTGTGTGTGTGTGTGTGTGTGTGTGTGTGTGTGTGTGTGTGAGGATACATCAACACACCTCTCTCTCTCTCTCTCTCTCTATATATATATATATATATATATATATATATATATATATATATATATATATATTGCTTATTCGTTTGCATTTTTCTCGCTTTCATTGCTTTTTTCTTCTTCTCTATATTACGTTTTCTTTTACTTGGTCTCTTGTTCAGCAGAGACGACTTCAAAATGTGAAGTGATCTGATAAAGATGCTTGAGGTTTTCACACCAAAATGCTGGCGCCCCCCCACACACACACACACACACACACACACACACACACACACACACACACACACACGCACAAAATAATCAATAAAACAAAAGAAAGTGAGTAAAGCCCACATAAAACCTCAGTATACCCCCTCCCCGACTCCCTCTCTTTCTTCTCTCTTTCTTCCTTCATCCAGCTGGTTACCCTAGACATGCTGCTTTAGCTCAGTGTTCTGTCCTGTGTTACACTTTCTCACAGTGTTCTCTGCTATCAGTGTGTGAGGATCTGATCAGAACACACTGCATCTTCACTTCTGGAAACAATAGCATCAGATAAACTGGAGCTCTGAATGATAATTTGAATGAACACTCGTATAATATCTTTCTGCATGCTGCAAAAAAAAAAACCAATGTGCTGTTCCGGCACGGTTTAAAAGAAACAGAAAACAGAGAGGATTCTGTTGCAAGATATATTTTAGTTTATGCATGCATCATCAAAAATCTCATCCTGATGGCCCATAACGTTGCCCTGCCTCCTAACTTTATACACACACCAAACTATGCATGCACGCACTCTCAGAACACACAGGTGCCTATAAATATGTGCGTGCAATCGTGCTGCATTTAAGCTGATACAGTGCACGAGAGAGAGCACACTTCAACATCCTGTCCTATGCTAGCGTTTACCCATATGTCTGGCACATACAAAACCTCTGTCTGAACCACAGGAAATCAACAGGGAACAGGGCAATCATACACACGCACTTGTACACACACACACACACACACACACACACACAAATTCTCATGCTCTCATACAAATTCTCATGCAAGACATATTTGCATATATCATGCATATATTTAAGAATGTATATATATATATATATATATATATATATATATATATATATATATATATATATATATATATATATATATATATATATATATATATATATATATAAAATTTGAATAACTGCATGCATGTGTGAAATAAAAAAACACAAGCATGACAGCTCTGTAAAAACACAACCCTCAGTCAAACTCTCAAAAACAACATTTGTGACGGAGCAAACCTCCTTCAGATTCTCTCAGAGAAGTGGCAGCCTGCTTTTTTTCATTTCACACACACATGCGAAACTGAGAAAACCTAATCAGATGCACACATGGCATTACAAATGTGAGAAAAGGGGAAAAGAAAGCTAAATGAGCGGAATACATATAAAAAAAAAAAAACATCAGGTACAGTGCCTTGGTGCAAAAACAACAACAACAACAACAACAACAAAATAAAAAGAAAAGAAAAAACGTTCCCACTGTGTGCTACGGTGCACGTTTGAAGTGTGTTTGCTGGCAGCATGGAGGTTGGAGGTTGGCGGTGGCGGATGGCTTTATGGGTTTCTGGCTCAGATCTGGTCTGATCTGGTCTGGTTTTGGGGAAACGTGCGCTGGTGAGAGCTGAGGTCGGCCCTGCAGAGAGCTGAAACCAACACGAAAGGAATTTGCATGAGCCAACTCGTATGAAAAGTTAGAAATGGTTAAGGTTAAAGCGAGGGGTGTGGTTAATGTGGTATCTTTTTAGTATGTGTAAAATCACACAAAATCATTCTGGCTTATTAGAATTTGTAGAAATTTGGTGTTAAATTCCTTGTAGTCTCTTGACCTTGACTGTGATGGGTGGGTTACTACTTTTGGAAAGTATATTTAGAAAAGAATGGATGATGTCAGATTAAACTTAACCAAATATAGTAGTCCTAATTGCATATTTAAGTTGATTTTTTAACTTGTAGACTGCACAGAGACTTGAAAAAGTCCTGTTATAATATTTATTCAGTAGTATGACTGAAGTGATTGTGAAGTGATTGTTTGATGATGATGAGGTGATGATGGTTGACACATAGAGAGAACATTTTCTCATACCGACCCAGACACACTGACTCATCAGAGAGGTTTGAAAACTAACCATCAGTGCCTAAAAATACTTCATTTGCGAAAGAGCTTTTGGTGTTCATTGCAAGAGGGCCATGAGAATGGAGTGCCTGCGGTCCTGCACGGCTTCATCTAAGAATGTTTTATAAAAGTCTTTCTTCTAACCAATGGCTCAAAACACCTACTGAAGATGAACTATATATAAATATATATAAATATTCATCAATTGCTTGCATTTGTAATTTAGAATCTATGAAGCAAGGCTGTCACCTAACCTACTTTACGATTTAATTTTTTTTTAAAAATTCAACGGGTTTAGTGCAAGCAGAATTTCAAAGCGGGACACTCAAATGCAGGATGCCGTGCGAAGGACACACAGCAAGTGTGAGAAAGAGGAAGGACTGATGGTTTGGGTGCAACTCTGTGGAAAGGGGAGGGGGGAGGTGGTAAACATGTCTCGCTCTCTCTCTCTCTCTCTCTCTCTCTCTCTCTCTCTCTCTCTCTCTCTCGATCTCTTTTTTCTATCGCTCTGTCTGTGAGATTCAATAATGATGAAACTCTCTTGGTCTCTATTTAAAAATCTGCAAAAACTGTAGCCGACATAAAAAAGAATAGCTTTAATCATTACTCATGGTTATTATTTTACTAAATTAATGCTACCTTTTTTTTATACCTGTGAAAAAAAGTGGATGCACCTCTTTTCAGATGATTGACAAGCCAAAAGTTCAAATGTGCAACCACTGAGGCTGAAATAGAACAGGAGCCGTCCTGGTCATGGCCTAATTCTGCCGATGAGGTCTAAACATGCATCCATTTTGCATCATGACTAAAAAAAAAACACTGTATCAAAAAAGAACACTCATTACTACATAAAAAACAGTATAATGTCCAGGAAAATAGAACACTTCACACAAAAGACTAAAATGAGACATTGTGACACATAAAAACATATTTAAGGATGTTGTTATAGCAGAATTTGGGTTAGAAATGAAATGTTTCAGCAAAAAAGCTGTGCCAAACCATTAGTATAGGGTACATTTAATTTAACAACTTAAATAAAAATAAGTTTACTAAAGTACACAAGGGTAGATAAATGCACAGTCCATCATCTGTCCTCTTTTAAACACTCTGACTCCTCTGATTTCTCCCATTAGTGTCAGTAGTGCTGATTTACCCATTAGTATCATCACCTTTTAGCCAAATGTTTTTTCCCCCGGGCTAAAACGTGTCAAGCGAGGACGGCCACTGAACCTCAGCGTCCCTCATCCACCCCTTCGCTGCATTCCCTTCTTTATGAGTTGCACATGGGGAAGCCTGCAATTTTTTCACCACAAAATAAGCCCCTGCGCAGCTGTGCTAGCAACCGCATGGGCTAGCCACCGCCCGGCGCAGCTCCACCCGTGGGGCGGAGGGTCACTGGAGTTATATTAAGCTTAAATACAGGGGCTCGATAAACAAGGGCACGAAAAATTCTTTTCTCTAACCCCAGTGTTGCTTTCGACCATTCTCGATGGCGGTTAGCGAGTGACGCTGCTAAGAAACGAACTTGCAAAATACAGAGCAGATGGTGTTTGTCCCAGTCCCCATCTTCACACGGGATTCATAACCTCATAAACGCCTAGAGCTATGCCCGACCTGGTCTCGTAGCGCATTCAAATGAACAGATATGTTCATTTGATATGTTCAGAGGAGGAAAGTGGAAGAAATCGAGAACAAGGTCTATTTTCAAAACTTTATGAAAACTTGATCAGTTGACCTGACCTTAATCATATGTAACAATCATATTACAACTCAATGTATTCGCAGAAATTGCTGTTGATGCTTTTACATGGACTGCACCATGGTCTGATTTCCCCTCCATTTTCTCCCCAACCTCCAACCTACTAGCTAACGTTGTCCTATCATACAGGAGGGTGAGGGCTAACATGTGCTTCCTCTGAGACATGTAAAGCCAAATACCCCATCTGTTCAAACGCACTCAGAGGACAGCACTATCTGCCGTCTTCCTCATACATGAGCTCACAGATGTCCACGATTGACTAGTGTCACTGTGATTGACAGGTGACAGAGAGAGTATTCCAGCCCTATCACCCAGACAATGGTCAACTTTGCCCCCTTTGGACTCCCAACCATCGGTAGCTGTGGCATGGTCAGAATTCAAACTCACAATCTCCTGAAAATAAGGCAAACGCTTGTCTGTTGCTCCACTCGGGAGGCAGGGTTTGATTTTCTGAAACGATTTTCATTCGGTCGGTTGATTTCACATTATCATGATTATCAAGCACACCAACATATTTGAACATTTGTGTGCTCCTACAGGTCATGCAAAAAGAGAATATGTAGTGTACTGTACTCTGTAAGTCTCTATTGGCAGAGCCAGTTTGTTCAAAGCCTATTAGCCAAAAAAGACGAATGTTGAAAATGAAACGATCACGATCACAATGTCATTTTGGTGCTGAACGTTTAAAAAGTGTTCCCACAGTAACTTCCTAAATCACTGATCATCGGACAAGGGCATGCATAGTTCAGTGGTTTGGTGTGTAATCTGTCAAAATGACCCAAACTATAAATAACATTGGTAACAATTGGTAATTTAGGCCAAAAAGTATCACCGATCCAAACAAGGTAGGTATGAAATATCATCACACCTTTGTTGTGGGCAGGATTGTAATACTTCAGAGTACCTGTATTATGTGGTGTCATGGTTGACCGTGTCAGTCACACCTCATAGAAACAAGGAGGGTTGAGATGTGGGAGCCTGAGGTTAGGCTGGGACACTGCTGATAAGCATTCAAGCCACTCTGTGGCCTCGGCCATCGGCCACATTGGCTGGGAGCATGTCATTTCCATACCGATACACACACACACACTTTTGGGACCATGTCATTTGGCCTGTGCTAACACCCAACTGACACACAAGTGCTCATTAGCAGGGTAGCGAGGGTGCGAAGCGGTATGTCCAACATTATTCAAACACACACACACACACACTCTGTCTTAAGTACACACACCCAGGGACGGGTCTGTTTTGTTTTTGTTTTTTGTTTTTATGTGGGGGGCAAGGGGGGGTGCAAAGGCATTAACAGGTTGCCTTTGTTGAAGATATACATGTGCTGTGAGCTCATGTGACCCACCAGTATGTAACCCAGGATTCTGAAAGAGCTTTGTGGTGTTAGCCTTTGAATTTCCATTTTGTCCATTTTGTCCATAGAACGTTAATACTTTCATCAGCAAACCACACTTGATACTTTAAATAGAATTACTAAAAGTGAATACGGGAAAGGGGTTTACATTGAAAATGGTACCTGGAAGTGGGGGACGGGGGTTGATGCAGCACCAGGGTGGCCAGTCGCATGTTAAGGGGATCCACGCCCCCCTGTCCCCAACTCTAGAACCACCAAAGCAAATACACAACAATACACATACACACACAATCAGTATATCAGTACAAGGCAAATACACTTGCAAAATGGATATTCATAGATGACCACAATTTGTGTCAGCTGACTGTCCAGACATGTGGTAAGGGTGGCCTTCCAGTGGCTAGACATGATGGGAGTGTTTAAGCATGAAGAGAAAAATACTAGCAGACAGACATGCAAATAAATATAGCAGAAAGAATGAAGAAGTTGAGAAAACTGTTGCAACACTGTTTCATCAAATGCTACAACATACATTATTTCCACTTTTCAAAAAATCAGATCGGTGTTAATATTCTGGAAAAACTGAGTCATCACAATCAGGTCAAACAGAGAGAGTGAGAATGTGAGAGCTTCTAATGAGGCTAGGATTATGATACTATCAAGTGGTAAGTGAGGGTGGAGGGTTGGTTTAGCAGGCCCCAAACCACCAGTGTGCACAAACATACACACACGACTCACACAAGCTCTGCCTCCTAACTGAGAGCTTATTCTGCTCTTTGCTCTCTCTTGCTCTCTCTCAGAATGCTTAATTTTTCATCCTAGGCATCTCTTGGTAAGTTTCTGCCTTCTGCACTTTGGTCTATTTTTTTTTTTTTTTAGCTAGTTACAGTCATGTAACACTGTGGACCAGTCGAGCAGGCCTCAGGTGAATAAGGGGAAATCATTTAAAAGCATCCGATGACCAATCAGACAGAAGAGTCAGAAAGAGAAGTACCGGGTGCGATTGAAAGAGAAGGAGGGAACAGACCTGTGACCTCACGTGACATGTGACCTGGACTCCACCAATGGAACGGTGGGTTGGGCGAGAAGCAGAATCGCCGCGGGAGCTGTGACCAGATGTGAGACTGACAGTCCATCACCACGCTGATTACCACGACAAGAGCATTAAACACCTGAACCTCCAAAACCAGAAACTGACAGCATCTACCATACTCTCACAGGTATGTTCACCTCATAACGTTCATGCACGTCCTGTTTTTTTTCTCTTTAGCATGTTCCATTTAAGCCACTGCTCTGTGCGTCTCTCCACACTCGTGCATACGCTGTTCTGTTAGCGAGCTTGTGGCTACAGATTCCTGTGGCGCTCACCAACCCCAAATTCTTGGTTGCAAGCAGCCTATGTGGTCCGAGAAACTCTTTCAACCACCCTTTTTCTCGCATCTGTTGTTACTTTCAATAGGCTGTAGCTGCTGGAGTGGTTCAGAGGGCAGCGCTGGTGCAGGATCTGGCCCTTGTGGACACCACACATGGCTTCGAACAGCATCTTTGACTCGTTCACTAACTACTCCACTTTACTCAGAGGTAGGTCCCTCGTTTTCCATCCATGGCTAAATGTAATGTAAATGTTAATTTAAGTACCAGGTGAGAAATGGAAATGGAAATGGTATCATGGTTGGAACACAAGCAAGCATCACTCAGACTCAGTGTAGATTTGGAAATGTTAGAGTAGTTCTATTTGTGTTAAAGCTGCCTCGGCAGGTGCAGGCCAGTTTCAGTCAGCATGTCAGAATTACAGTATGTTCACCTTCCTTTTACAAAAAATATTATTTTTATTTATATAAAAATATATTATATATATATATATATATATATATATATATATATATATATATATATATATATATATATATATATATATATATATATATATATATATATATATATTTATAGTGAAATAATTATGGAGAATGCAATATGCTCTATATCAGTCGTGTGTTTTCAGTGTTGCTGTGCTGTAATGGCTTCCCTGCCGCCTGGTGCATTATCAGCGCACTTTGTATCAGCGCACTTTCGTGTAGACCAACCTTTACTGGAACTCTCAAACCATAAAACAAAACCAGTGTACTTCTCATCCATTTACTCCCCTGAGTGAGGATACACTCTTTGCCTTTTTGTGGTCAGTGGGCCTTTAGGGTGTGTGTGTGTGTGTGTGTGTGTGTGTGTGTATTGCCATCTACTCAATTCCTTAAGAAGGAATGGCTTTTTGCTGCAAAACATAATGGCTCACGTGTAGCATGGTACTAACTGATAGTATTTTTAACGATGACCTTTGTACTGTATGATACACAACCAATGTTTTCTTTTTTTTTTTAATAGTTAAATACAAACATGCTGCAGGACTATGATCAAAGTAGTTTCAGTTTTGGACTACAGAGTGCTCTGATAATATGACTCGATAAATGAGGCAGGCAAATTAAATTCATGAATTGGCAGCACTGAAATTCAATCAGCAGTGAGTTATTGGGAAAATAATTTAGAGCAGAGCTTCGTTTGTGGTCTCTGAGTAAATACCTTTCGAGTTACTACTTGAATCAGAGATTATTTATTTATTTATTTATTTTATTTGGCTATTCGTACCTCGTTTTCTTAACTCATTTTGTTTTGTTGGGTAGTTAAAGTTCATAGTGCCATTAAACAGAAGCCTGATGTCATTCTAGCATGTGGTGGCAGCTGATAAAAAAATAAAATAAAAATAAATAGATAACAGTGTTTACATCTCTAGCCTGCTGATAAACTCATTCAGGATGAGTGTGTTGCTTCTAGATTCATTTTTGAGCACGCAATATCATCCACACTGGGGAAATAAAAAAAATTAAATAGAAGATAAGGAAGGCCAAAAAAAAAGAAAAAAAGGGGGGGAATGATAGAAGAAAAGAGAGGGAAAAGTTGAAAAAATCCCCCACTTGACTGTGGCTTGGACGAGTTAATAAGAGACAGATACGGGACCAGCCCTAAATTGTTTGCAGAGTATTTTTTTGCGTAGCTTCCAAGTACTTACCCACTCACACACTCTGTCTCTAACACACACATACACACTTACACACTGACACAGGCAGCGGTTTACATAAAAACATACCTGATTGGATGAGTGACAGTAATATGTGTTCGCTGGAGCCGGTTCAAAAAATTTCGCCTCGTTCTTTCTCCCCTCCCTCCATCTCTGTCCTCTTCTCCATCTGCCTTATTATTATCAGCAGCTCCGGAGTAATTCCCGGAGAAATGTCACTCAGAGATTTTTTTTTTTTTTTTTTGTAATCTTTCCGTGGACAGAGAACTGGCAGGCGGAATGTCTGTGGTGCTTAAATGAGGAACTTAAATGCCTGCCATAATCACTATTGGAAATCATTAGCGCGAGTACAATATCCTTTTTCAATTCCTCAGTCGTGAAAATTAAACCAGGGAAAGCATTTGATGGAGAAGCCAAGAGGCCAATAAAAAGCTTTTCTCATATAAATTAGTTCAAGGAAGGAGAAAAACCCTCAGGGGTTTGACGGTTTCATTCACTAAAGTAAAAGACTAATCTTTGAAACAGACATATATTCTGTAGTTATTTGCGTACAAGGGCTTGTAATACAAAAATGTATAAATGACCGTTAAATCACAATACGTGCAATTGTTTAATAAATAATAATAAATTACACTGGCGTGACATTATGCAGAACATTTTTATTCTCTAAACCTTTATACACTGTTCAGCTTTAAAACAGTTTCTTAACCACTTAAATTCATTTTAAAGCACATTATTCATTAACTACTATGAAATATTCACTAATTACAGTGAAAATAATAGCAAGTGTGTAAGAGAATAAAGAATAAACTCTCTCTCTCTCTCTCTCTCTCTCTCTCCCTCTCTCTCTCTCTCTCTCTCTCTCTCTCTCTCTCTCTCTCTCTATATATATATATATATATATATATATATATATATATATATATATATATATATATAGATAGATAGATAGATAGATAGATAGATAGATAGATAGATAGATAGATAGATAGATAGATAGATATAGATATTGATATAGATATATATAACTCTATGATCAATTGTTCAGTGGTTAAAATATACGTTCTTACACTTCAGTATGAACAAAAACCATTGCACCACTGTCTGGAGCATAACAAATATTTTAAGAATGTTCTTCTCAGTGCAGAAAAAAAACAATACTACAATCTTGTGGGATCTTTTCCCTTATCTCTAACAATCTCCTATTCTGCATATCTTAAAATCTATCTCTGCAAACAACCAGAGGCTTGGTCGTGCTATACATGATATATGCTTAGATACCTTTTTGCTTGTAATAAAGGAAGAAGATTATAGTAGAGAACCGAGAAGTGTGTATGATTATATGAGTTCAATAATGTATTTGTTAAAAAAAAAAAAAAAAAGACTTGGGCTGAATTATGAAATGGAAACTTTTATGAAAGTAGATTGCAAATTTGTTTTAAATCTTTATATTTAACAGGCGCTTTTATCCAAAATGATTTATAAGCAGGGGTTAAATTGTGTACATTTTAATTGAATGATAAAATGTCAAATATTTTCCTTCAGGCAAGGCACTTGATAACCGCTGTGTATTTACATTTTGCTGTTTTAAAGGATTTACTGTAAAAAATAAAAATAAAAATAAAAATAAAAATAAAAAATGATAATTAAAAAAAATAAAAAAAACATTTTTAAATATCATTTTGATACTGAAATTAGAGCATTAGGACAGAAGTGGACATACTGAAACCCTTTTTTTCCCTTTTTAATCACATCCATGATATCAATGATAACAACCCCATATAATAACCCATAAACTGAACATCACTTAATAGTGAAACAGAACCCAATCCAAGCTTAAAGCTGCTCTAAAGCACCAATAGTTTCTACCACTACAAACAGAAACGAATGCAAGATAGTTGACGGCGGACAAAAAGAGCCACAATTAAACACAAGGGTTAGAATACTCAGAAGTGCTGCATACATGAGTCACAATGCAGATACAGTTTGTCATAATAAGAGTAATGAACACAACTGTGATGAATATGGGTCATCAATAACTTTCACAATAACAGCATAGGGAAAAAAACACGTGTTGTTCTGCCTGTGCAGAAAAAAAAAACCCTCACTTTACAGTACAGCGCTGATGCGTTAGTGTCGATGATCATTTTCTTGTAAATAAAATTGCAGGTGCTAGATGGTTTGTTTTATGCTGTTTGGAGCTGTTAGATGTAAAAATGCAATCGCCTTAAACGATACAGTGTGTGTGTGTGTGTGTGTGTGTGTGTGTGTGTGTGCGCGCGTGTGACTTCTGGATGATATTCAGATTTTTACTGAAAGAAAATGTCATATTCCAGATGAACATGAAACATAAACAACGTGTGCTATTATATAATACCTTTATCTGGTTATTTGGTTATTTATCATCCGTGTCATTTGAAAATAGGAAGATGAACACAGAGTGAGAGTGAGCTACTGGTGGAGCAGCAGGTAGGAATATAAACACACGTTGATATATTCACATGTGTGTGTGTTTTAACGTGCTAATCTGATGCAGACTCTGTTTGCTTCTGTTGCTCACCAGTAACCACAATGAGGTCACACCTGCTGCTCTGGAACTGCAGTTTATTAATGCTCCATGCGCGTGCGCGCACACACACACACACACGCGCGCACACACACATACACAGATAAACCGGGATACTGCTTCGTAAAACTAAACTACAGGATGGCTGACAAGTCTCTAACAGTTGCAGTGTGTAACCCAGTGTGGGAGCCTCTAGCGGTTCTGTGCAATAGCGGCCCTCAATACACTGTTTTTTATCACTACATTCCTCTTTCAGTCATATATCAATGTGTTTCGAAGGTCGAAATAAATTCAACATACTGAGGTTCATCAACAAGGGACCTGTGGGTTTTTTTCAGCGTCAGTTTTTTCTTTGTTTTCTCCTTAATTTCTCAGAGCCTTCGCCGTTTTAGCCTGTATCAACATTATAAGAAATAACATGCAATATGTTTGATAATTGGGATTTTTCTTTCATTGTAAACAGTTTAAAAAAGTTATTTTCGATACAGTCCTTTAACAAATGTCTAAAGTCAAGACAAGACCGCCAGCCAAAAGATTACTAATGTGAGATTAGTAACGGACTAACACAATTCGTCATTCCAGATTCATATGCCGATTGGCTCATTTGCCATTGTAATTGGGGGAAGAGAAGACTGCTCTTTTAGTTTGTTTTTGAGTAATAACTTGAGTTATACCAGCGCACTCTGGCAGGTTGGCAGGTTACATTTAATGTTGTAGAATGTCCATGAGACATGTTAGTTCCTGTTCTCCTTTATGATACATTTTTCTCTCTTATGATGTTACTAAGATCAAAAACAATGCATCTTAAAATGTTACTATAGAAACAATAACATATTCAAACTATATATATGTCAAATTAATATAAAGCCTGCATATAAACTGCGCAGTGCTGTGGTATAAACAGATGTATCGAATAAGTCTCAGGTGAAATAATCAGGCACTGATTATAGGTTTCACCTGTTGAGTTGAAGGTGATGTGGTTGTGGAAACTGGGGTCAGTATGTGTGAATGACTTCATTAGGGGTTGGAAATGTTTTATGACTCAACCTGTTCATGCTCTTTGGGTGAAAGAATGGATGGCTTTCTTATTGAGAATGACCATAGCATGGGTTCACCAAGCTATACACAATTCGAATGAGTCAAATCGGTCAAATCAGTTCAGTTCTTGACTGTATGAAGACACCATGTCGCTAATGAACTGTCTCACTATTGCCAGTATTTAACAATATGCATAAGCTGACTCGTGTAAAAGGTATAACGTATAAAAGAAGTTAGGGTGAGGTTAGCGGTTGTAGCAATCCTATGAATTTTGTGTGGGATCAGTTCTTCAGAATGGTAGTTATTGCCAAGTTTTTGAAGTTAAGAACCATTTTCACAATGCATACTGAAAGTCAACGCGTCAGAAAACTGGCGTTCCCGTTTGCCTGTACTAGAAGCAGTTTACCCCACTGTAAAACTACACTGCCTTCAGTTTATTAATCTCATAAACACATGGTTCGTGCTCCTCTAAATTGACGCATCGGTTTGCTGGATCCGATTCAAAGGCTTTCCGCTGCTCCTTTCCTTGCCTCTTGCCCCAGAAACATCAAGAGCCGAGATGTGTAACTGTATATTAAGAGTTTTCGATATTGCACCAAAAGGGAACTAATAAAAAGCGCATGAGAGTGACGGCGGAGGGTCTCGCTCCTGCATCTCGTTTGGCTCAATAGCGCTGTGATTTAAAAAGCACTGTGCTGGCCCATGGTGACGGATGATCTGGAGATGATTAGCAATTGTAAACGTTTGGGGAGCGGGGGCGTATTTACTGGGCTCAGACTGTTTGCTCGTTTTCAAGTTCTGCTCCAGTTTCAAACCATAGAAACGTTTATCATTTAGGAGCTACTTATTAAGATAAAGGGGCTGGTGGGCGATGATGAGACGAGTCTTGAGCGTCTCAGGAAGGAGACGCAGGAAAACGAGAAGAAAATAATGCCTCTAGAAAAACACGTCTGCGTAGTTCATGTGCTGTTTTTATACAACTTGTCTTTGCATTGATATCGTTGTGTGGTATTCATATGAAAAATGACGCTTGTTAAAAATGACCCATGATGTTGAATACAGGATTTTCCCAGTTCTATTGGTTGTAAAGGAGGTGTATGTGCAATGGAAATACTGTTCAATTAAATGGAAATATTGTGCAATTATTATTACTGTACAATTCCTTGAAATGAAATGTCTTCATTTTTATTAAAAACACACCAAGACTATATATATATGTACGGCTTCTATAACATCTAGCAGGCCAACCAAAGTTAATTATAATAAAGCTAGATGCATAAGCTAAGATGTGAATTTGCATTATGTTAGCTAGTTAGATCGTTCATAGCAGAGCTAGGAATACAGTACACTGTAGGGGGAAAATCAATTAGAAATCCTTTCTAAGTTTACTATCATGTTATTTTATTTATTTATTTATTTATTTATACTAAATATTAACACCTAGCTAAATATCAACACTAATGAAGAGGCAGGATAATCTACTGACGGCAACATACCGTACATGCCAAGTTAGCTAGCTATCTAGAGACCACACAGGGGAAAAATACAATACTGGGAAAGTGTCCAACATCAAAGCTGTAATGAGTTGCTGAGAATGTTTTGTGGGTGGTGTGCTCAGTAAAATGAAAGAAAAATAAGTTCAACAAAAATGCCAGAGAGTTCATCTAAAGGTATCCTGCTTGTTAGGTAAAGGAACTTTGAAGGTGTATGCTAATCACATCACCACAGTACTGAGTTATAAACACTTTCAGCATAAAGCACAGAAAAAGACTCATGTAATTATTATGAATGTAATTACTGCTATGCTGAAAGACAAAAATGTCTAAATCTGTCATGACACTATGACACAAATGTCAAGTAGATTTATGGTGTCTAGACGAGCTGTTTTCAGAAAGACCCTCTTCTCTGGCCACAAACTATGCTGAGAAACTAATCCAAGGACATTATAACAATATAATTTGTCCCAAATTTTAAACCAACACATATAAATTCAGTATTGGTCAAGTTTATATATCATGATGAGTCCTTATTTGCTGATTGAAGCAGCTGAACAGTTTCTATGGACAATCTCTTAGTAGCCTGTGATTCTTGACATTAATTAAACCCATACGCTGCTGTTAGCAAGGCCTCCGTGACCTCACTGGCTTTGTTTCATATTCAGATAAACATGGTTATGATCAAACAGTGTGCCGTTGCTTTGGTTTTAGCAAAAGAGCAGATTAAACCGAGTGAATGCAACACAGTAGCCACAACAAAAACTGCAAAACACACACACGTTGTACATGCGTGTTTTCCTGCAAAATCAGCTAAATATTGCTAATAAACGGCTTAAGCAGATTGACATAAAAGCAATGTTCAACTGGATTTGTTGTTACATGAGTAAAATTATCATTACTTTTGTGATTTGGGGTGTGATTAGAGAACACTGACAGTTATTTGTCTGCTAGATCAACTGAAACATGGTTTCACAATGGCAAATTCATTAGAGGAAACATTTTAAGTTATTAATGGTTAAGTTTATGGCCAAAGTTAGCAAACATCACTTTTTGTAGGAGTTTATTAATTTTAAATTTTGCTATTAAGAATTGCTACGATTCTGGTCTGAGATCAAATTGGATGTTTAAAAGATTTATAGAAAACATTGCTAATTACAACATTATCTTGCATACAAATATATTAAGTTCAAAATACGACATTTTATGATGGACAAACTTAATGTTTTGAGATTTGACAATAGCTTTAGTCGCATCACGTTGCTTCTATGTAAATAAATCATTTTGGTAGTCATGCAATGACTATCCCACGTTCTTGAAAAATACTTGATTATGTGATTCAAAACTAAACATGTCATGAATCTCATGTTTTATACAAATCAGAATAAACAAAAGCAATGTGGTTGGATTTTGGATCAAAGTTTAAGGTTTACTCTACTTTATAACCACTATATCCCCAACAGTGACAAAACAAGGCATACATTTCTGAATTTCAAATTTATATCCGAAATTTATATATTTCTGTAAAGCTGCTTTAAGAGGATGTCCACTGTTAAAAGGTGCTATAAAAATAAAATTTAATTGAATTGAACAAGTATGGTGAAGGTGCCACATAACAGTCCCTTTATTAATAAGATCTATGCAGAATCACTCTCTATTTGCTAAGCGCTTCACTATTGCATAACTCAATCTCATCGATTCTTTGCCATGGTAAAGGCCAGTTCATAAGTGAATAAATTTTGGATGAAGGTTATTTTTCAAACAGCTCTGTTTTGAAGATGTGTGTTTGTACAGAAAGAGGGTGTGCATGGGAGAAACTGAGAAAAGCAGATCCGTTAGTCTTATTCTAACCACACCTTCAGCACCTGCAAGAACAATAAGTGCTTATCGCAAAAAAAAGGGCTGTTTTTCATTAGCTAAACATAATTTACAGAACATAAACCGAGAGAAAAGGGGAGAGAGAGAAAAGCGATATTTCCATCCAAATGATTACACTTTCACAAGATGTAATCGAAAAAATGTTAATGGGAACCCTACAGCCAGCGTACATCTGATGGCGTTATGTTGAACAGCAGGAACGTCAAAAAGAACGTATGGTGATAAACCCGCACAGCTACACATTAACAAACATGTATTTATATCAGTTTCTCTGAGTCTCTATTTGCAGAAAAGCTTCTTTTTTTTGTATTGGACTACTGTTTCCTAACTAGTAATGGGAACCCATGTTTACATTTCTCTGCACACAATACAGACCACTTACGGATAGCATTCGAGTTTTCATGAGATCAGGTTGAACTGTCCTGCTTCTTCTCCTCGTTCGACTTACAAGTAATTATGTTAGGATGAAACGGCTACCGTTACGACTCAAGCGCCAACTATTGCCTCACCGGTTGTTTTACTTTATCTAGAAGGTTTTGTGCTTAACCTACTAAAATGTGAGCCTGAGCAATTAGAAATGACTCAGACTTGTGGTTTTGATCATTTATATTAGTCAGTGATACCGGCCCAGTATAATTTAATGTTTGATTTATGGATATGTTCAGTTGCCATGACAGTGTTTTTCCCCCTGATATCCCACTGAGCATAACTGTTCGTTGGTCACCAAAGCAAAGCAAGACCTGATTCATTGTATTTGGTCGTTCAGTTGACATTATGTAACCCTGTGTGTCAGCCTGGGTTGTGAAAGGATAGTTAGAGCTGACCAGTTCTCTTTATTTGAAGGATTCCCCCTTACACATGCAGACACACACACACACACACACACACACACACACACACACACACTTACTTAAACTGGTTCTCCTCTTATTTCTCATTCTTCAGACTTCCGCAGTCTCGACTGAGGTTGGCCTGTCTGCCCTGTTCTCACGCCAGTCTCACACACACACACACACACACACACACACACACACACACACACACACACACACACACACACACACACACACACACACACACACACACACACGCAGTCAAAGCGCATGCAGAGTCACACACGATGACCATTCACTGCTGACTGCTTGAGTCTCTTGATTCAGCACTTTCAATCTCTATGGACATTTTTGAGCAACAGCAGCTGACTGCAGCATCACATCCTTCTGGATATTCCACTGCAGAAATCACAACCAAGTTCTAACACACAATCGAAAATGAAATTATGTCAGAATCTGTCATATTTTATATACTTGGTGGTCACTTTTATTAAGAAACAAAAAAATAAAAAATAAATACAGAATACAACCCAAGGGTTGTTGTATTAAGGGGCCAGCAGTGGATCTCTGGGTGTCCTGGGATTTGAACTTACAATCTTGTTACTACTACAGAACCCTTAACCACTGAACTATCACCGCCTTTGCATCTGCAAGATTAACTTTAATGACATCTAGGTAACCTTAATATCCAGAAAACCTAAAATATTCATTTCAATCGCATGCAAAATTCATAAAACGTAACCTTAACTACTTTATGAGCTGGACATTAGGCTTTGTTCACACAGCATGGAATGTGTTTTTTTTTTAAATTCCAATTTATAAATAGATCTGAATAAACGTTAGTACCAGCACAGGCGCGTGTATGGCATGTTTTGCCGTGCATTATGCTTTCCAAACTGGCAAAGTACAATCACGGTTCTGGACCAATTTAGAGTAAAAACAACAGCATCAAAAATTAAAGATGGTGGCATTACGCCATGTATGTTGCTCCTTTAACAGCTCTAAGGTTCCACAGTTATGTGAGGTCCTCCACTGACCTGCTGGGTTTTTTTTCCCCACGTGCTGTTCATGTTTTTGTCAAGATCTTCTCACCAAATGATGAAGAAACAAGATTTGGAAAGTCAACCTGAGTCATGTACAGAAATCAGATTTGAAACCACATACAAATGAAAAAAAGTCAGATTTCCTCTGCCAGTCTCTAGAAATGATCACCTCACTGCCTGACTGCCCAAAAGGGTTCCTCAAAGGTTCTTTTGATGGTTAACCTACTGTTGACAGGTTCTAAGCAGAACTGGACCAAACTAAATATGTTTCCTCCTTGTTTTTACTGAATAATTCTTTAAGGTTAAAGGTTCTCGCAAACTGCAGGACAAACTGGAGAAGGTATAAAGGAAAATTTGAGTGTCACCTTTAGAGATTTACAACTACGAGAAAGTGTTTATTCAGCATTGGGGCATCATTTTGAAAGAATTTTTATCAGATCTGCCATTCATGACTCACTGATAGGAAGTCAAATATGGCAGATGATCAGTGCTGAGGTCATGTGTTTTATTGTAAACGAGCTCTTTCTCATTTTCTTCAGCTTTAATCAGCTCAGTGACGCGGACTGTGTTGATTAGCTGATTAGATCTGATCGCTAAAATCATGAAGCTCTACAGTGATTTCCAGCACTGGTGAAATGAGTTTACACTTACCGTCAAGAAGGCCCAAACAGTGCAATCAGAAGAATAGGGAGAGAGAGAGAGAGAGAGAGAGAGAGAGAGAGAGAGAGAGAGAGAGAGAGAGAGAGAGAGAGAGAGAGAGAGAATGGTATTGGAATGGAGAATGGAATTCTTAAGCCTAAGGTTAATGAGAGGAAAAGATTACACAGAAGTATGAAAAGAATATTTTAATGCTATTTTAATATGAATATGAATGTCAGACTCAATGATATGGCTTTACGTGATTATCAAGCTTAATAATAATTAATAATAATAATTAATCAAGTTTAATTAATTTTTTAATCATAATAATAATAATAATAATAATAATAATAATAATAATAATAATAATAATAATAATAATTACTATTATTTAAACTTATTAAGAAATTAATTATACTCAATTACCTAATGGTAATGAACTGTCCTTTCATCTAAAGTGGTTTTGTACATAAATGTATTTGGAAGATGAAACACTTTTTCAGTGGTTTGAAATGTCTTTCACAACCCAATGCGCAATACACAAGTAGTGTGTGTGTGTGTGTGTGTGTGTGTGTGTGTGTGTGTGTGTGTGTGTGATCTCTAGTCACAAATTCTGTGTTTGCAATCATGTGTGTGCAACCATATCACACAAATGTTTTCACATGTCTTGACTCACACACACACACACACACACCATATTGCAGGTTGTTCTGGTGATGTTTGTCCTTCCTTTGTCATTGAAATTAAAGCTTTCACTCTTCCTTCTACCTTAAAAGGTTCCGTCTAGCACCCAAAAGGGTTCTTTAGTTAGTTCTTAGAAATTTCTACTGGTTCTATGCAGAAATCAGAGAGTTCCCCTTTCAGAAAAGGTTCCAAGTGGAACCCTTTTAGGAATCTAAGAACCATTAACTCTCCAAAGAACCCTTGAAGAATGCTTTTTTTTAATTGTTACTGATACTGTAGGAGCCTGCAAGATGCAAATGAGCTCCCACTAACCAACCGCACGTTTTGTGTTCTGTGATCTCTCAGAGTTTCCAGACATGTTTTCTGTGGGTGTTCTGATAAGTTGTAGCATTGATGCGATCCAAATAAACTGGTCAAATTAATGCAGCTCTTTAACAGACACATCATCAGGTTGTTTAAATACACAAGCATACTGTGTAGTACTATAATCTCAATATGCTAGCTTTGTACTCATGGTTTAGTGATCATGGTTTTAGTACCAATAAAGCTGTAATAACCACTAACTCTGTCAACCCTAAACATAACCAGTAATAACTCTACATATGAGGTGTCTTGCATTCCTTTGCTCATTCTTCTGCGCTTATCTCTGTACCCATGTGCTTATCAATCACTTATTTTTATTATCCAACATCCACCATGCAGAGTATGCAAAATGGTCTCACACTTCATATAAAAAAAAGTCTTGATTTAGGTTGAGGGCATTGTTAGGGCTTGTACCTTCCCTTATGACAACATTCAAATGATACTTTGCTTGTTCAAATTTTTCATATACGAAACAAGCAAAAATGATTTTGTTGTATTTTAAAAAGCACACAAAGCACACTATCAACACCCCTGTGCCTGAACTTAACGGTTTGTATTTTCGTGAGCAAGCATGTTGCAAACATATTAAGCCTCAGAGAGAATCTAACCAGATGAAGTTGTTTTTGAGATGAACACAGAACTGCGCTCTGTGCGTGTCTGCCAGTTTCTCTCCGTCTGCCTGTCTCTCCTTCTTTCTCTGAGTTCCGGCCATGATGGGAGACCACCACACACGAGCACAAAGGGGCATTGTATTCTGGGGGGAAAATGTGGTTAGCAGACGGCGCTAGACGGCCCCAGCGGTCGCTGGCAGGCAAGCGCACTTCCTAGTGTTGACTCCGCATGAACACTCATTTTGGGAAAGCCCTGAGTTATGGCGGCTGTGGTGGCATGCTTTTACGTGGACTATTTCGGGAGCTGCCTGGGTGGGGTGGGTGTGCATCCTTCTCTCTCTCTCTCTCTCTCTCTCTCTCTCTCTCTCTCTCTCTCTCTCTCTCTCTCTGGAAAGGGGCTTTACTTCTCAGCTGTTTAAGCAGCTTCTATGTAGAGGAGGATAAAGTGGAATCTACTGTGCGCATGTGTGTATTTACGTTTGTTTATGAGGATGTTTATTCCTCATTTTCTCAGTCTGAATGGTTCCACATGGCCTGATATGTATTTAATATCCAATGTAACACAGTCATAAATGTTGAGTGTTGAATTAGCCCGAAGAGTATAAAATAAATAAATAAATAAATAAAGATAGAAATGATTTTGCTTAAACTGCAGCCAAATTTGCTGATCAGACCAGTCTGAGTGGGTGTGGCCTGATATGTATTTAATATCCAATGGAACACAGTCAAAAATGTTGAGTGTTGAATTAGCCCGAAGAGTCTAAAAATAAAAAATAAAAATAAAAAAATAAAAAGATAGAAATGATTCTGCTTAAACTGCAGCTAAATTTGCTGGTCAGACCAGTCTGAGTGGGTGTGACCTAATTTTCTAAGTACAAGCTCACTGATTGACATCATTCTAGCCTGCTATGATACTACCTGGGAGGGACTGTTTACCAATATATATACTATAAATGAAACAATAGCACAGCTTAGCTTGCTAGGTTTGCTTTGACTCACTAGGTAAAAGTAGTGTGGGAAGGATGTGCGAATTAGAGGGAAACTTACTCAAGCTGTACCCAAGATTAACCCTGCCCAAATGAAAGCACTGAAAAGCAGAATCTCTGGTGAAGTGCATGTAGATGTTGGAAGATCACCAATTATTCATCGTGCTGCTGATTGTGGCCACAAGACCAACATTAACCTAATTGTGGAACCCAAACACCACATATGAATGAGTGAAATAAAAGATGGTATGAGTGGGAGAAGTGGTGCTGATATCATCAACATGTATGAGCAGAGAAAACACAGAGGCCTCGTAGAGTGGTGTGGTCGCGCGCTGACATCATAAACATGCGCCACAGTCAGGGGTTATGACTTCATAAAAGAGGGCCTTTGGCAAACCACCAACACGGATGGAGAGAGAAGCCACTCATGCATACCGCGTCGCTGGTTTTTGGTTTCTCCACACAACACAGCTACAGGACGAGGAAGAGATTTTTCTGCACTTTGAGAAATATGAACTAGTTGCAAGAAAATCTAATTGTGAAACTATGTTGGGTTGAGTCATTGTTATTATTTATGTTATTGCTAGCTTTAGAGCCAAAATGGCATCAGCCCATGTAACGAGATACATATATTAGTCAAAACACACACGATTTGGGACTTTTCTTAGAGGAAAACTTGAGAGAGTCAGGACAGTGGGAAAGAGAAACAAAGAAGAGATGGAGAGAAAAAGAAAGAGACAAGGCCTGTATGTTGTGGTCGAGAGAGTGGGAGGAGGGGATGTTACTGTCATTTTGGCAACACCGACACACATATTGCAGCCATTACCACAGTGGAAAAAAAATGTTTTTCTGCAACATGCAATTACTACAGATTATAGATCGGCCTTCGTATCATCGGAGGCGCTCAGCAGAATGAAACAGAAATGTTGTGTACAGTACTGTGTGCTCACATGCATGTGTGTGTGTGTGTGTGTGTGTGTGTGTGTGTGTGTCACATCACATGCAGACTTTAACTTCTGAATCATAAAATATCATCTGCGGTGTTAACATGTCTGAAATGATACTTGTAGTGTTATTATGTGTTAATTACATGTTTATAGGGGCTTAATAGATATCTGCTACATGAAAGGTGGTAAATCTTTAGTAAATGGCAATAATAACAGAAACTGTGTGTGTGTGTGTGTGTGTGTGTGTGTGTGTGTGTGTGTGTGTGTGTGTGTGTGTAAAAGAGAAAGTAAGTGGAATGACAGAGTTCTTCAGTGCTATCTCAGCACATGAGCAGCCCCCTCTAGAGGCCAGGTGATTTTTACTTCATTTACCCTCTGATTAAAGAGCAAAAAGGCATTTAGGTCCTGATACAACATTTAACTGTGATTTATAATATCGCAATCATATATGTTTAACCACTTATGCTCATTAACATTATCAAATTTGAAGTATTATTAAATAACTTTGTGAAACATAATATTCAATATATGAAAATAATAAACTAATGCATTCATACACAAATGATCATAAAGGAAATGACATGGGCCCCCAAATCTAACTGATATGAAGAATTTCTGATATATGCAATGTGACATGGTGTATAATTCTCATTAATGGAATAAAACAATCGCTGACAGACATCTGAAGTGATAAGGGTGCTTTCACAATTGCCGCATTTGTCCGCCCACATTTGATCTGTAATTCTGTGGGAAGAATGAGCTGCATTTTTTTTCCAAGGTTGAAAAAAGCTTCAGAAAAGAAAAGCACAGAGTGATGTTTTAACCGCCTGAACAATCAGATCATAAATTGGGGGGTAAGTGAGAAAAACAAACATGGAGCACAAATTAGTCTTATTACTGAGTGAATATAAAGAGATTTATACTGTGTTGAATTGAAAATATGTCATAACAACATGACTTTTTTTTTGGAATATTCACTGGTCACAGCTCAAACTCTCGATTTTTAACGTACATACGTGAGTAAGTAGTACAGCTTTTTCACTGCTCCACAAAAATAACCCCACTAAGGAAACTGTTTATAGCATTAGCTCATGTCAGTCAGGGAACGTTAAACTGATCTGATATTGACTCACATCACTGAAGGACATGTCTAATCGGCATGACTGTCCCTGAAAGAAATACGCTGTAATTTTTTACTCGACATCAATGGAAGCGTGTTGAATTGACTGCACATGAATCTGCACAAAAATCGGCATCCACATGCCAGTCCTCAATATTTCAGTGAAAATCTAGCAGCACAGCGAGCTTCAATCAGGTCTTATATACACTAAATATGTATTTTATCCCATTACGCAATTATCTGTATTCTAGGAAAATGCAATAAACACACCTAAAGCCTTTGCAAACTCTTTTGCAATAGTAGAAGTTTCCTTTAACACTAATGTGCGTGATAGCGATGATTACAGCATATTAAAAATAAGCAGAATGAGGAGTAAAAGTGAATTTAGTGTTTTAAACAGAAGCTGCTAAGCAAATGCTTGAATTCATCATTCCATTCAGCCTACTCAAGGGCCCAAATGTGATTTAAATGCATTTGATGAGAATGCAGAAGGCGCTGTGGGTTGGCTGCATCTGTTAGCTCTCGCTCTCTCTCCCGCTCTCTCTGTCTGTCTCTCTCTGTCTGTCTCTCTCTGTCTGTCTCTCCATGTTTGTTTGCATGCTGGCTCGGGGCAGAAGCCCACTGGCCTGAAACTCGAGCAGACACTTTTTACGGAAGGAATGCACTCTGTGGCTTAGAGGCTCCCTCTCTCTCTGTAATTTGCAAATGCAAAGAATCATGCAGCCGCCCACGGCTGGCAAAGATGAAAAATCAACCGACTTGTGGTGGCATTATTGCCCCTGTGTTCTGCTTGGGTCAGTGTTTTCTAATTGTGTTCCTTTAGTCATTCTTTAGTGTGTTTTCTCTGCAGAAGTGCTTTACATAGAGGCACGGTATGACATATCATACTGAGGAACTGCACTCGTGTGGCGTTCCTTTACTGAAAATGGATGAAATAATAAGCAGCCTGATGACATAAAGCCAGTAACAGTGCCTCCAGGTACGTCAAAATTGTTACTGTTGTGTTATATACGACATTCCTGAGTCATTTAGTATATACGACAAATGTTCACAACTGTCAGTTAATTTAGCTAAGTATCAGAAGCAAAATATTTAAACGTAAAGAGTGGCAGTGTCAGGAAAAATGTACAATTGCATATATGAACAAGAGTCTAAATATATACCTTACGGTCTAATCCATTAAACTCTCAGGAACAGCAGGCGTGCCCAGACTTTCTAATTTTACTGTTGTCACTGATGTAGAATAATTCATAGTAGACACAGAATAATATTTTTCATATAATGTTTAGTGCATTAGTTATTCAGGTTCCCAAATGAAAGTCTATCAAATACAAACTTTAGGTTACAAGTCTCTGCACATTTTTTTTTTTTTTTTTAATGTGTGTAGGTTGACTTCCACGTTGGCTGCAGCACATGCATCATCTCAGTGACATCCGCTTTATTGAAAATGCATGAACCGAGCAGCCTGATGAATAAATGCATTTTTAAAACCCCCTATAAAGCCCTCTGACATCTTCGCATGGGCCGAAAGCTCTAAATAATCAGATCATGATGAGGCTGCATATGTCTTGCCATCGCCGCTGATTAAAGCCGAATGAGCTGCAGTCTGATAGCGGGCTCTTTGAGCTCTCCGCGGAACAAGCGCTTCTCTTTGAACTCGTGGAAGCCGGTGGTCCATTTGTAACGAGTCACGTCGTTTTTCATCACGTTATTACGCTGCCACCGCGCACTGTCCGACCCTGAGACATACGTGCTTTAAGGAGGAGGATTAGGAAAAGTACACGCGGTATTAGATGTCCGCTGCACGGGAGCATTAGAAACCGTAGAAAGTGCGCGGTGAAGAGGCGGCGGAGGCTCGTGTGACAGCAGCGCGGTTAAACATATTAATAATGAACAGATGCGATGTGGGAGGGACGCGCCGGTGCTGCTAGACTGCCAATGAATGGCTCGCGCCATCTAACACACCCTGATGCGTATTTATTATTATTTAAAAAATACATAACAATTAAAATACCTGGACGATTTAAAAGCTAGTGCCGTCAGTTCTCTCATTCAGTGTTGAATTTGCACTTAAAATTCTAAGTTGTATGTTAACAGCTGACCAGTGAGACGTCACATGGATTAAACTGCCCCGTACAGGACACTTCTTTCTTCTTTCTGACCCAGTATTGTGCAATTTGGGACCCATATTACATCCGATCAGACAAACAGGGAAATCTGTCCCTACAGCCAGGTAGGGGAGGCCAGGTCCAGGAGGGTCCAGGTGTTACACTGATACATATATTAGGCCTATTTAATAATAATAATAATAATAATAATAATAATAATAATAATAATAATAATAAGAAGAAGAAGAAGAAGAAGAAGAAGAAGAAGAAGAAGACTTAAAAAGTGATCAATATTTGTTTTCTATTTTATCCTCCTGTTGCGATGTCAACATTTCCCCCAATTTTGTAAAATGGCCGCAATGTTGCAACTATATATGCAACTTTCATCTATTGTTATCCAATGTGATTTCATTTGTTGGTCAAGACATTAAGCAAATTTCCGGATTGCTATACCTAAAGCACTCAGGTACCTAAAATGCAGATTTATGTCCCAAACATGAGTATCGTGCACAGCGGATCTGTATAAGGCCACAGTAGTCATATGTTCTGCAAAAACATTAAGTCCAGCTGGACAGAAATGATAAATGCAGCTGTTTTTTAGTATTTGCAATACAGGTTTGTTATTATTTTTATTTTGAATATTTTTTCATGATTATTCTGATATTCTCTGGACCATACTGTTCAGTGTTTCTCTATTACTGCTCCATTAATTCCCCTGCACTCTCTGTTGTCGGATTTGATGTAATAACATGGTAATTTTGAGCTTTGAGTCAGGGGCCACTAAAACAGAAACGCTACCTTAAGATGATCCGCAAAATACTTTCGCTTTTGTTTTAATTTGCGAATGATTTTATGAGCCTGGGGATTATTATTTATTATTCTCTTGCTGATAGACAGACGGTAAAAAAAAATTGCCGTCCAAACGGAAACGTAGTCCTACTGCTTATATTGGCATTTGCGGTTATTGATTTTACGTTTTAAGCTTGTTTATTTTCACAAAAATCCCCCAGAAATAGAGAGAGAGAGAGAGAGAGAGAGAGAGAGAGAGAGAGAGAATAAAACTGAATGTGATTTGATACTATTTTTGTGATTTGATACTATTTTTCCTATTTTTTCACACTACTGTCTACAGCTGTAGCTTTAAATGCATTAATAAATAAATCCTTGCACATATGAGCTACAAACTGAAATTGCGACTTGCCTTGAGATCATCTTCAACCCCACTGGTGAATCCCTTGCACGGTTAGAGATTATTTCTGACGAGATGATTTGCGTTTCATGAGATTATTTGAATGACGGGATTCAACAAAACCCCAAAGAGATCTCCCTGACTGGCCAGAATGCAAACATAAATATTTAGAGAGCTCGTTTGCATATTGACGCCTTCTGTCATATCAGTATTATAAAGAACAAGACTGCGTCAACAAATTGCACGTTTATTATGAAATCATAATAATTCAATATTGCAATAAGGAAAATCGGATTTAATGCATGTTCTTCTTCTCTTTTTTGTCATAATGCCATTCTTCTGGTAGTGACATTAATTCGTTTGAGTGGATAATAATAATAATAATAATAATAATAATAATAATAATAATAATAATAAGAAGAAGAAGAAGAAGAAGAAGAAGAAGAAGAATTCTTTAAAATAGACATTTCAACTCGTCTATATTATTATTATTATTATTATTATTATTATTATTATTATTATTATTATTATTATTATTATTCATTGTATTTATATTGCTTGCTTTCAGGGATTTTAATCATATGCGTCCTAACTGAGGTTTAATTCAGGGCCCTTTACTGTGCACAAGCTAGTAACAGCAGTCTATTTAAATAATTTTAGAGAATTTTAAATGTACGAATTTTTAGAAAGTGCCCGAGCTGCACTACCCTATCTATACTAACACCAGAATAACTGAGGTCGGAGCACGATTTTGACACAGACTACTATTAAGTACGCTAGTATGCGGTTTTAGACGCAGTCTCTCTCGCTCTCTCTCTCTCTCTCTCTCTCTCTCTCTCTCCCCCTCTAAACCTCATTTAAAACGGCAAACGCGCCTACTAGTGGTGATGCTCTGATGGGATGGAAGGGTGTGGCGCGTCACGTGAACCGCATCCAACTCCTTATAATAGCGTTCATAATCACTGCTTATCATAACCCTGTTAGCACTGTGTAGTCCATATACATACTCATGGCATTCGCCCATAAATTAGATTCTGGTACGAATGATTATCATTTTATTTTTTTTCTTTATTTAAATTATTCAAATGCTTAATTATATTCCTGCTTTTTTAGTATACAATACGTATACAATACTCATGACTCATATCGAATTTATAAAATGTTACATGTGCAATGTAATTTTTATTATTATTATTATTATTATTTTTATTATTATTGTTGTTGTTGTTGTTGTTGTTGTTGTTGTTGCAGTAGTAGTAGTAGTAGTAGTAGTAGTAGTAGTAGTAGTAGTGTCGTTATTATTACCGTATTACTGTGATCTTGTTGATGTTATCTCTCATATTATTATATTACTACTATATTAGGAATTATAGTAGTAATATTAGTAGGCTGTTAGCAATAGTAGAAAGTTTCTGTGTTTTTGCGGTTGCTTTGTCCTCGGTCTTGCCCTCCATACTTCTTTGAGACAAAACTAAGGTTTATTTTTAGTACTTTATTTTAAAAAAATTCCAGTCTATAATCTATTTTATTTCCCGAGTCACTGTTACATTCAGAACCAGTTGGTGATGCCCCTCACCAGAGCGTGTTTATGTTTTCTTTTCTGTCCAATGAGTGCACTCAAACTGCTCTTTAACACAAACTCGGACCAGGATACTTTACTAAAAATAATAATAAGTAAAACACACACACATATATATATATATATATATATATATATATATATATATATATATATATATATATATATATATATATATATATATATATATATATATATATATATATATATATATATGAGATCTAATTTCATTCACTTGAATCTTGCCGAGCCACGGATTTACCCTGTGGCGCCATCGCACGTGCTTTTTAACAGGTAAAAATTTATATCCTTCATAAGACAGCTCAGAAATATTCGGCTAATAAAACTCGTATTGATTTGTAATGAATGTGAGAGATGGGCATGAGCTCTTAATTCCAGTGCGCTCAGAAAGCACTGAGTCCCGACTAGAGTCCTCACACACACACACACACACACACACACACACACACGGCGCTTTCGCTTTTTCTGCGCGTTACTCTGATTGGTCGAGAGAAAACCACGCCCAGACCTCTGGTTGGTGGAGCGATCAGACCTCGGAAACTTCTAAAATGAGTTGAGTAAACACTTGCGTGTGTAGAGCACATTCAGGCTGGAGAGCAGCGAGCGCACATCGGAGACTCAAAAAAATAAAAATAAATAAAAAATACAAAACCTTGATGGCGAAAAGGATCACACAGACTCTGAGTGGATCTGATCAGCATTAAAAAAAACTGGCGAGGGACTTTATGCTTTCCTGATTTTTTTTCTGGAATAAACACGAGTCTTTTCGGGATCTGCTGTGAACCGAAAATAGGTGAAATACAGCGTGCGCTTCTGATGGACGGAGACGCAAACTCTACGATAGAGCAAGTAGTGCTGTGATTACACTGGGAGCAAAAAATATATTATTAAAAGTGCATGAGTTTAGACAGGTCATAGACTCCTCTGAATCAGAGAAATTCACGACTGCAATTTACGACTCACCTGTTGTTTTATTATTACTGGTGCCTGTTCATTAAAAGAGAAACAGGAGTTAGTTCGTGACGCCTGACTTCTGAGTGATTTGCATCTGGCACTAAACCGCTGTGCAGAAGAGCACAGGGCTTCATTTGCGGTTTCTTGCTTCTTTATTTCTTTCTTTTTTTTCCTTTTTTTTTTTTTCTTTTTTGCTGAAGTCAGTGGGAAAAGCGCAGAGCTGCAGTTAACGCTTCGCATGCTGCATCCAGCCCTGCTCATCGCGCGAGACTACCCGTTTATCTAATCTCCTCAAAACTTAACACAAGGAAAACTTTGAACCTTTATTTTTCTTGCATTAAATTCGCGTCTGGACTGTACCTTTTCCATCCTCATCCGCGCGCACAAATAAACAAGCATTAGGGTTTACTATTATTATAATTATTTTTGCCTGACCCTGAAGTGGCACTTACACTCCACGGTTTCGTGATGCATATACCCGTAGACCCAACCACCACCAGACGGTTCACGCCGCCCTCCACGTCTTTCCCGTGCGGGAAGCTCAGCGTCGGCAGTGACGGCAGCGCGAGCGGCGCGAGCAGCATGAGCGCGGCGGGTCCTCTGAGGTCGCGGCATGCGGCGGACACGCGCTCCGTGGTGGACGTGCTGGCGGACCACGCCGGAGAGCTCGTGCGCACCGACAGCCCCAACTTTCTGTGCTCTGTCCTGCCTTCACACTGGCGCTGCAACAAAACTCTTCCCGTGGCCTTTAAGGTAAACTCTCTCTCTCTCTCTCTCTCTCTCTCTCTCTCTCTCTCTCTCTCTCTCTCTCTCTCTCTCTCATTTTTTTTCTCATTTTTATTTTTTGTAGATGTATAAATTTATATTTGAGAATATGGATACTATTTGTTTTAGGCTTCACACAAATGTATAAATGTTTGCAGCACGTTTCATCTTTTAAATCTGTACGAAAACCACAAGTCGGGGAGTTATTCTTTACTGCTGACCAAAACAAGAAAGAGTTGCTGACTTGTGCATCATTTTAATATATTATTTTTTATATCCATTTACTCATCTCTGTTAAGCTTAATCTCTGTATTTCAAGCTTATTTAGGTCTTTATTATGTATACACCATTTTGAATTTTTCGTTTGTCAATTTCACGACCACCCAAATAAACCTCATCTGTACTGTTTACATGAACAGTATATGCGCATATGAATACATTAACACTGTCTAGATCAGACACACATGTATGTATTTTGAGTTTATAATCTAAGAATATCTCCACGATTAACATCAAGCAATTTCATAATACTGCGTTATAAATTTGGATTGAATAATTTCGGGCTTTTCACGTCGATCTGGCAGTGCACATCCTACTTACTAGTGTATAGTACATGCCAAGTCAGTCACACCCAACAGAAATAGGCTAATCATCCCTTAACTGAATCTTAATTATCATTTTAGGTCTTGTAAAAACGATAACAAGCTTAAAAGCTTGTTGCCATGTTTGGCTAATCATTTCTTATGGATTGAACCCTAATAAAAAATAATCGGGAATTGTAATATGGCTTAGACGTGATTACTGATTGTGATGATTATGATGATTATACTGTATAATAAATAAACAGCTATATTGTTTATGTAGATAGATGTTTGTTTATTATAAGTATATAATAGAAATACTGTGTGCTATTAGTATACTATTGTAAGGATGTTACAGAGCAGTGAGTGCCAGCTGATGTGGTTTTGACCAAAGATTTCTGCGTGCGCGCGTTTGTGTGTGTGTGTGTGTGTGTGTGTGTGTGTGTGTGTGTGTGTGTGTGTGTGTGTGTGTTTCCTACCTGGTCCCCTGTGCAGGTGGTGGCTCTCGGTGATGTCCCCGACGGCACCCTGGTCACCGTCATGGCCGGAAACGACGAGAATTATTCGGCCGAGTTGAGGAACGCGTCCGCCGTCATGAAGAACCAAGTAGCCCGTTTCAACGACCTGAGATTTGTCGGAAGAAGCGGCAGAGGTGCTTAAACACATCATTTAAAAACACACACACTCTATAATAAGAGCTTACTAGAAACAATATGCTAGAATAAAAATAATTCACATAATTTTACTATTTAAAAAATCAGGGAAAGTGACTGAAATAGGCTGAAACCCAAACGCCTCCCTGTTGGATTTATGGTGCACTACATAGGGTGCCTAACCTGATTATTTAAGGCAGTGTACCTTTCTAGGGAATATGGATGCATTTGGATTTGTTTAATTTTTTTTCAGCGCTTATTAATAGGATTCAGGGATAATGAATATTTTATATGATACATTAGAAATACAAGAAGAAGCACAATTATTTTAGCTCGGAAGTATTTTTAAAGCCTACATGTTTGTGTGTGGGATTTTTTTTATTTAAAAAAAAAAAACACAGGTTAGCTTGTTTACACACCTTAAAAAAAACTACATCCTACATAGCTGAGATTCTTTCACAGCCTCTTTTCCCCTCGTTTCCTCTCTCTCCTAGCTCCTGGCTCACTTTTTTCCGGTAAACTCCAGACTTTTAAACAGTTGCAGACGGATGAAGGGAATGAGGAATTAAAAAAAAAAAAAAAAAAAAAAAAAGAAAGAAAAAAAAGTAGGCTACCTTTCATTTCTGCAGTCAATTACGCCACCCTGCTCCTTCAGTCTTCCCCTCACTCAAAACTGGCGTCTCTGGCCTAGTTAGCCTGTTAGCCTGTATATCAAAATAAGCTCATATAACAAAAACAAGTAGAGCTAACACCACTATCACCACGACCACATACATATTGTATTTTGACACACTATTTAACAGGGAGGTGTGTGGTTTTAGTACCTATAACAGCTGTTTCTTAACATAAACCAAAGCGCCGCTTTCAGCACCTTTTCTTTCTGAAGAAAAAAAAAAACAACAAAAAAAACCAAACAAACAAAAAAAAACACGACCGTTACGTCGCGCGAGCCCGTTCTTGCTTTGGCCTCGCACGCGCGCGCGCGCGCTTCACAGACTCGCGCGCGAAAACCAGGCTCATGGTAATAATCCAGAACAATCTGTGTGATTGCTACACAAGCTAAAACAAAAAAAAAAAACAACAACAAAAAAAAAAACACGATTTATAATTTAATTAAACACGCGCTTACGAAAATATAGTGTACAAGACTGTACATAAAGTCCATATACATCACTATTGTCTACTAAAAATAAAATTTACTTAAAGATTACCCCCTAATACAAAATCCATGTGCTAGTGGTGCTTTAGCTTTAGGCTAAACTGGATCAAAAAGTGCATTTTGTAACTACATGTTTTGAGTTTACTCTAAAAAAAAAAAATTTAAAAAAAATGTAGTACTGTATCTCTACTTGCTAATTACTTTATTTCCATAAGCTCTTATGAAAATATAGTGTAGTATACAGTATATTAATTCATATATCTTACTATAGCCTACTAAAAGTAAACATTTTAAAATTACCACTTTATACCCTGTCCATGTAAGTGAAATACTCACTTTAGGTCAAACTGGCTCAAATAGTGTATTTTGTAAGTACATCTTTTAAGTTTACTCTAAAATATGCCAACACTATAACTACACTTTGTAATTACTTTACTTTCATAAGCCCTTACAAAAAAATATAGTAAAAAGAACAGTATATTAAGTTCATATATCTTGCTATAGCCTACTAAAAGTAAACATTACTTTTAGATTACTCCTTTATACACTATCCATGTACTAGTGAAATGCTTACTTTAGCCAAACTGGATCAAAAAGTACATATTTTAAGTTGAGGTTTTGAGTTTACTCTAAAAATTACTATAGTACTGCATCTATATTAAACTTTAAAAAATCCTTTATACATTATCCATGTACTTTAGACTAAAGTGGGACAAAAAGTATGTTTAGTAAGTAAACATCGTGGCAGCTTTAGGCTAAACTTGGGGGGGAAAGTGCATGTTGAAAGTAAACGTTTTAATTGTTTGGAGTTTACTCGAAAGATACTGTAATACTGTAGCTACAGTTTTGGTTTCAGCAAATTTCTGAAGAACGTTTGGACAGTTTTTTGGGGGGGAAAATAAATCACAAAATCAAGTTGGGGAAAAACAATTAACTGCACTACTGTCAAAATACTGAAGAACTCCTAAGGCCTGTAAATTAACCTAATAAATAAGTAAAAGTGAATGTAATATAAATAGACCACAGTATTTAGCATACATTTCAGAATCGTATTATTAAATTAACTGCTGGATTGTAGTATTTTGTTTTATTCAGCTGTAGAGATTTTCTTGTGAATACATTACGGAATACTAGTGCATTTTGAACAGTGTATTTGCTTACAGGCACTGGATAAAATTGCCAGTTTTTTCCACACATAATTCAGAGGACTGATTTCTGAGCATCTTAAAAAGCATCTGGTTGACCAAAAGTGCCCCACCACAGTGACGCAAATGACAGTGAATTAGACCCAAGCCACATGACCACTGAGGAAGATGGGTAGTAAATAAAGTACCCTTGCCCACTTCCTCTTGTACCCCACAGAAGATGCACTGTAAATATTTTCCTTTATGTATTTCAGGAAAAAGTTTTACTCTGACAATCACTGTGTTCACTGGACCCCCCCAAGTGGCCACATACCACCGCGCCATCAAGGTCACAGTGGACGGGCCACGAGAGCCTAGACGTGAGTACTCAAAATTATGCTTCTTTTTATTATATTCCTTTCTTTCCGATTGTCGCTTTAATACCCGTGCCGGAACCATGACTCTCATGACAACTATTTTTGAACTAAACACAGCTCTCTCATTTGCTGTCTTGCGGCTATTTTACAAATAGACCAAGTGATAGAATCTAAATTAGAGTTGAATTGCTGTGTGATTCTGATGGTGTGTGCAAATGTAAAGCTACGGTGTCATCTGTGCAATAGTACTGTGATATGTGCTAAATACAAACCAGTAGTCACTGAGTCTGTGGCCTGAGCTAAAATAGATTTAGCCCATATAACACCCAGTGCTGGAGTTATATTAGTCTATATGAGTCATGCTGCAGTTCTAAAGTTTATGTCGTGTTTACAGATGATGTAGCATCACCCGGATCTGCTGCACCAAAAGGCTGGCATAAGTTATGCCCTTTGTTTTCATCAGGACAATTTGGAAGCATTGATCAAAGGTGGACCACTTTTGATCAGATGCCAAAGTGCAAATTCAAACAATCTTTCTGCTCTAGGCATTGGCAAGGGACAAATAAATTGGCAAACAGGAGGTAGGGCGTTCTTGGATGCTATCTTTACATGTATAATGTTGGAGTAAAGTAAGAGGCCAGTGTGTGATATTTTCAAGGGGCCTATACTCGCCCCGGTGGTATGCCAAATTCAAGTTAAGGTGCATGTCTAATGACCTGAGAGTGTTTTAAAGAATTTTGAACTGATGTGTAAAGTAGGTAGTGTTTGCAATCTAAGAAACCAGTCATTTCAGTAGTCATTGGACAGGTTATATTTTGAGCTAATGATGTCAAAGGCTGAGGCATCAAGGCGAGAGCGTAGGTGTTATTCTCGATACGCCCACGGCTAAAACAGCTGCATGAGTCACTGAGAGATGATAACGCAGCATTCCCAAAATCTCCTTTTGTCCCGTTTGAAGACAACAAAAGCCGGGTGGAAAACGTGTTGAGAGTTGCCAACTTGGCATGTTAAAAGACGACACAGGCAGCCCTTTGTGGTTTAGAAGGTTGCCAGCCTCAGTTGTGGACTCTTATTAAGCCTAGGTCTTTCACTCATTAGCCAGACCGCTAAGAGAAACAGGGCAGCCTCGAGCCGCAAAATTGTCAAGGTCTCTTTCTCCCTCCTCCACTGGGGTCGAACCTTTGACCGCACGAGAGCCTGCTGACTTAACACTCTTCAGCGGTTCAGTGGGATGGAGCCGGGTCTAATAGGGCTAATGCAGGGCTCGACCACAGACCTATTACCGCTGGGAGGAAAGTGCGAGAGACAGACATGGGGAGTGAGACAGGGAGAAGCAGAGATGTAGAGACCACGGCTGTTTGTGTTCGTGTCTGCACGAATTTAATGAGGAGCGGCGCACATGCAAGAAAGCGAACTCGTGGTGTCGAGCGTGCATGCAACACATGCACAAGCTGCTAAATTTGCCTGTGCGTATGAGAATGTTATCACCTAGTGAACGGTTTCATGTGTTTGTTTTCCTGGGGTGGGGTGGGGGGTTTAACATCATGAAAGTAAGGCATTTTCAGTATTAATGTTTAGGAAGTGCTAGTAAGCAGTCCTAATTTTTTTAAATGTATCAAAATGGAGATGGAATTAAAAGAAAAATCCTTGTTAGTGTGAGTAATAATGGAGTTGGATGTCATTGGATTACTAATACTTTCTGTCAGATTAATTTTTTTAAATACTTTATTTGTGACCACATATAACAATAACGATAGATTATGATTATTATTATTTTTTACCTAAAGAGCTAAGAGCCAAAATGACTGAGGTTGAGGTTAGTTTTAGGTTTAGGCTTCACTTTTAGAAAGTAAAACCATGTGTGTATAGATGTACTTATGTGTATCCTGTCTCTGTCATTCGTGCTATTGTAAATATATCTGTGTGTGTGTGTGTGTGTGTGGGTGTGTGTGTGTGTGTGTGTCACCGACACATGTCAGCAGCATGTCTTCTATATACACTGCTTCACACTCTCTTGAACTTTTTCATTCTATATTTAAAAAAAAAAAAAAAAGGTGTTATAGCTTGTTAGCATCAAAACAGAACAAGGTGCAACTAGCTGCTATGCTAACAGCTACACTCTGAAAATGAGTCTGCAGCCTGTCTGTGTGTGTGTGTGTGTGTGTGTGTGTGTGTGTGTGTGTGTGTGTGTGTGTGTGTGTGTGTGTGTGTGAGTGTGTGTGGCGTCTCCGCTCATCACCCAGCAAACTAACATAGTGTGTGTTTGTGCGTGATATGGAAAATGAAAAACAGCGTAAATGACAGAGATATCAGTGCTGATGATGATACTGATAAGATTATGATAATGATTTTCCCTTATTTAAATTTTTTCTATTTCCATTTTCGCACATTTGTGCACGCGTGTGTGTGTGTGTGTGTCTTTAGAGTTTAGTATGATGATGGCTCATCATGGTATTTTTCAAATAAGGCCACACCCAATTTTTTCTTAAGCACAGGGTTGTATAAGGTCATGCATGTGTGCATATGTGTGTGTGTGTGTGTGTGTGTGTGTGTGTGTGTGTGTGTGTGTGTGTGTGTGTGTGTGTGCGTGCATACGGTTCTTTGATCGAGCTGCCAGGAGAATGGTGCCGTAAGGTTGAGTAGAGAAACCTGACAGACAGGACCAGGTTTCCCTGCAGCTAAATGCAGGACCACACACACACACACACACACACACACACACACACACACACACACACACACACACACACACACACACACACACATATACAGAAACACACGCTCCCGCAAGCCAAACCACAATAAGAACGCAGTCACACGCACACATCCAACACACACCCAGAGCGTAGGAGCCAGAAAGTTTGGAACAAGAAACAAGTCACGTGAACTCACACTGACAGTGCACAGAGATGCACACCGAGAGCTGGCATCTTTGCAAAATGAGGTGTTAAACCCAAAAGGTGAAGCAGCTACAAGAAAAGGCTGAAAAGGATGAAAGTGTGGAGACCCTCCCTATTAAAAGCATACTTTTTGAACCGCACCCATTACCACATACATACATCATAGCTACATCATTACTATATATACATATATGTATTCATGTAGAAATGATCAGCATGGAAGCCGGCCTGCAACTCAGTCTGCTCAATGGAGTGCATGCCGCAGATTAGGAAGAAAAAACAAGACTCAAATGAAGCTTGATGGATTTGTCAGATATGCATTTTGCCACCGAGACCTGTGTAAGATTTGCAAATGCATCGACAAAGCCATGATATGGCGATGTCTTCTTTGCGTGTATGTATGTGTGCGAGTGTGTGCGCATGTGTGTGAAGCACCTGCCAGGTGTGTACATAAACTAGGCCACGCCTCGTCTCGCATAAATCACTCCAATGGCCTTCTCCTAAACGAGACAATAGCATCATGCTGACTTTGATGTCGCCAAACAGAGTGAGGGCCCTTCAAAGGCCGCATCAATGCCGAAGAGAGAAAAGGAAAAGCAGCTCACTGTGTGTGTGTGTGTGTGTGTGTGTGTGTGTGTGTTATAGACTCGCAAGTCTTTGATGGTGTCCTTAAAGAGACTTTCAGGGAATATGTTGTGGTATTTTTTATCTAGAAATAAACACAACAAACACATTATTATTATTATTATTATTATTATTATTATTATTATTATTATTATTATTATTATTATTATTATTATTACATTTATATATATTTAAACAAATTATGGTTTATAAAATTAATTTCAGGTTTTCTATTTTAGAGTCATTAGTTTAATTAGTCATTATGAATTATTTACAAATATTATATATATATATATATATATATATATATATATATATATATATATATATATATATATATATATATATATACACACAGAAATTAGACATAATATTAGACATTATGATTATTATGGATGAAAAAAACAAAGCCTACACACACACACACACACACACACACACACACACTTTCTGTCTGTTTATTTGCTTGGTTTCAGGTTGCAAAAGATTCCCTCATGTGTTTTTGATCTAAACACACCTATTAGATTGGTATACCTCAATCCCTGTATTATATATACACACACACACACACACATACACACGCGCGCACACACACATGCACAAACAGATAGACAGGCACTGTGTTTATAGAAGGGGGGGATCCCCGCTGGTGTATAATACTCTGTAATCCCCGAGTGAAAGCTGGGAATATTAGCCTAAATACGTCTTCTCGAGAAGAAAGAAACAGAAACACACTACACAACTATTTAGCTTCCGCCTTGTCAGCCTTTCATTAGCTTCATTTGCCTTTCATTTCAGAATGTTTTTTTTTTTTTTTTTAATTAAATGAAGTGAGGGAGCGACTGAAGCACTGACTCACACACACACACACACACACACACACACACACACACACACACACACACACACACACACTTGTTGGAAAAGCCGCTCCTCCCTCATAAACCTGCAAGCTTTGTTGCCGTGTGATGTCACTGTGATTAAAGCCGTGTAATAATGACAAAATTACCCTCTTTGTTACAAAGGCTTTCCAAAACATCACAGGAGTAGGTGAAAAAACCCACCAGCAACACACCTCCCATATTTCTCTCTTTTCTCTCTTCCCTCGCTCCCTAAGCCTCCGTTTCCTGTTTCTTTGCTTCAGGAATGAGAAGACAGGCCAAGTGTGTGTACAACTACACAACGTTTAAGACTTAAAAAGGTGCCATTAGGATCTATTCATGCTGATTCTTACTTCACAAAAGCAATGAACCATAATCCTACTGAATTTACCATCATACAATCAAAACAAACCACCTTGGAGGAGTTTCTCAAGCTAAGAATAGGAAGAGAGCGAGAAAGAGAGAGAGAGCGAGAAAGAGAGGGAGAGAGAGAGAGTGTGTTACGGGAATGGCCCAGAAATAATTCCGCTGTTTATTTTCCAGAAATTTTTAAAAGGAAAAATTCTGCAAATAATTGATACGCCAAAACCTGTGCCCGGACTTCCAGTAAAGGAGCTGTGACAGTGCTCCAAAAAGGCAAATCCACAGGCAAATACTCTCTCTCTCTCTCTCTCTCTCTCTCTCTCTCTCTCTCTGTCTCTCTCTCTCTCTCTCTCTCTCTCTCTCTCTCTCTCTCTTTCTCTGTCTCTAATACACACACACACACACACACACACACACACACACACACACACACAAGTACACACACACTAAGGAGACCATAGCTGCTGTATTCATATCTTTAAATCCTGATATAGCAGGTAGTCCGACTTTTCTTCAGTTCCCCGCTCACAACTTTAGTTCCTACCTGCAATTAATTCTTATTTATCGTTTCACATGGATGAAAAAATGGATGAATCGTGGTTTTCCCCTAGTTATCCTGTCATATACTGACCTGTCATTAAAACTGTATATGGAGACATTATGAAGAAAAATAAAGTTTGATAGGGCATAGCAGGGATTCTGGGTGCCTCTGGTGAGTGTATGTAGCTAGTTAGCTGTAGACTATACATTCTGGCTGCTACTGTTGTTCACCGGAACTACAAGAAAAATACGCTGGTCGCCACAAGCGACAACTGTAGCGGTTGTTAGACGCCCACAGGAGGCTTAGTGTGTACAGAGCACCTCTGCTCTGTTCTACAGGCCTACTTTGAGCTACTGCTGGGCCAGAGTTCAGGCAAGCAGCCAAAAGCAGATAAAAAAAAAACAACCCCCCCCCCCCAACCCCTCCCCAACACACACACACACACACACACACACACCTTTATATACTCCAGCTCCTGTTTATCACCACTCCAGACTCACTCATTCACTCGCTTATTTACACCAATGCTACGTCTGTCCGTATTGTAAAGCACAGCCAGGCAATCCTTCCTGTTACATGCTCGGACTCGTCGCTAGGAGCACAAACAGACTGAAAGCCTGAAAAGATAGATAAATGCATGGGACTTATTATTTTTTTATTTGAGTTTTACACATGAGGGTGGTGTAAAAAATAGTGTACAGACTCTGCCTTAGAGCGACGACAGCTTAATAAAGGGATAATCCCTCTCTTCATCTTTCCACAACTATGGATGCTGGGTGTACTTTAACTGCATGCACACACAATTATGCGCACCCACACAAGCCACATGCTAAGTGGAGGATTTCTGGGTTAGCATTAGAAATAGATTTCATTTTCGTAGATTAAAGGAACAATGACATTTACAGTTTTCTTTGTACTCCAGATGTTGTCAGTTAGCCAAGGCACACTCTGTGTCTGAACTTTGCTTCGTTAGGTTTACACTGAAGCTACAAGGCTAAAGTTGCTAAGAGGTAATAGCTTATAGCTTATAGTTTGTTTGTTTGCTGAATGCGCGAATAATCACACACTCACCTCAAAAGACATAAAACTGGCATAAAAAGGCAGATTAAGGCATTAAAAATATGTAACTGGAAATACAGTGACCTTTTCCCCGTTCTGTAGTGAACAGAAACAGACTTTATTTGGATTGTACTGTATGCCATGACTCTACACAAAATACCCAAGTTTGCATAATGATTTACAAATACACAGCAGTGAAGCATGGTGGTGGTAGCATCGTGTTAAGCGTCTTGGTTGCTTCGCAGACTAACCCCTTCTTTACATGGCATTCCTTTAGGCAGAGCCATGGTTGTGCCATATTCTTTTCATTTGTAATAATAATAATAATAGATTTTGTTTAAATAACCAGCCTCTGATTGAAACTTTTCCAGAACTTGGTCCCGGACTTGTTCTTTGGTGTTCATGTTGCCGTTTATTTAGGTATGTTCTCTAACAAACTCTTCCAAGTTTGTCTTCCAAGAGCAGATGTATTTATACCGTGATCACGTAATACTTTAATTACACACAGGTGAACCCATTGAACCGATAATGCAACTTCTGATAGAAATCGGTTGCTCAAGAACTAATATTAGGGGTTTCACAGCAGCGGATGAACACGTAAGCAATCACAAATGTTTATGATTTTTATTTGTTAATAATAATGCAAACTGTATTGATTTTTTTTCCCCATTTCAATATTATGAGCTATTTCTTTTTGTAGATTCATGGCACAATTAATAACTTAGTATACTACAAAATGTGGAATAGACAAAGAGGGGTGAATACTTATGCAACACATTGTGTATTACATTCCAAATCAGCTCCACCTTCAAACTCTGGGCCATGCCTAATACTTTATATACAGTAGTGTGTGGAAGTTTTTGGCACATGCAAAGAAATGCTGTAGAGCAAAGATGCCTTCATAAACAAAAATACCGTAAAGAGCAGTAAACAGTAGTAAATGAAACAAAGTCAATATCTGGTGTGACAAATATTCTCGGGTACAATGTTTTTTTGTAGTAAAACCCAGCATTGTGTTTTTTGTCTGAAAAGTGGTCTCTTACATAATATGCTGGTTTCTATAATGATATTTAAAAAAACGTTTTTCTGTAACATTTCATTTTGTGCTAGAAAACAAATGTTCAGGAATCTTGTACTGACTTGATAATGTAGAAAATCTATAACAGAGTTTGTACTAAAAACAAATAGGGTGCCTAAAACTTTTGCACAGTACTGTATATATTCTAAAATATCTATTTTACATATGTTAGTATCAGAAACCAAACTTGCGGTAAGTGTGTGATGATTTAGGCATGCAGTTTGCACAATGCTATGCTCAAGTGTAAGCAAGTTTAGACATGTAGATCTAGTGCAGAACTCTCAAGTGGCAAACGTCGTTGGGAGAAACGTGTGTAAAATCCCATTTTAGCTGACTATTTCTTAGTAGTTTTGCCTAAATATTGAAAAATAAATCAGATTTTGAGAGCCCTCCGATGATGACTTTCACCATGCCATGTGACTGCAGGAAAGGAAGTGCAAACAGCACATCCTGGTCATGTGACATTTGTCACAAAGCCCCCTTTTTCCAGGTACATAGGAAAATAGTCATTTTGTATTATTGCCTAATATAAAATTGGAGATAAATTAATTGTTGCCATATGGCAACACCGTGCAATAAAGGGTTAAACACTGATTCCCCCTGCCCTGCCTTCAATATCATATTAGAAATCCTATATATAAACAGCCAAATGAGACAACATTATATATGTTAGTTTGGGAATCTGTAGACCACGACATTTCTACAAAGAAGAAATGGCAAGAACAGGCAAGAAAAAAACAGAGACATTGAATATACAGCAAAAAAAAAGAAAGAAAGGGCCTTGCACATGTACAGCTTGTTTTAGTCCAGTCTGAATATAGTTCAAATCATTTAATTTGCATAAGACAGGCTTTTTTTTCACACTTATTACTGACAGGAAAGGGCATGCAGGTGCAGTCATACGGAAGCATCTTCACCCCTCATTTCCTTTCACATACCTTCCTTCCTCAAGATGTTAAATAGGAGCATCACACACATGACCCCGAAAATAAATGTCATTTCTTTGGGTTTCAAATGTTCGCTTTTTTGCCCAAACACACAAACCGTGTGAGCTGAACGAGGAAACACGGACAGGCTGGCTCAGAAAACCAGCTCTTAGTCAAATTGCTGCCAAACAATCCCTTATTTCTCACTTATTCAAAACCAGCTCGGCTCCAGATCAATTCTAGTCTGTTATCACACAGCTATTGGCCCTGTTTACTGACATTGATGCAAATATTTACTGTGCGCCCAGGCTGGATCCGAGCCCAAGCCTTCGAGTGTAAGGGATCGTATGTCAGCCCTGCCTTCTCGCTATACAGTACACAAACATATCCAAAAAACAGTCTTCCTGTAGCATGTACCTAGCGAGGGCCATATATTTCTTTCAACGGTAGCAAGGAACAGAAAGTGTGTGCAGGAACGAGAAAGACAGATAGTGAGAGAGAGAGAGAGAGAGAGAGAGAGAGGGTAGGAAGGAAACGCAGCATATCAGTTGCCTAATCAGTTTTTTCAGTTTACACGCAGCTGAGTGTGAGCTTTATTCTGAGGTATAACACACTCCACAGGCAACGCGGGTTATTTATGAGTTTTTACATGATAGCCATTTGGCAAGGGCTTATAACTATCTGACAGGTGAAAGCCTTAAAAAGTGCATTGCCTAATTATATATAAAGCGTGTCTGCGTGTGTGTGTGTGTGTGTGTAGAGTGTATTGAGTGCTCATTTTGAATTGAACCCGTTCCCTCGTGAACCCCGTCCATTTGCCCTGTCTGTTCTGTGGTTATGATATCATGATGAGAAAAAAATGCCACATTCCTGTCTAAGTGCCCCCGTACACATAAAATATTCATACAGCCCAAAGCGGGAGGAGAGGAGAGGGGGTTGGGGTACAGTTGTTAGGGTGCGAGCAGGGTCTAACCCTCACACCTTCACACACGGGCTTCCCAGGAACATTTAAACAGGAGGGTTTAACACCAGGATACACACACACACACACACACACACACACACATACTCACATAGAAGCAAACATTTTATAAGCATTTATTCGGATATTAAACATTTATCACTCTCTCTCTTCTTTCTCTCATGATCACAAAAGTATATTCTCATGAGTTTCTAAAACTGTTTCTAAAAGTTTTTTTTGTTTTTTTTTAATGATATTTTTAAAGGCATGAAAATTATAAAACATTTCCCAACCAAAGGTCTTTCATAATGTGAAAAAAAAAATTCATAGACCTGTTATGATTACATCACAGATTTATTTTATGAATACACATTAGGCAAATACAGTATGCGCCTTCATATTTATTTTTATTAATGGTGCATAGAGCTTTTTTATTCCTGAACTTTTCACCCACAAAACCCAAAACCGGTTACACAATTTAAAAAAATAACAAATCACTACTGAGTTTTAGAGAAAATGCATTAAAATTCAAATAAGCACACACTTAGAATTACAATAGCAAATGTTATCGAGGTTGTTAATGATAGCCATAACCAGCAAAAAGATAATATTTTATACCAAATTTCATTTTCTATAACAGCAGCTCTGAAAGTAGTAACTTGTTTCACTAAACACCTTTTCACCTGTAACTATAAACTGATAAAAATGACAATGTATTGTTCTTTAATTAATATAAATATTGAATCCCAGGTAAATTGCTATGGCATAAGTGGAAAAACAATACTTCAAAATGTAATAGTAATTCTTCTTCCTGTCAGCTTGCATTACACCAACTTCAATCTAGGGTTAGGGTTAAATAATCGTTGATTATTTTCCTATAACATCACGTCCCCAAGTGTTTTATTCCTTACTTACTGTATGCGGCTCTCTTGCTATAGATTGCGAACCACAGATCCCAATTTGAACCAGGAACCAAATCTAGGGACGCCTTTTTTTTTTCCTTTGGTCTGTCGACTGAGAAAATGTTGTTGTTTTTTTTATTCCCTCTGTTTCGCTCTCTATCTCTGGCTTGTACTGTATAACAACCTGTAACCACAACACATAAAAAACACAAACGAACCAATAAGCGAGAGTGGCAACAAATGGAGAAAGGAGCAGTAAAAGAACAGATACGCCGCCCTGGGGCTAAGAAAGGACGGATGATATATTGCCTATCGGTTAAGCAGAGAAAGAGGAATCCATATCTGAGGATCCGTTTGTGCCCCACAGTGTCAATATAAAATATTCAAATGTGCCCCATTACTCCACATTAAAAACCACAGAATGTTCACATGGATCTCAAGCGTCACACTCATAGTCGCATTAAAGGCTTTCCATTAGGGTTCAACGTCCTGCATGTATGATGGAGTGTGTGTGTACATGTTCAGAGGGGATGTGTGGAGTGAGACATTTGGCAATAACCTGTACACACAAACACACACACACACACACACACACACCTGCTTTATTTGAATAGTAAAAGAGAAATGTGTGTATGGTTTGTTATTGTTAGGTTTGGATTGTTTAAGAGCGACCAAGAAAAGGATGCAAGGTTAAGCAGTTAGAGGTTATTTTATTACGTTCTGATTTTTATTTTCAATCATTACTTTTGGAAATTAAAAAAAAAAAAATCTAATAAATGATCATAAAATATTACTCTTTAAGAAATGTATTCTACGCTTCTGTGTTTGAAGAATAAAAATGATTAGTTGAAAGATATTTTTGGTTCCTAGTGTTTGTAACTAACAATGGAAGTCTATTTCATGTCCAGTTTTTGCTGCTTTAATCTATAAACATGAAAAAAAACAAAAAAAAACAACAAAAGTAAGATCATTAAAGCAGCCATCTTGGCTCAACCAGGTTCACTTGTTTCTTCACTGCTGTTTCATTCAGTCATCATAAATTTGGAACACAGCCCTCCTTATAAGAGAAATATATAGCCGCATTCCAACACAGAGCTGCTGAATTGTCGATTCCGATTGGTCGGAAGGTGTTGATGAATTTTCTAAAATCTCTGAGACTCGTTCCATCTGCCAAGCAAATCACAGGTTTAGGTTTAGTAATGCTCTCGTTCTAAGATGACGCTCATGACACATAATCGAAACACCAGTTAAGTGAAGAACTAATGCTGTGTTCAGGTCACCGAGTGAAGCTTGAGGACTCTCAGAAGATGCAGTTCAACGAACGGCTGAGTGAGATGGAGAGGTATCATCAGCGTGCCAGCCTGAGAGTGGGCCCCGGCAACGGCACCGCCCGGCCCCCACACCAGAGCCATTACGGCCCTACTAGTGCCAGCCAGATACCAGGTATGTGGAAGAGACAGAGACAGACAGAGACAGACAGAGAGAGAGAGAGAGAGAGAGAGAGAGAGAGAGAGAGTCATTTTGGTGCATGATTTTGTCCTAGGATGCCCCAGACAGTGTGTGTGTGTATGTGTTTGTGTGCGTGTGTCAAACTTGAGATACACACATAACCTCAGACCACAGACTTTGGAATCTCACAACCACTCACTACATGTACACCCACGTCCGTCGTTCTTCTTAGTGTGTGTGTGTGTTTGCGAGAGAGAGAGAGAGAGAGAGAGAGAGAGAGAGAGAGAGAGAGAAATAGAGACAGACACGATCGGACTGACAATGTGTGTACATTCTCAGACAAACGTAAAGACCAGCGAACGCAATGGCATGTCTGAAAAAGACAACAGGAAAACAGACACGCTATCTCTCACTCTGTTTTCTCTCACCTTTTTCCTTCTCATACACGCACACTAGCTAATTTCACACCCTGCTCCTCCACCCACTCGTTGGTTCCCATGCTGGTGTGTGTGTATGTGTGTGTGTGTGTAAGTGTGTGTGTGTGTTTGGGGAGGCGAAAGTCTCTGCAATTCTACCTTTCAGTTTTATTTAGCTCGCTGCACACTCACGCTTGACTCACTTAGTCATCTGAAAAACTCTTCGAAACAGCAGAATTACCGAACGCTGCATTTCAGAATAAACTCTACAGCTACCTTATTTGCCTGTTTTTCAACCGTATTTGAAATGAATATCTGGCAGGACTCAAAATGAGGTTTGCTGCATTATTAACACTTCTCTTAATCCATCAGTGTTTGTAAACGGTTGAGCCTGTATCTTAGCACTCACAGGAAGTACTACTGAGCCCTACTTCCTGCGCACCCTAATAAATGCGTTCATCGGTGAAGGCGATACAGCTCTACGGCTCGCTGCGTTTCTGCCGTGTGGATTTTTGCATGACCAGGCGGGACATTTGCGTAAAGTAAGGAAATGAACAGTCTGTCTGACATCTGCGTCTCAAAGCGATAAGTAACGTTCCTGAAAGAAGAAGTTAATAAAGAAGGTACATTTTTTTTTTTTTTATGTATGATGAGTCATTAGAATGGTTTAATGGCAAATGGAAATCCCCCACTTAGTGTGTGTGTGTGTGTGTGTGTGTGTGTGTGTGTGTGTGTGTAGCAAGTGAAGAATAATTGTGCATAGTTGAGGAAAGATGAAGAGAGGAATTATCCTCATAGCTCGAAGGCAGCCCTCACACACACACACACACACACACACACACACACACACACACACACACACACACACACACACATGAATCTAGACACAACACATCAACATGGCTTCAGCTCAGGATGCATTGCAACTTTTCTAGGCCTCTGTGTGTTTGTGTGTGTGTGTGTGTGTGTGTGTGTGTGTGTGCGTGTGTATGTGTGCATGTGTAAGTAGGCGGTGAGAGATTTGGGGGAGTGGGTAAACCAAAACCACACTTTCATGTTTGGTATGAGTGTTGCAATTGCATACCTCAGGGCAAAAAAAGAAACCATTACTCCAATGATGTGTCGCTCCTTCTAATAGAAATATGCACAGAGTGTGTTTATAAATGTGTTATACACATATTACTTTATTTAAAAGCGTATGCATATTATAAACAGCTTATATAAGTCTTCATGTCATTTTCAAGGGTCTGTACATTAGGTGGTATGTATAGCATATGTGAGAAAAGTCCTCATAGGGATCATGTGTAAATGCTAGTTAGCTAGTTAGTTAGCTAATTATGTTTAGCTAACATTCAGTGACACACACAAACGCAAATTTAATAGCAAGCAAACAATAGTTAACTATATATGTATATGTAAGTGCTAGCTAGGGTTTTTCTGCTGTTAGCGCTGACTTTGTGAGTTCACAAGCCTCCATTTTGCGACGCAGAGGAAAACAAGTGGGAGAGACTGTGTGGAATAATAATTAGCCATCTCATCCACCGACATACACTATTGTTTTGTGGTAAAATGACTTTTTTTCTCTCTTTCTGACAGAATTTTCTTGCTAGCATCTTTGTATGTTTTGTTTTTCTTTTTGTGGGACATCTGAAGAAAATAATTAGCCATCTCATCCACCGACATATGCTAGTTTTTTGTGGTAAAATAACTTTTTTCTCTCTTTCTGACAGGATTTTCTTGCTAGCATTTTTGTGTGGGAAATGTCAAGAAAATAATTAGCCGTCTCATCCACCGACATATGTTAGATTTTTTTTTTTTTTTTTTTTTTGTGGTAAAATAACTTTTTTCTCTCTGAATGCTAGGATTTTCTTGCTAGCATTTTTGTATGGGAAATGTTAAGAAAATAATTATCTCATCTCATCAAGGGTTTTCTGTGGTAAAAGTATTATTATTGTTTTTTTTCTTTTTGCTTGCTAGCATTTTCTTGCTAACATTTTATAGGCACTTTCAGGCATGTACACACTCACACGAACACAACTGATTGAAATGATCTTCACACACACACACACACACACACACACACACACACACACACACACACACACACACCTATGATGTCTGGCACAATCTCAGTGTTTGTTTCCACATGGCATGATTTATCCACTCTCGTCACGCAGATGTAATCCGATGGCCTCTTGTCATGTCTGTGTGTTGCAATCAGTGTGTGTGTGTGTGTGTGTGTGTGTGTGTGTGTGTGTGTGTGTGTGTGTGAGACCTAACAACAGTGAAACACCCATTGTCTAGCAGACATCACTCCTTCATTTCATCATATGAGAGGTTGCTGATGTCTGGGCTGAGTGCGTGTGTGTGTGTGTGTGTGTGTGTGTGTGTGTGTGTGTGTGTGTGTGTGCGTAGGTATGTGTGCAAGCCTTATAATCCATAAGTAAAGCAAAGTCCTGCGCTTACACAGTCTAGTCTGCGCATGAGACACTGTCTCTCCCACGCAGACGTGCAACACACATGCATATCAACACATTGCTAGCCATGTACACACGCACACACACACACACACACACACACACACACACACACACACACTCAGACAGGCTAATTAAGTGCTCATTAGCAGACATGCAGCAGCATGACTCTGGGACTGCTCTGAGAACAACAGCATAGAAATGGAACAGGCAAAAGGGGAGAAGTGAGGTGAAGATGGACAGATTAAGGGATAAAAGGAAGGAAAGGAGATCATGCGAGAGAGAGAGAGACAGAGAGTGAGAGAGAGAGACAGAGAGTGAGAGAGAGAGAGAAATGCAAAGAAAGAGAGACAGTAAGAGAGAGAGGGAGGTTTGCAGACATTGGAACAAAAGATAGACAGATCTGTGTGTGTGTGTGTGTGTGTGTGTGTGTGTGTGTGTGTGTGTGTGTGTGTGTGTGTGTGTGTGTGTGGTTTTTACTGATGCATTCAAGCACATCCCAAATGTTGGTAAATGAGCAATTCCGTCTATCAATGCTCAGGGGTGTGTGTGTGTGTGTGTGTGTGTGTGTGTGTGTGTGTGTGTGTGTGTGTGTGTACGTGCACATTCAGGCAAACAAACAGAATTCCACAACAATGAATTTAATACTTCTCTCTTGCCTTGTAATACACACACACACACACACACACACACACACACACACACACACACACACACACTCAAACAAATCCCCTGTTGTTAAGGGGTGGCCTAGTGGAAACCGATCTGTGTGTGTGATAATGTATGCATTAGATCCGTTAAGCAAAGCATATGGATCTCATTAAACTATTACACACACACACACACACACACACACACACACACACACATACATACATCTATACATATACAAACAGGAATTCGCACACAAATAGCCCATGAGGAGATAGTGTTGATAAGAGACCAATCAGACAAGAAAGAAAAAAAGAAACAAACAAACAGTATAATGCAACTTCACATTACATTTCCTGTTTTATCATTAACCCATCAAAAACTCCATTAATTATTTTCATAAAATGTCATATTTATGAACAAAACTGGATACCCAAATGGGAAATAATTTTTAAAAAATAATAATAATACAATTGTTCACAAATTAGCAGTCCTGGCTGGCTCACCAATCCTTAAATGGGATATTCAAACAGGTCATAATCAGACAATAATCCAGAATTTGATGTGCTTATTCCCAAATTAGCACAGCGTAGCTCATTTATACTCCATTTTCATTTACTACTCCTGGCTGGCTCGCCAATCCTTAAATTATGAAATATCTGCTCTCTGGGTGGGAGAGATGTCATACTTTCTCTCCCCGTCACTCACAGTGACCATAACCAATCATGGGCATCTGAGAGCTCATGTATGTGGAAGAGGGTGGGTAGCGCTTTTCTCCGAGTTTGCCCTGTGACGCAGCATAAGCAGCAGTTCGAAAAGATGCGCTTGTCCCGGATGAAGCATGTTAGCCTTCACCTTTCCTGTTTGGTAGCAGGTGACCAAATTGGGGAGAAAATTAATGAACAAATCCAAAAAAAAAAAATTGCACTCACTGACTGGTATAAAGCACTGACACTTCCATATAAGTCAGTAAACATCCACTTACAAAACATAAATAGAAACATGTTTTAAGTCAGTTATTATTAGTGTTAGATTATTTAGAGTATCCGCTATAAAAGCCCATGTGTAAATTGTTGCTATAGAAACAGTAACGCATTACTACAAGCACATTAATCTAAACCCGTAACCATTGTCAGAGCTGCTGTTCTAGAAAATCAATCAACACCTTCTGACCAATCAGAATGTTGTATAAACTTGAATGCGCTCAGTGATATCTGACACACTCATACACACACACACACACATACACACACACACACACACACACACAGATATACTCACATGCGTGCAATTCCACACCAGCGGCAGCCTTTAATAACAGCCCTAATCTGTACGGCCCGTATATTGACGTTGTCCATCGGCCAATCAAAATATTTGAGGGAAATGTTTATTTTTGTACAGCAATGGCAGCAGCTGTGGCTCTGAATAAGGCCTTTATACGCAAGAATTTGCCATTGTAGAGAGAAAACCGGTGCGAGGGAGAGGAAAGACAGAGGGAGAGAGAGAGAGAGAGAGAGAGAGAGAGAGAGAGGGACAAGAAAGAGAAAGATCACTGTACTCGACTCAGATTTGGGATTTTGTGGTTCCTTGTTGCGATGGTTTACATACATTTGTGTTGCTGTTTCTGAGTATTATGGCCGTTTCTGTTCATTGTAATCTTCACGTGTGTGTGTGTGTGTGTGTGTGTGTGTGTGTGTGCTTGCTTGTGTGTTTTCGGTTTGCCACAATGTCCACGGTACGTGATGGTTGGCTTGTAACAACTAACCCATTGCAGACCGAGAGCAAACAAGCTTTTATTTGCATGTCAAATTTGCAGCTCGGTGCGCCATGGCCAGCGGGCGTGAACTTCACACACACACACACACACACACACACACACACACACACACACACACACACACACACACACACACACACAGATGCACTCAAACACCCCACTTACTCTTTTGCCATGCAGCAACACTGAGATCCAGGCACACACACGCACACACACACACACACACACACACACACACACACACACACACACACACACACACACACACACACACACACACACACAACGTCACATTACTCTAAAAACTTTGGCTCAGACCCGGGACTGTTCTCTCCCACAGGTGTGTGTGAGAGCGACTCAGAGTAACGCTGACTCAAGGGTTTGGTGTCTAGAGGTCACAGATACACAGACACAGCACTTGGAGAAAGCTCTTCAGCTACACTCGATCGGAGCAAACACACACACACACAAACACACACACTTGCACCCACGAGGGCTGTCCGAAATAATTTCAAATATGATTGTCACATTGATTTTGATATTTTTCTATACAAAATTAAAATGACTTACACATAAGCTGATAAAAGAAGTGTGTAGTTGTTGATATGGTGGAGTTTCTTTGAGGAGATTTTATTTGGAAGGAGTCTCCAGTGTCAGTGACGTGTAACACACACAGGGAAATTCTTCAGGACAGACGATTCTTGCGCATTTTCTCGATCATATAAACTTCTAGAGAGAAAAAAGTGAGGCAGGTGAGGGAACGGCTGTTTAGCTGTAAGTGACATCAGGATCTTGTTTTGGCATATCTATTCCATAACATTAAATGTAGGTATAAATAGATAAAAAGTATTACATATCATTTTTAAATGTTAGCAAAGTTTGTCACAATGTACATTATGTGTCCTAAAAGTATATAATTATAGTTATAGTTATAATACAGTTACGTTAACTCTACCCTATGTAGTGAGCTGATTTAGTGAATGTACTGTATAGGAAAACATTTGGGATTCAGAAAAACCGTGCTGGCAAAAGAATAAGGAAATGTTCGTGAAAAAAAGCTGAGTCGTAGATAAAAGTGGTAAAATGATGGCGTGAAGAAATTGACCCAATTTTCAGATTTTTAATTCGGATGCAATTTTAGTAGAATTCGTCAAGCCCACTGCTCGAAAATAATCTACACCTAACAAAACACTATAATGCTCTATATACCAAACACACACACTGCCCAAACACAAACACTCAACCACACGCACACGCTGTAGAGTGCCCCTCATACCCGTCACATACACACACCTACTGGCATGCCCATGCTCAAAACACAACTATTTTCAACCCAAACATACACACATATACACACACTAACAAACATACACACGCGCACACATCAAAACAAATATGTAGCTCAATTTTATTCCACAACAGAAACAGACACTGCTTAGTCATCACAGCAGAAAGATTTTAGAGATATCTTACACATCCACCCCCACAGTCACCCCCCCCCCCCCCACACACACACACAGTCGCTCACACACACATATGCAATCACTGTAATAGACGCCCTAGTGTTAAACCACTTAGATGTACTACAGACATGTTCAACATTCCATGTGTGTGTGTGTGTGTGTGTGTGTGTGTGTGTTATGCGATACCACTACGAGGCAGACTCAGGAATGTTTGCTTTTCTCCACCTAGACCCGATTAGAACAGTAACACAGCCTCATGATGAGTGCGGCCTGCCAATAAAGCAAGTGCAAACAAAGTCGATCTGTTGCAATCAGACTTTTTAGACACACACACAGCCAGACACACACAAAAACACACACACAATTCCAGACGCACACACACACACACACACACACACACACATGTGCACACTGTTATTCACATACCTCCATAGCCTTCTGATTGACCCCTTAAAATACCACACACAATTAATTCTAATAGAAAATCTTTTAAATAGGAATTTGATACAGATGGATGGATGGATGGATGGATGACTGGATGGATGGGTGGTTGGATGGATGGATGGATGGATGGATGGATGGGTGGTTGGATGGGTGGATGAAATGATTAATAGATGGATGAATATATGAATCAACAGAGATGAATGGATGAAATGACAAAAATGGATGGATGGAGAAATGGACAGATGGATGGATGGATGCATGGATGGATGAACAGACAGTGATAGATCAATGAATGGACAGATTAGTGTGGATGGATGGAGATAGACGGTCAGACAAATGAGTGTATGATTGTGGGATAGCTGGATGGATGGATGGATGGATGGATGGATGGATGGATGGATGGTTTATTGACAGATGAATGGATATATGATAGATGGAGAGATGAATGGACAAATGGATGTGCAATGTACGAAGGCTGGATCAGTGGATGGATGGAGGTTTTATGGATAGATGGATGGAAAGACAAATGGATGCATGATTGATGGGTGGATGGATGGATGGATAATAGACATACAGATAGCTAAATGAATTGCTGATTGCTGGATGAGTTGATAGATGGATATATGAACAGATGGGTGGACAGATAAATGGATGTATGTTAGATGGATGGATGGATGGCTGGTTTATAGGAAGATGGATGGATGGATGAAAGGACAAATGGATGAATGTATGATTGAAAAAAATGGATGGATGGATGGATGGATGGATGGATGGAAACTGATGTATAAGTAACTAGATGAATAGATGAAAGGATGGATTATTGACAAATGGATGGCTGGATGGAGATTTTATGGAAAGATGGATTGATAAACAGACAAATGGATACGTGATTGATGGATGGATGGATGGATGGATGCCTGATACCCAGCTAGATGAATAGATTGATGGCTGGCTGGCTGGATGGATGGATGAATGGATGGATGAATAGATGAATAGGGTGGACAGATGGACCTTTTACACCATTATATTTTAATATGTTGTTGTCTTACAGGACTGTGGCCTGAGCAGATCGACGCGCCTCAGATCAAACCCTGCAAAGTGGAGGATGACATCCGCTGGCCAAGTAAGACCTTTTATCTCTCTCTCACTCACACACACACACACACACACACACACACACACACACACACACACACACACACACACTAATGAAAGCAAGCTGCTTTCATTAGTGTGTGGCAGACTCTGTACTATAAGGACAATTTACAGAAATTATGACACACACACACACACACACACACACACACACACGATTATTCCCACAAACCCCGAATTTACACACCTCCACTCACACACACTCTTATGTGAAAGGCTTTTTTTCCATCCCTACAGCAATTCAGCCAGTTTGCCCTTCCTGTTACCGCAAATCCCATAATGATGCCAGAACTGCAGCTGAGTCATTTGTACCTAAACACACACACACACACACACACACACACACACACACACACACACACACACACACACACACAACATAATCATGCTGGAATAAGAAACTTTTAAAATTGTCTCTCCACTCCAGGGCTCTCCTCTGCCGTCTTATCTGCTGATCTGTTTTCTTGTTAGTTTTTTAATGTTTGTTTTCTTTTCGCCCAGTGAGAGTGATTGTACAGCTCACCATCTGACATGAAATCATTTGCATTTGACACATCGTGTTTGTCCCATATGCTGTCGTGCCAGTATAAACACAGCCAAGGCGCAGCGTCGGTTATTTGCCTCCCTCTTCCTCTAGCGCGTGTAAGTGACGGTTTTACCCACCATCACCCTTCACACGTCCGCGCACCGTCTTCCAGCTAGCTCATGTCTGTGGCTCACGTGAAATGTCTGGCACTAGTGAATCAAGGAGACTGGACTTATTGGGTCATTTAGAAGACGTGTTCTGACCTCACACACACAGCGAAGTGAAACATCTTTCAAATTACTATTATGAACTACTTTGGCTCAATGATTATAAAGTATCAGGCTGGTAAAAGACTCCACTAAAAACCACAGGCAGACAGACAGACAGACAGGGAGGCAGACAAGCAGACAGACAGACAGACAGGGAGGCAGACAAGCAGACAGGCAGTCAGACAGGCAGACAGACAGGCAGTCAGACAGCTGTATTTACCAGCCAAATTTGTAAAATAATTACAAAAAATAAAACTACTTAGAGGTTTTAGCAATTAGTGTCTGTTCTCTTTCTCACTCTCTCACCCTCTCTCTGTCTTTCTCTCTCACTTTCTCTCTTTCTGTCTCTCTGTCACTCTCTAACTGCTGTCTCTCTCTCACTATCTCTTTCTCAGTGTCTCTCCATCTCTCTATGTCTCCTTTACTGTCTCACTGTCTCTTTCTAACTACTGTCTCTCTCTCTATCTCTCTCTCAATGTCTCTCCATCTCTCTGTCTCTTTCTCACTCCTGTCTCTCTATCACTGTATCTTTCTAACTACTGTCTCCCTCTCACTGTCTCTCCATCTCTCTCTGTCTGTCTCACTGTCTCTCTCTCTCTGTCTCTTTCTGGCTGCTGTCTCTCTCACTGTCTCTCTATCTCTCTCTGTCTCTCTCTCCCTGTCTCATCATCTTTGTCTGTTTCACTGTCTCTCTGTTTCTCTCTGTCAGTCTCTCTCACTGTCTCTCTCTGTGTCTTACACTCTCAGTCTCTCTCTTTCACTCTCTTTCTCTCATACTGCTGTCTTTCACTAATTTCTTTCACACTCTCTCTCTCTCTCTCTTTCTCTCTCTCTCTCTCTCTCTCTCTCTCTCTCTCTACCTCACTTTCAATATCTCACTCACTCTGAACTTTTGCTTTTGCTAAACTTTGCTTGTCTGTCTGTCTGTCAGTTTCTCTCTCTCTCTCTCTCTCTCTCTCTCTCTCTCTCTCTCTCTCTCTCTCTCTCTCTCTCTATTACCTGGCCATATTGTCAATGGGCCCACAGGTGCAATCCATCACGGTTTGCATTCCCATCTTGTAAGCAAACATTTCACAGGGGAGTGTTCTGGGGATTTGCATCCTGACCACACACACACACACACACACACACACACACACACACACACACACACACACACACACACACACACACACACACACACACACACACAGCAGACATACACTGCAGGCAAATGAGGCAAACCTCTGTGCCAAGGTGGGTTACACGCTTCACTGTGGGCTAGTGGAACTCTGGGAATAAAACAGCTCCCTGTGGTGGGGCACAACACACACACACACACACACACACACACACACACACACACACACACACACACGCAAAGCTATGAATTCCATATAGCAACTTCAACAAGAAATGAAATACAGAGAGGAGAGACAACATCAGACATGTGTATCAGACCGGCTCTGGGATTTATCTGCTTAAGCACCCCCCCCCCCAGTCGTTTCCTGTCTATTTGTCCTTTCTAGTTAATTCTTTCTCACCCTCCTTTTTCCTATTCACTCTGAGTCAACACATTTAAACAGAGTAATAGAGATCATGTGTAGGGTGGGTCCTGCTACTGCTCTCTTTTACACACACACACACACACACACACACACATACATACACACACACACACACAAACCCACACACACACACACACACACACACACACACACACAAACCTACATATACTCCCAAAAGGAATGGACTTTCGTTACTGCAATAATCCATTAATAATAATAATAATAATAATAATAATAATAATAATAATAATAATTAAAGCTGCAAGCACCATTTTCGGGGGCCAAGCACCCAGACTCGGTGAGACGCACATTCACAGACGTGCTACAATTTCTATAATAATAAGAAAAAGTATAATAACAGCAGGGTGCCTATGCACATTCTGTGCTTGGCCCCCTAATAATAATATCCTGGTGATGTTGAACTTCATTTTCGCCCACTGCAACCAAGGCACATCTGGATTTCACAGGAATATGGAGATTTCACTGTACCAGGAAAAGAACAGAGAACATGTTTACTCTAAACTCACTGAGAATGGAGGTCTAGGGGCAGCTATTGATTTCCATCAACAAATGAAACAGGTTATTTTCATTAAAAAAAAAAAAAAAAAAAAAAAACTTTTCCATGAATTGTTTAGTCATTCTCCCAATTTCAACAACTGCTCTTAAATTCTTATTTATTCATTATCTACTTCTGTCATATCTCATGGCAGCTATCAATTATGCAGCACTACAAGGAAGCTGAGTGTGCTTTGAGGAGATCACTAACCGCAATTTTTCTTTATATGCATTTATGCTCTGTTTGTTTCTCGGCTTGCAGCTCTCTGATTCTAAAACTGTATCATTTGTCCTTTCAGAGATGCGTCTGCATTTCTAAGAGGGAAGAATTTGTGGTTATACGTTACAAGCATAGCTGTGTGAGTCAGATGGCATGTGGATACCACAAAATTATAGGGAAAGCACAAGTAATTGGAACAACAGCATTGGAAAGCTGGACAAGACACTATTTGGTGTCCCTGTCTTTCTAACACCTTTATTATTTGCCTTCAAAATGTGTCCCTGGCCTGTAGGATCTCTGTCAGGACCCTAGAGGATGCTAGTGAGTCCACTTGAGGCGTGTGCCCTATTGTTTGTACGATGTCTCTGTAACTCGGGTGCTCGTCATGTCCTGTTGTTCCTTCAGCAGATACAATCCAGTCAGATTTCTCTGTTCTATATTTAGCAGCAAAAAAAAATAGTGTTTGTTAGCTGGACTTTTTTAAAGGGTTCTGTCCCAAATCAAGCACAGAGGAATCATATACGAGAAAAGAAAGAGTCTCGTTCTCCTCGTGAACAGTAAAACATGTTCTTAGAGGGGGGAAAAAAGGAGAAAGAGGCAGTGGAAACTGTAAAGGAACTGTCTCGTTATTTTCCCCTTCTGTCTCTGTTTCTCTTCTCCACACTTCTCCAGACAGAGAAGCAGGAGAAGGAGGAGGAGGAGGGGGAAAGACGTTTCAATGAGGCGGTGGCACGCAAAGCCAGGCATCCGCCCCCCCTTGGGCTGCTGGCATGCCAAAGCCTGCTCGCTAGCAAAATGTGCTCCGCTATCCCAGCATGCACTGCTGCTGCACGGGCACTCGATAGTTAAAAATAAATAAATAAATAAATAGAAGAGGTCACAAACAGTTAGCATGTGTGTGTGTGTGTGTGTGTGTGTGTGTGTGTTCATAACATGCAGGTGCACTGATTTTTCATCATCCACGTGTGTCGATGTACTAGTTAGCATAAAACACTGGTTTAAATTACATTGCTAGTTAGTCAGCTAGCTAAACACAGCACTGAGTTTATGCTAGCTTAGCTATAGCAGAACGTGAATTCATGTCAAATTTGAACAGACAACAACAAAAAAACTTTTTCTTTGCCATTTTGGCTTAGTATACCTTTTAGTATTAAATACAGGTTTTAATTTCTAAATATAATAATTATCACACATTTGCAAAGCTAGTCAGCTTCAGATTGGCTCAGAAGGTTTGTTTACTGTTTGTTTAAATATATTATTGTTTCTATAGTAGTTAGTTAAGATCGCTCCACAAGCATGTGTAATTGTTGAGATGTTGAAGTTTTTTGTAAGGAGATGTTTAGTTAACACTTTTTGGAAGGAGTCTCCAGTGTCAGTGCTTTGTAACAGCCGGAGGTAAAGCTCTAACATTAAGTTTTCCACCAAGGAAGAGTCTTCAAGACAGGAGTTTTGTACGATTTTGCGGTTTCTTACTAACATGACAAGCTTTGTTTTGTTTTGTTTTTTTTATTTTATTTAACAATTTTTTTTTTATAGTTGCTATAACGTAAGTGATAACAGCTACTAGCTTGTTTCAATCACATTAAATATAACTATAAGAGGATAAAAAGTACACCTCCTTTTAAATAGATTTTTTAAAAATGTGGTATAAGTGGAAACGTTGGGACAAACTGTTGTAAGAAAATGATCAACTTCAGGGTGGTTCACGTAACCCCCACCGTTTATTATTTTCCTATTACAGCACACCCGCAGTGTTTTATTCCTTGACACATTGTCCAAATAAATAAAAAGAAATAAGAGAGCCTTCATCACACTTTCTCATCACTTTCCGTATTGGATTCCTGCATACAGTCATTGAATTTAATGGCTCATTTTACTCCCGTAATAACCTCAGTGATGCTGAACGAGGCAGTGCATCATGGGACAGCAAAACAGACATAAACTTGGCACATCAGGCCACTTAGTGGTTAGCATACATGCATAAATATAGAGTTATGCATCTTTATTAATCTTTCTGTTGACAATATCTGGATTTATTGATCATTTTACCAAGTGGGCATTAGCTTGATGGCAGCATATACTATACTATACTATAGGTGCATCTCAATAAATTAGAATGTCGTGGAAAAGTTCATTTATTTCAGTAATTCAACTCAAGTTGTGAAACTCGTGTATTAAATAAATTCAATGCACACAGACTGAAGTAGTTTAAGTCTTTGGTTCTTTTAATTGTGATGATTTTGGCTCACATTTAACAAAAACCCACCAATTCACTATCTCATCAAATTAGAATACTTCATAAGACCAATAAAAAAAACATTTTTAGTGAATTGTTGGCCTTCTGGAAAGTATGTTCATTTACTGTACATGTACTCAATACTTGGTAGGGGCTCCTTTTGCTTTAATTGCTGCCTCAATTCGGCGTGGCATGGAGGTGATCAGTTTGTGGCAGCCCAGGTTGGAATGGAAGCCCAGGTTTCTTTGACAGTGGCCTTCAGCTCATCTGCATTTTTTGGTCTCTTGTTTCTCATTTTCCTCTCGACAATACCCCATAGATTCTCTATGGGGTCCAGGTCTGGTGAGTTTGCTGGCCAGTCAAGCACACCAACACCATGGTCATTTAACCAACTTTTGGTGCTTTTGGCAGTGTGGGCAGGTGCCAAATCCTGCTGGAAAATGAAATCAGCATCTTCAAAAAGCTGGTCAGCAGAAGGAAGCATGAAGTGCTCCAAAATTTCTTGGTAAACGAATACAGTGACTTTGGTTTTCAAAAAACACAATGGACCAACACCAGCAGATGACATTGCACCCCAAATCAACACAGACTGTGGAAACTTAACACTGGATTTCAAGCAACTTGGGCTATGAGCTTCTCCACCCTTCCTCCAGACTCTAGGACCTTGGTTTCCAAATGAAATACAAAACTTGCTCTCATCTGAAAAGAGGACTTTGGACCACTGGTCAACAGTCCAGTTCTTCTTCTCCTTAGCCCAGGTAAGACGCCTCTGACGTTGTCTGTGGTTCAGGAGAGGCTTAACAAGAGGAATACGACAACTGTAGCCAAATTCCTTGACACATCAGTGTGTGGTGGCTCTTGATGCCTTGACCCCAGCCTCAGTCCATTCCTTGTGAAGTTCACTCAAATTCTTGAATCGATTTTGCTTGACAATCCTCATAAGGCTGCGGTTCTCTCGGTTGGTTGTGCATCTTTTTCTTCCACACTTTTTCCTTCCACTCAACTTTCTGTTAACATGCTTGGATACAGCACTCTGTGAACAGCCAGCTTCTTTGGCAATGAATGTTTGTGGCTTACCTAGTGAACCAAACTGAGAGACCATTTTGAAGGCTCAGGAAACCTTTGCAGGTGTTTTGAGTTGATTAGCTGATTGGCATGTCACCATATTCTAATTTGTTGAGATAGTGAATTGGTGGGTTTTTGTTAAATGTAAACCAAAATCATCACAATTAAAAGAACCAAAGACTTAAACTACTTCAGTCTGTGTGCATTGAATTTATTTAATACACGAGTTTCACAATTTGAGTTGAATTACTGAAATAAATGAACTTTTCCACGACATTCTAATTTATTGAGATGCACCTGTATATGCTGCCGTGTGGGACAACAACAGACATCTTGCTATAGGATAGGATAGGATGTATGACTTTTTTTTCTCGCATCAGGAGCAGTTTGAGTCTTTAAAGTCACATTTTTCTTCTTTTAATGGCCAACTCCAAGTGTTCTGAGAGCTGGGCATGGTGTTCAGCAATCTAGCGTAGGGTCCAAAAAGTCTGAGTTCACTGCCAAGACCTACTTTTATTCCACCATCTATCAAAACTAGTACAAAACCATTTTGTATATATATTAGCTCCATATGAATCCACGTGTAATATGAAACTGAATATCTCACTCATTCACACACCCAAAAATGTGTGTTCTTGTGTTAATTGCCATGTGTTAATTGAAGTACACTACTCATAATCCTAAAATGAGACCTGCCAATCAGGGACATACAGTACACACACCTTCCAATCACAGCATTTTCCAATGCGAAACAATACGTTGTGACAAACTCGCTAAAACTACAGCGCATGACGACAACAAACAATAAAATTATAGTTTAACACTGTGTGAGGAAGGAATAAAACACGACATTGTACAGTCCATACACAATTTCTCAGAGTTTTTTTTTTTTTTGTGACTGTTGCGGCCAAAAACATGGAGGTTTTTTGCTGCGAGTTTTTTCAAAATTTGCAGACCTTTTTGTGCTTTTTTTGCGGAAAACTACTTGAATTGGCGAAATTGCAATTGCATGAAATTGTTTTGCACAGCCTTTCACAGTGATGTTTGTCAGTAAATTAGACCTGTTAGCTGTACTCATGTTCGACACACGTGAATCGAAGAGGGTTTTGGCTGAATGTGTGTTGTGATGACATCACATGATGCGTCTTGGCCCAAATCTGCGGTAATTTTGAAGAACTGCAGCTCCTTCGAATATTGCAGAGTTCGACTGATTTTGCATTAATATCTGCGATCGCAAAATCCTGAAGCGACTGATTGATGCTGAATTTGATTATTTTCCATTAACAGCATGTCCTGAAGTGATTCATTCCTCTTATACCAAAAGCAATTTGCCAATGATTAAAAGTTTTTATTTATTAAAGCATGACATCATGCTTTTTATCCATTTAGGGTTACTTCTAATGTCGTGGCGCTCCTACAAACAGCCGTTCCCTCACCCGAAAAAATGCAGCTTGTCACAGCTGAGAAACTGCAAAGAAAAAACTTAAAGGAACAGCTTTACCTTAAAGCGCTGACACTGACTGAAGTGTTCTTTCCCAAATGTGAAGTAAACGTCTCCGAACAGAAAGGTTCACCAAAGCAATGTTGTTTATTGAAGAATTTTTTTTTAAATAAAATGTCTGTGGAGATAATAAATAGGATTTAAGGCTGCTAAAAATATGGACCATTTTAGTCAATAAAACAAATGTTTTATTTGTCTGACGTACATATCTGATAAATGATGTAATCTTGTTTGAAAACGGCTTGTTTTGCACATTAGACGTAAATGATGTTCTAAAGATTTTTGTAGCAGTTTCCAGTCACTGATCATGATCCGGTCTGACCAGAAATGTCTATTTCTGTTTCTCTCAATAAGGTACGGATCTGTTTCAGCAGCGCACCACGTTCCCGTCCCTGTCTCCTCTCACAACGACGCGGTTCTCCGACTCTCACATGCATTACCCCGGGCCCTTCACCTACTCCACCAACCCATCCAGTGCAGGCATCGGGGGTCTCAGCATGACAGGTGTTCCTGCCTCCACCCGCTACACAACCTACCTGCCCCCACCATACCCCGGAAACCAGAACCAGAGCTCGCACTTCCAGACCAACTCGTCCCCCTACCACCTGTACTACGGCACCGGCTCAGGCTCCTACCAGTTCTCCATGGTTCCTGCAGGCGGCACCGCCGGGAGCACGGTCGGAGAGCGTTCGCCCACCCGCATGCTGACTTCCTGCACGGCGGCAGGCGGAGCTTCGGGGTCAGGAGGCGGAGCCGGCGGCCTGATCGGCGGCAGCGACGGCGTGGAGGCCGACGGCAGCCACAGCAACTCGCCGAGCGCCATGAGCACACCCGGACGAATGGACGAGTCCGTCTGGAGGCCTTACTGAAGAAAAGCGAGAACAATGACACAAGAGTTGCATGTTTCAGTCAAATTTGATGCCATCCATTTTGAGTCGCTTTCATTTTTCTCAGAGGCAGTATCGCTCAGTGGTTTAAATATTGTACTATATATTTCATGAGGCTTTGTGTGCTTTAAGACTGAACTGAGGGAAGAAAGAACTGCAAGACATAAGAGCGCCTCTGGAAAAAAAAAGCATAGACTCTAAAAGACTGACGTTTAGTTTTATTCTGTAATGAGAGCAGCTGGATGATGATGATAGCAGGAGTTCAATGGCCAAGCGAAAAGAAAAAAAAAGACACTTCAGGAAGTTCAGAGAATGACCTTTGACCTTTGGCCGGGTCTGGTGATTAAAGAAAGCCTGAGGACATGCTGTATTGGGCCGAAGTGATTGATTTGACTTTTATTTATGGCCACAATCAGCTTTTACCTTTTGATGGTACAGCATTGATATTCAGTGTACAAAATGAATGAATTTTTTTTGTTTATGCTTTCATTTGTTTCCACCAATCATGAACAATCTGTGTATGAACAGTTTTTATTGTTACAGTAATTATTTTTTTTAAATATTGTTTTGATTTTCTTTTTTGTTTCAAGCCATTATTTGTCTAAACTAAGTAATATGGTTTGGGTTTCTTTAATTTATTTGAGCCAGTTCTATGATTATTCTTGATGTTTCCAGGTCGGAAAAAAATGCATTTATCTTTTTTTGTTTGTTTGATGTTTGTTTTGTTTTTTTCTTTGTTTTCTTTTTCTTTTTTCATTTCTATGATTTAATATAAGATTGCAAGTCATGCTACTGTAATATATTATTTCTAAATTATGAAATAGTTACAAATTTTAAATGTAATGTATTTTTTTCCTATGTAGCTCCAATGCACTAAAACATGCTATTTAAAAAAAAAAAAAAAAAAAAAAAAAAAAAACCCACCCAAAACAAAATGACGAGGAACCCTATCCACGAAAAAACAAGTCCAAAGAGATCAAATTTCATCGTAATAACTTATAATCGAATATACTTCCAGGCACGATGGCTCGCTTTCCTTTTGTTGCCTAAAGTGTTACATTTTATGATGTCATTCCAGCCTCGTAAAGAATGAAGAACACACGTAGCTTTAAGCGCCTTCATTATCCGTCTTTCCTCGCATCAATGAGGCGACTGAAATGGTAGATGATAACTACATATGAAACGGATCGTCTCTCATTATGTCAATGACAATACCACGCATAAGCTCACACACTGGAGCTAAAGTGGCCAGAAATCTGTCCCTCCCGTCCTTTCAGGTGTGTGTGCGTGTGTGTGAGTGTGTGTGTGTGTGTGTGTGTGTGTGTGTGTGTTGTGCACAATAGGTCAGCAGCCAGAGGCCTTTCCCAGCCGCTCACACTCCACCACACCTGCTCTCTGTACCTAAAGGGACAGAGCGAGGACGAAAAGAGAGAGTGTGTGCCTAGGAGTGTGGGAGTCAGATCGTCTTTCAGCGACCGCCAGCCATTCTTTAGGCCGCTGGTTCTTCTAATGCTTGCTTCTTTGTTCGCTGCGCTCCAAAGCCACTTTGAAGCCTTTGTGATGGCGCTTCGTCTCATTTTCTTTTGTCGTTTGTACATAATTAACGTCCTGAGCCCGAGGCCGTGGCTGACATTGAGCGAGCGAGTGTGTGAGAAGTTCCTATAGAACAGAGGAAGGAGAAAGCTTGTCGTTCCACAAAATAAAAGAATTAAGTTTAGAAAGCAAGCAGCGTCCACCTCTGCTATATGGATTTCCCTTTGTCTCTGGGATTATAGTGTTGAGGACGAGTCCACGTTTCCAGATTTGGGCTTGTGATCTTTTCAATTTGACTCAGGAAACAACTATGACACATACTATGCCTTATAACGCTTATTTGATGTAGAACAAAAGCACAATCTAACTTCTTTATAGCTGCAACTATAAAGTGGACATCCATCCATCCATCCATCCATCCATCCATCCATCATCCAATCTCTTGGCTTAGTGAAATGACCAAAGCTACGTGTTTATTAAGTCGAGGCATTTTGTAGTCTTCATGGCTGGTCTGTTGTGTTGCAAGCTCAGTGGCTCCTTTCGTAAAGAACAAATAGTGTTTTTTCATTCACTGTATATTGTAATTTTTGACTCTGTACCATGCTCTGCTATAGTCTACCTTCATTGTGTGCAAACATTGTAGTTTTTGATGCATTTTAATAAAAAAAAAAAAAAAAAAAGTCATGTTTGGTGTTTTGCTTGTATTTGGTTGGAAAATGGAATAGGTTATGATAATACAGTACTGAGCAAAAGTTTTAGGCACATGCAAAGAAATGCTGTAGAGCAAAGATGCCTTCAAAATAATGAAATTAAATGTTTCTACATTAAAAAAAAAAATACCGTAAAGAGCAGTAAACAGTAGTAAATGAAACAAAGTCAATATTTGGTGTGACAAAAGAATAAAAATAAAAATAGTACTCTCTGGTACAATTAGTGCAGTTTTATAAGGAAATGAGCTGGTAAGTTTTATTGAGCATCTTGCAGAACCAGCCACAGTTCTTCTGGAGACTTTGACTTTCTCACTCGCTTCTTATTTTTGCAGCAAAACCCAGCATTCATTGTGTTTTTCTGTCTGAAATGTGTCTCTTACGTAATGTGCTGCTTTCTTTAATGACATACAAACATTTTTTTGTAACATTTCATTTTGTGCTAGAAAACTAATGTTTAGGAATCTAAAATGTTTTTTTTTTTTTTTTGTAATGACTTGATAATGTAGACGTCATAAAATAAAAAATCTATAACAAAGTTTATACAAAAAAAAAAATAGGGTGCCTAAAACTTTTGCACAGTACTGTACGTTACTTTAAGAGCCTCGAAATTTCAAAGGATTTTGTTGTTTTAATGAAATCAAACACCCTTTTGATTCATTAGATTTGTTTATTTGAATATCCAGGAGCCAAGATGTTATATGCGTAGTAACTGTCCACGGGGTCAAAATGCAGCCAAACTGAGTAAATATCCTGCGTCTTTGAGGTCAGAAGGTTGAAGAGAAAAATACTTATATACATAGACGAAGCTTTTATCCAAAATAAACTAAGCCAGTGGGGGCCAAGAAGGGATGACGGCTCAGAGACAATATATACAAATAATGTTAATTTTACCAAATCTGCGTTTTTTAATCATCCCAATGGAAAATAACATCTATACACACATTTATTTGTGTGGTTTGAGTGGTTCTTCCTTGAATTTTTTGTAAAATGCTAGCAATAAAGTTATTCAAGTTAAAGTTAGCTCATATCATACGTATGAAATGAATGGGTAACATTAGAAGACTTAAATACTAAAGGACAGATTTAAACAGTTTAACACTTCAGACAGTACTTCCAGTTGCAAGGCAAATCACAGGTTTATATTAATGTGCTCTTTATAACACATTGTCGTTTCTATAGTAACGGCTAATTCACATGGATGGCCTGCATACTCTACGGCTAATAATAAACAGATTACAGGACATACTGTTAGTTACAAATCTAATCATAGATATGGTGAGGGTTTCTGAGTCTCCAGAGTCAGGGCTTTGTAACAGTCAAAAAAAAAAAAAAAAAAATGAGGACATTGCATTATGTGCTTTCTCAGGAACACACTATCTTCCATCCATCCATTTTCCATGCCACTTATCATACACAGGGTTGCAGGGGGAAATTGGGAACCAAGGCAGGGTGCCAACCCATTGCAGGGCACAATCACACACCCATTCAAACACTACAGACAATTTGGAAATACCAATCAGCCTACAACACATGTCTAAGGACTGGAGGAGGAAACCAGAGTACCCGGATGAAACCCCCAAAGCACAGGGAGAACATGCAAACTCCACACACACAGGGCAGAGGCAGGATTCGAACCCCCAACGCTGGAGGGACAAGGCAAATCACTAAGCCACCTTGCCCCCAACAAGCTATCTTATTAACTTAAAAAAGTGTGGGAACAATAATGTACACTCAACTACATTGAATGTAGCTCAAAATGGATAAAAATTACAAATTATCATTCTTTAACAAATAATAAAATGTAACTGTTGGTCAGTTGCTCTTGTGTAAGCGGAATAAAGCACTTCAAGAGGTGCTGGTAAAGGAAAAATATCCACTTCAGTGTGATAACGCATGACACTACTTCATGCTTGATTATTTTCCTAGAGCAGCACACCCTGGCATGTTTTATTCCTTACATATCCAAGCGTCCCTTGCGCAAGGGTTTGGCGCACTGTTCTAAACGACACAAAACATATAATACACAAAGCAAAGAAAAAAAGTAGACAATGAAATTCATATCACAAGGCCAACTGTTAGGTTACCAGAAGGAGGGAAGCAGGATGCACTCGCAGGGGAAATAGGCAGTTTATTAGGAACAAACGAAGGGAGAGGAACATTCAAAATTAAACGAACACTCAAAAGTAAAGGAACATTTACCAAACCGTCAAACAAGAATCCAGTGAGTGTTCAGGCATAAATCCACAAATAAACAAGGCAATGATCCACAAAAATGGCAGGGCAGTAATTCCAAAAAGGTAAGGCAATAATCCAAAAACTCACAAGGCATTAATCCACAAACTGACATAGCAGTAATCCCAAATTGGCAAGGTAATAATCCAATACATCACAAGGCAATGATTCAGGAAAGGCGTGGTAAACAAAAACATAGAGGAATGTACAATTCCTTCTCTTTACTGGGCGATATTCACTTCTAGTCATTTACATTCATTTGTAACCATCTTTTGTCATCTTTAATACTCCGCAAGGAAGCGGACACAAAAAGGGGTTTAAATACACAAGGATAATCAAAAACAAACGAGATCAAACACAAAACACCTGGAACCAATAATAAAGCAATAAACAGAAAACCAATGAAAGAACATGGGAGGAAACATGATGTGAACCAAAACAAACGGACCAATGAGGAAGTGGGGGCAGATACATGACATAAACCAAAAACAAACGAGCACATGGCAACATAAACAAAACGGGAGTTCATGAATGCACAGTCCAGAGGTTTTTATGAATAATGCTTGTGCTACTCTTCCTAGTAGCGCGAAGCATAGAATGTGGAAGTGTGCTACTTGCTAGCCTCTGCTAGCATCATAGCGAGAGGGAGACTCTAACAGAGCCCCCCCCAAAGGCGCGTCTCCCGAAGCACCAAAAGTTTTGACTGTTCTGGCGGACCCGGGCCCCTGGGCAGGATCAGAACATCTGCCCCCCAGGACCCGAGGCTGACGATGTTCTGTGTCCCGAGGCCGGAGCAGAGCATGTCGGGTTGTCCCTTCGAACTTGGTCGAGAACTTGGTCGAGAACTTGGTCGAGAACTTGGAGCGGTGCTTGAACTGGTGCTTGGCCTGGAGCTTGGAGCGGTGCGTGACCTGGTGTTTGGCCTGGATCTCGGAGCTGCGCGTGACCTGGCGTTTGGCCTGGATCTCGGAGCTGCGCGTGATCTGGCGCTTGGCCTGGATCTCGGAGCTGTGCGTGACCTGGCGCTTGGCCTGGATCTCGGAGCTGCACGTGACCGGGTGCTTGGCCTGGAACCCGGACTGGAACCAGGACTGGACTTAGATTTGGCATCTGGATTTGAGACAGACTCGGAGACAGACTTCGAAACAGACTGGGGAATAGGACAGAGGACAGGACAGAAAACTGGACAGAGGATAGGACAGAGAACTGGATAGGGAACTGGACTGGAAACTGAACTAGAACTTGAATCGTCAACAAAATCAAAAATCTGACCCAGAACAGAACTGAAAACCTGACTCAAAGCTAAATTGGGAGCAGAGCTGGAAATTAAATTGGAACCAGAGCTGAAATTTAAATTGGAACCAGAGCTGGAAATTAAATTGGAACCAGAGCTGGAAATTAAATTGGAACCAGAGCTGGAAATTAAAATGGAAGCAGAGATGGAGACAGGGCTGGAGACAGGGATGGAGACAGGGTTGGAGACAGGGTTGGAGACAAAATCGAAAACTGGGCTGGAAACTGAGCTAGTAATGTAACTAGAAACCGGACAGGAAACAGAGGTGGAGACAGAGGAGGAGACAGAGGAGGAGACAGGGCTTGAAACAAAATCTGAAACTGGACTGGAAACTGAGCTAGTAATGTAACTAGAAACCGGACAGGAGACAGAGGAGGAGACAGTGGAGGAGACAGTGGAGGAGACAGAGGAGGAGACAGGATCGTGTACAGAACTGAAAACTAGGCTACAGACAGAACCGTCAACAAAATCTAAAACCTGACTGGAAACAGAGCTGGAAATGGAGTTGGAAATAGAATTGGAAACGGAGTTGGAAACAGGACTGGGGACAAACTTAGAAGCTGGGTTGGAAACTGCACTGGAACCTGGATTGGGAATTGGCCTTGAAAAAACACCGGAAACTGGACTGGGAACTGGGCTAGGAACAGGGCTGGGACTTGGACTGGAAACTGACTTTGGGCATAGGCTGAGGCATGGACTTGGATCTGGATTTGGACCTGGGTTTGGATTAGGGCAGAAACCTGGACATGGAGTTGGACTAGGACTTAATTTAGGGCTAAAACATGAGCTAGGACTTGGAAAGGAGGTCATCCCGTGGACCTCTGACATGGACTTGATTTGAGAAGAGGTCATCCCGTGGACCTCAGACATGAACTTGGCTTGGGAAGAGGTCATCCCGTGGACCTTTGACATGAGCAGGACAGGCGAGGAGGTTTCCTTGTGAACTTCTGGCAGGAACATGGCTTGGGCAGAGGTCTCCTCGTAGACCTCCAGTATGAGCAGGACAGGAGAGGAGGTTTCCTCTTGAACCTCTGGCAGGAACGTGGCTTGGGCGGAGGTCTCCTCCTGGACCTCCGGTATGAGCAGGACAGGAGAGGAGGTTTCCTCTTGAACCTCTGACAGGAACTTGGCTTGGGCGGAGGTCTTCTCGTGGACCTCTGGTGGGAACAGGACAGGAAAAGAGGTCACCTTGTAGACCTCCAAGAGCAGATCAGCTGAAGAGACCTCCTGCTGGGCCTCTGGCTGGAGCTCGGGGCTGGAGGTTGCCACGTTAACCTCCAGGAGCAGCTCCGCTGGGGAGACCTCCTGCTGGGCCTCCTGCCGGAGCTTGGGGCTGGGGGGTGCCACGTTAACATCCAGGAGCAGCTCTGCTGAGGAGACCTCTTGCTGGGCCTCCTGCTGGAGCTCGGGGGTGGAGTTTGCCATGTTAACCTCCAGGTGGCGCTCCACTGAGGAGACCTCCTGCTGGATCTCCGGCTGGAGCTCTGGGGGTGCCTGCTCTGTGGAACCGTTTATGCACCCGCCAGCTGCCCTTAAAACAGGCTTGCGAGCAGAAGTAGCTGCTTCTTACTCCCTGTTTCCTACAGTTGGGGCACTGTAGGCTGGCTGGTCGGGTGCATCCCTCAGTGGTGCACTTCTGGGTCCAGAGTTGAGAGGAGCAGGCTGCCATGTTAGCCCGCTCCCTCTCATAGTGGTCCAAGAATGACTGGCCGGGTTCACCGGGCAGGTGCACCTTGTTCAGGAAGGTACATATGTCGGGCTCAAATTCTGGGCTCCCAAATTCCTGGATCAGGAGCTCCACGAAACCAGAAGCTGTGGCCAGTTCGGTGTACCCGCTGGCGAGGTGGGTCTCCGCCCCCCAGCGGGCTGAGCCAACCAAACGGGACAGGAGGAACCCCACCCATTGTTCCTCACTGGGCTTGGGGTCCTTTAGACTCATGAAATACCCTTGGGCCTGCCAGAGAAAATATTGGGGATAAATGGAGAAACCATTGTAAGCCGGAGGGGGATGAATGCAGGCCCACTGGGATAAGGAGACTGAGTCAATTGGAGGAATAAAAGCTGGGGCGCGGGGTGCCCTAATTTTCCCCGCTGCAGCCATTTTTAGGCGGAGTATTCTGTTAGGTTACCAGAAGGAGGGAAGCAGGATGCACTCGCAGGGGAAATAGGCAGTTTATTAGGAACAAATGAAGGGAGAGGAACATTCAAAATTAAATGAACGCTCAAAAGTAAAGGAACATTTACCAAACCGTCAAACAAAAATCCAATGAGTGTTCAGGCATAAATCCACAAATAAACAAGGCAATGATCCACAAAAATGACAGGGCAGTAATTCCAAAAAGGCAAGGCGATAATCCAAAAACTCACAAGGCATTAATCCACAAACTGACACGGCAGTAATCCCAAATTGGCAAGGTAATAATCAAATACATCACAAGGCAATGATCCAAAATCCAGGAAAGGCGTGGTAAACAAAAACATAGAGGAATGTACAATTCCTTCTCTTTACTGGGCGATATTCACTTCTAGTCATTTACATTCATTTGTAACCATCTTTTGTCATCTTTAATACTCCACGAGAAAGAGGACATGAAAAGGGGTTTAAATACACAAGGGTAATCAAAAACAAACGAGATCAAACACAAAACACCTGGCACCAATAATAAAGCAATAAACAGAAAACGAATGAAAGAGCATGGGAGGAAACATGACGTGAACCAAAACAAACGGACCAATGAGGAAGCGGGGGCAGATACATGACATAAACTAAAAACAAACGAGCACATGGCAACGTAAACAAAATGGGAGTTCATGAATGCACAGTCCAGAGGTTTTTATGAATAACGCTCACGCTACTCTTCCTAGTAGCGTGAAGCGTGGAATGCGGAAGTGCGCTACTCGCTAGCCTCTGCTAGCATCGTAGCGAGAGGGAGACTCTAACACCAACACTATAACACTACAATCCATTAAGAAATAAATATCGTACTAGTTATGATTTTCCACTCAAACATTCCAACACAAGAATGTACAGTATTTCCTCCCCTATTTCCTTGCCTAGCCCTTGTTTCTTTTCACCAATTTCCCTTTTTCCATTCATCTGCTTTGTTTCTTCTTTCGCTGTTGGATGTGCTGTGGGGCAAATATTTTGTCCTCTGCGCAAGACTCACACAGAGGACAAAAGCCCTGTATTTAATCAGCTAAAGCAAAAAGAAGACAGATGTAGGTGTGTGGGTGTGTCACTTCTTCTCAGAAACTCTCACACTCATTTATTCAATGTGTGTGTGTGTGCGTGCGTGTGTGTGAGTGTGTGTCTCTGTGAAAGCGAGACACACACCACACATTCACACATTTAGCAACTGAGGAACCGTTCCCACCTGAAATGTTTCACACATTGGCAGTGTTAGCAGACAAAGCCTACTTATTGTGCCACTGCAGCATGTTTAGTCACTCAATGCTTCACAACACTTCTGTTTTTGTCTGTTGGTAACACACAAATTCTTATACACTAAAGATGTAAACCTTACCAAAACTGTTTCGGCAATCCTTTCAACAAGATCAATAATTTTCACCTCATACACACATATTAGATCTCCAGTAGATCTTTTTTTTTTTTTTTTGCTTTGATTGTTACCATTATATTCAATCCACTATATTTTGTCATCCTTTACACACTAGCGTTCAATACACAATTCAAGTAAGGAATAAAACACGTGATTTTATAGGAAAATAGTCAACGTCTGACTTCCTGTTACCAGCTTGTATGGATTATGTTTGCTTATTGAGTGTTTTATTCCCCTTGTACCACACCAATTTCCCAACAAGTATCATTATTATTTGTTAACAATGACACACATACTTTTTTATAGTTACATCAGTACCTCATCAGCGTCGTTTTTTCCCCCTTCTATTGAAGTGAAAATAGGAAAAAACACAGCATGTCACGCCAACGAGAAGCCGTAAAAGCACCATTTCTTAAAAAAACTTAAACAAAAACATAAAGTCACAGCTTTACCTCAGAGTGTTACAAAGCACTGCCGCTGGAGACGCCTTCCAAAAAACATCTCCTCACAGAATGTATCAATATCTATGTTTCCATCCACATCATTTTACGTGAATTTTGGGCTATCACTTTAAAAAAATTGCTGGATGGAAACAGCAGATGCGAATAAAATCTAAAAAAAAAAAATGTATGCGCTCAACTGAGGCGGATAATTCTTTTAATTCGATAAGAAGGCATGCGCATAAACTACGATGGAAACAGATTTACCGAATAAATCTGGAAAAAAAAAAAAAAAAGTCGTGACTTTGCCTCAATAAATCATGTGATTGGATAATTGGCTCAGAAAAGTAAAAATGGAGGAGAGCGAGAGGAAGTGTTTCCCCGGAAGTGACGGTTTTGTTCTCTTGGAAACGGGGCTTTATTCGGAAATGTTTTATGTGATATTCCAATTTTTCGCATAAGTTAAATTCGCAACTTGAATGGAAACATAGCTATTAACTGTGAAGTGTGAAGTGACAGTAAAAAAAAAAAAGTGACAATCTTTTTTTTTATATAAAAGATAATGTGAATGTAACTGAATAACGCTGAATAACCTAAAATATAACATTAGTATTTTGTTCAACGTTAGAATGCTACGTATTTTGAGTTAAGGAATAAAAATAGCATTAATATTTATATTTAAGCTGGGCATCCAAACACAACCCCACCTCCACCCCTTCATTCCAACCCCCCAACCCATAAAAAAAGCTAAAATAAAACCCACAGCACTGAGTCAGAATCTCCGTTGTCTCTCTGCACTGTGAATTTTTCCTTGTGTTTCAACACGATCTCAGTGTACAGCTCTCCCACAGAGTCAAAAAGGCAGAAAGAACAAGTTTTTAATTAGAGGAGGTCAGAAGAATTACTCATTTCATGTCTCACACACACACATAGACACACACAGACTTTTAGGCTGCATGAGAGCACTGATTTCATAGACATCCTCATTCATCCTACACATACGGCCTGTTTCATCTGGCTGTGGTTGTGTCATAAGCATCACTACGAGTCATCTACATTGTCACAGCACACACACACACACACACACACACACACACACACACACACACACACACACACACACACACACAATCTCATATGTTCCATTGTCTTTCTTTGATTAAATCCAGAACTATGGGAAACACACGCTCTCGTTCTCTCTCCCACGGGAGCCGAAACACTGTAACAAGACGACACACAACGTGACACACATAACACTCTTCCATCATTACCAACACACCCTCAATTACAGGCTAATAATTATTCCCACACCAAAGCGCAATATAAAAGGTGTCATGTTAATTATTGCCAGTGATCGCGTATTTACACTCACTGTACGAAAAAGCACATTTAAAAGGTGTGATATTGTCCAAGTAAATGATTCAGTCGTGTTGATTTGTGTCACGGTTTGTATTTAATCTTTAAAAATCTTTAAACATAGTAATACACACCAGACCAATTCAGACTGGACAAAAACAAGGAAGCGAAAGAAAACAAACAAACAAACAAAAAAAAGAGAGCAAATGAAAAGTTAAAAACGTTCGCTCGTTTCTCATGGAACACTGAAACCACTTCCTGGGTCACTGCTACCTGCGTCCATGCGGAAGCCATTAGGCCTCGCTCTTCCCAGCGCTCGTGAGAAGACGCAGCGAGTTAGAACCGGTCCGGGAATGTTTCCTAAGCAGACCGGAGAGAAGAGGATTCTGGGAAAGGAGGATTTCGGCCAACATCACGGTTCCCACACAGTTCCTGTGAAGTTTTGACCACAGGGACCCTAAGAGTGATAAGCCAACCCTGCTCACGTCTCTGGGAAGGAGGGACGGAGGCGAGGGCATCATAAATAAAGACGGATTAGACAAAAGAGAAGTAAATAAAGTTCACTGTACGTTCTTAGAGAGAGAAAGAGAGAGAAAAGAGGGTCTTGCTACACCAGATTGCTATAAGGTAGTTTTTTTCATCAGATGTAACTCTGTTGAGACCAATGAGAGCTCCACTCTCACTCTGTCTCTCTCTCTCTCTCTCTCTCTCTCTCTCTCTCTCTCTCTCTCTCTCTCTCTCTCTCTCTCTCTCTCTGTCACTTTCTCTTGTTCCCACAGAGACGTCTTCCTGCTTCAGTGCCCAGTGCACTACCACTAAAACTAAATCCAGTACCAAGAACTGTTTTTCATTAACTAAAGCTTAAACGTTTCACTTATAGACATGCATTCATTTTCTCCAAATGTTAAGTCCACTTTCTCTAAACTACATATCTACCATATCCAGTCTTTCTTACTATTATATTTTACTATGAAAACTTGACACATCAACTCAACTAAACTGTATGTCAGATACATAGTCTAAAAGCATAGCTAACTAATATCTGGCAGAGAAAATTGTCTAGATAACTGATTCTTCAATTAACAGTAGACAATCCAATACAATACAAAAAAATGTTACATGGATACCTACAAAACCCAATTCCATTCTTTGGGAATAAGTTTTCAAATCTGGTCCGTAAACAGATGTTCACTGTATATGCGCCAAGTCGATATCTCTCTATATAAAATACAGTATACACCGATCAGCCATAACATTAAAACCACTGACAGGTGAAGTGAATAACATTGATTGTCTCGTTACAATGGCAAGTGTCAAGGGGTGCGATATATTAGGCAGCGAGTGAACAGTCAGTTCTCGAGGTTGGAGTGTTGGAAGCAGGAAAAAATGGGCAAGCGTAAGGATCTGAGTGACTTTGACAAGGGCCAAGTTGTGATGGCTAGATGACTGGGTCAGAGCATCTCCAAAACAGCAGGTCTTTTGAGGTGTTCCCGGTATACAGTGGTTAGTACCTACCAAAAGTGGTCCAAGGAAGGACAACCGGTGAACTGGGGACAGGGTCATGTGCGACCAAGGCTCATTGATGCGCGTGGGGAGCGAAGGCTAGCCCTTCTGGTCTGATCCCACAGAAGAGCTACTGTAGCACAAATTGCTGAATTAATGCTGGCTATGATAGAAAGGTATCAGAACACACAGTGCGCCGGTCAGAGTGCCCCCCTGTCCACTGCCGAAAGCACCTACAGTTGATATAAAAACTCCAATCCATGGAGGCTTCACCTCACAACTTAGTGGACTTTACCACAGCACACCTTCAGAGAGCTTGTGGAGTCCATGGCTTGATGGGTCAGAGCAGTTTTGGCGGCCCAAGGGGGACCTACACAATATTAGGCAGGTGGTTTTAATCTTATGGCTGATCGGTGTATGATTGAATGAAAAACGTAGGTCTCTTGCGGTTGATACGAATTAATTCAAGAATGCATGAATTAAAACTGAGAACAATCTCTTTAAAACATTTATTTATCCTGCCCACAGACCTTTCACATTGTTTCAAGGAATGTGATGCTAAATACTGTAGCACATATACACTCTTAAACACGGTGCTTAATTGTTTATGTCTCTTTATGACTAACACCTATGAATGAAAGGAATAAAACATTTTATGTGGTTATAAGAAAATAATCAACGTCACTGCTACTACCACAAAACAGATTACTTTCCAATGGCACCATCCACCATATCCAGAAGTGTTTAATTCCTCCTATACAACTGCAATTTTTACAATATTACACTGCAATATTACAATTGCAATGTGTGTATTATAATCAAACAACCATTCAACAGCTGTAATGTTATTAAAAAAAAAATAATAAAAAAATCCAAAACAAATACAGAAAACGCATAATTCCGTAAAGCCTTCAGTTTATTTTATTGGCTAGGTATACGTATGCAGTACATAATATTATGAATTGATACCCATCATGTAGTTTAGATCAGAGCATGTAGTGCATCATGTACGCTCGCCCGTAGGAAGAACCACCCTGAAAAAGCACAAGAGCTGCGGTTCCCATGCAGTCGCATGAGAATCAATACACGACATCTATTTCTCACATGAAGGAAAAAAACAACAAAAAAAACATGAAGTCCAACGAGAATAGATTGTGTTTCCTGCAATTTTGTTGGGAAATTAGGACAAACACACAGCAGAGCTTGAGATAGTTACTATGGGGGTCATGGATCATTATTTGATTGAGGGGGGAAGAGGTTGTGTAAGCCCCTTTCCACACCCACTCAGTTCCCTGCAGGCCAGGTTTCTGACAGACATGGGAAGGAGACAACGCGGTCCTCTGATTTATTCTCAGAGGTGGATTGTAAATTAGTGATTATACACAAAAAAAAAAAAATCTGGTGTTTGTTTTTAAGATGTTTTCAAGTGATTCATCTAAAACTGACACTTGTACTTTTTAGGTTATATTATACGGGATGTGGTAAATTTACCTATAAAACATACCTATACATCAATTCGATCTTAAAAGGGTCGTATATAAAGTAATGATTTATAAAATGAGACATAGACATGAAAACTTCCAACCTGAGTTGAGTTTCCTTGTGGCGATGGAATGGTGCTGCAAAAATATCACATGATTCGGGACAACTGTGAACTGTCCCAGCTTCCATTGCCAGAAAATCTAATTATACGTTGTGTAAAATTTAGAAATAATTTAAACATTATTATGTAAAAGGAGAATATCTAGGTCAACCTTCTGCTCATTGGTCCAGTACACATAATTTGTTGTACACAACCTTCTTCGAGACCTGGCAAAGACCTGGACATCCTAGAGACTTGTTTTTATATATCATTTGTGAGCAAGTTCTGGGAACATTTCCTAAGAATAAATTCAGAATGAAATTCAAGTATCAATCAGGCCCAAATGAATTAGAGTCTGCCTGATTTCTATGTCACTTTGGATAAAAGTATCTGCTAAATGAGTAAATGAAATGAAATTTCATAGTGATGTTCATTTCTTGATGAGTTAAAAAAAATAAATAAATAAATAATAATAATAGTCTCAAGTCCAGTACCTGTGTACACAATCCAAACATGACAAAGCCAGGAAGATACAAAACACACAAACCTAGGAAGTAAAGCACAATGTAAGAATCTTGTAGACACAGGGAAAAGACTGTTTCTATGAAGGAACCATTAAGGGTTATACATAGAACCTTACAACAGACTGGTTCCCTGTTGGAAAGGAATCCTTGAAAAACCCAATGGTATTATAACATACAGTATACTTATGTATACTGTCACATGGTTGCGATGGACTTTAACAGGAAACATGGCAAGCACATCACACACGACACTGTTGCCAAACTTATTAACAAATTCAAAAAGACTGGAAGTGTTGCGGACAAACTGAGAAGTGGATGTTCCACTGACGAAGGCACAACTGACGTGGTGCTGGCAAACATAGTCCCCTGTGTATGGAGACTTTTGGGACAAAAGGTTTACGTCTAGTGTGTTCACACTGAGAAGTATGAAGAAATGAAGTAACACTTTTGTGGAAACAGGGTTGCCAGGTCTGTGTGACAAAAGCAGCCCAAATAAATTTCATCAACTTCCTAAAATGATATTATTATTATTATTATTATTATTATTATTATTATTATTATTATTATTATTATTATTATTACATACAGTATACAGTATATTAGGGGTGTAAAGATTGGACTTTTTGGATCGATGTAAAGACTGAAATGAATCGAGGCAACAATCATAAATCAATTATTATTGGGAAAGGATAGTTGGCAGTCCAAGAGTTGCCCAATTTTCAGGAAAAATGAAGCACCTGGCAACGCTGCATATAAACGCTCAGATCTATCTCCATGCCACTAATTTACACCTGGTTTTGTGAGTTAAATGAAAAGAAAAAAATGGCTCCCACTAATTACCCGAAGTTTAGTACATCAAATGGAAAATGTAATCAGGTGTACTTTTCATCTCTCCACCCTTTTTTGCGCCAACTTCTGTGTGATCCTCCCTCAAATCCATATGTATCAATGAGAGAAGAACATTTTGCGAGTTGCCGCATGCACGGTTAGACTTGTATGCTAGTTTCGTACGCACCCTAATTACATCTAAAACAGGCGCAAACAGCTTAATACATCAGACCCAGACAGTCAACACCTCATGACCTACATATATAAGTACAGCTAACAAGTCTGAAGTCTGGTTTGGTGAGGCCCGAAAATTGTTCGATTTATGACTGCAGGCTGCACCCTTAAATAGGTAACATGAAAAGTCTCTAAAAAGTGAGGAGAACCCTGAGAACTCAGGCTGGGGGCTTCTTCTTTGCTCTAGACAGCCAAGACTTTTGAGTAGGAGTTGAATAGTAGGGAGGAGATGTGGAGGTGGCGAAACTCCATCACAGGTGGATAGAGAGAGAGAGAGAGAGAGAGAGAGAGAGAGAGAGAGAGAGAGAGAGAGAGAGAGAGCGAGAGAGAGAAGGGCGTTTATAGGAAATATTCTAGGAAAAGGTGTAGCTTCAGGTGTGTTCTTTCTCCAAAATTTCAGCTATTCTATGTAACTCCATTAAGTATAACAGGCGTCATATTTGCTGTGGTGATGACTCACAGGGCTGTTTGATTAAACATAGAATTACCTTCCCCATATGGAAAAATAAATAATGCTTATATAGTTAAATTAGACTATTGTGACAGTTACCACCATGATATAAAGTATAAGTAAGGAATAATACATTTGGGGTGTGCTGTTATAGGAAAATAATCAACAACAGGTGGTGTGATGTGGCTCAACATGAAGTAGAGTTACTGTTACCACTCAGAAGTTGATTATTTACCAATAATATCATGCCCTGAAGTATTTTATTTTATTCCTCGTATACCGCAGCAATTTGCCAACTATTACACTTTAATGTATTAATGATCAGCGTGTACTTTTATCCATTTATAGTTGCTGACTTGAATTATGTGGCCGATCAGATTCAAGAATATACTGTATTAATATAATACACTGTAATAATATTTCTTTTACAGTATACATTAAGACACTGCTCTCTCTCTCTCTCTCTCTCATGCCCTCTCTCCTCCCTGCTGCCTCTAGTTCTCTTTCATTCTCTCATTTTTAAGCCCCCTCTCTCTTATGATCATTCTTTCTCTCTCTCTAACAGTTTCCTGCTGTCTCTCTTTCATGACACATCTCTCACTTTTTTCATGCTCACTTTTTTCTTTCTCTTTCATTCCTTCCTTCCCCCAACACCCACCCTCACCCCACTATGCTCATCGTTTCACCCTATCTTGTTAATTTTCATCAGATGTTTCTCATTCTGTCATTCCTTCCTTTAGTGCCAATCTCTCTTTTAATGCCCATGCCCTCTCTCTCTCTCTCTCTCTCTCTCTCTCTCTCTCTCTCTCTCTCTCTCTCTCTCTCTCTCTCTCTCTCTCAGTCTTATTCTTTCTTTTACTCTCTTTCTCAGTTTCATACCATCTCTGTCCTCTCTCTCTCTTTATCTCTAGACTCTTCTCCCTTTCATGTTCTCTTTATCAGTCTCTCTCTCTCTCTCTCTGTCTCTCTTTCTTGCCTTCTCACTTTCTTTCATTTTCATGTTTTTCATCTTTCTCTCTGTTTCCCCCTTAAATGCCATCTTCTCCCCCTTCGCTCTCTTTGGTAATGTCCCTTTTATGTCTCTCTCTCACCATCTCTCTCTCCCTGTCTATCTCCCCTCACTGTCTCTCACTTCCTGTTTCTCTATCTTTTTGCCTTCTCTCCCTCTCTCCGTTTTGTTCATACCCCCTTTCCCTCTCCCTCCCTGTCTCCCTCTCTCCTTATCTGTCTATCTCTACCTGTCTCTCCATCTATCTCTGTCAAACAACATCTCTTGCTGTCCCGCTCTCCTTGTTTGCCTTCTCTCTCTTTCTTTCTTTCATTTTCATACCACCCTCTCTCCCTCCCTCTGCCCCCCCCAATGCCATCATTCTCATTCTCCATCATGCCTTCTCTCTTTTTTTTTTAACTTCCCTCTATCTACTTATCTATCTATCTCTCTCTCTCACACTTTCAGCCATTGTTCAGTCCTGATTCTTCCCAGCACACCTTTGAACAGGTTTACGGTTACGATCTTTTGGTCTAAGTCTGTGTGGGTGAATACAAATTTCAAAAGAATTCAAGGGGACTTTGTGCACATAGGCGTGTGGGAGGGTCTGTGTGTAAGGGTGTGATTACTTTTTTTCACCTTAGCACCAAGGTGCAGGGAAATAATAAATAAGGTCTTCCTTTAAGCTGAATGTAAACAAAAATGCAGGTGTGAAGAGTTCCTCTAACAAGCAAAAGTTCGTTTGAAAAGAGCATCTGTGGCTTTGTTACAACCGTATTCAGTGTGTGTGTGTGTGTGTGTGTGTGTGTGTGTGTGTGTGTGTGTGTGTGTGTGTGTGTGTGTGAGTATATGTGTGTGTGTGTTGGGAGGATGTTCATGTAATTTTCTCAGAAATGAGAGTCGTTGCTATTTTTTTGGCAAAAAACTAGCTCTGCCTGAAACAATGCCTGTCGTGTTTAGGGTCATGTTTAACCATAATTGCCTTTAAGAGCAGCAGACATAACACACCAGGAATGGGAGATGGAACAAAGCTTTTCTCAATTTTTTTTTTTTTTTTTTTTGGCTGGGGGGCGGGGGGAAGATAAAGAGATGGAAAACGAAAATATTCACATAATAGGCATACTGTGTGTGTGTGTGTGTGTGTGTGTGTGTGTGTGTGTGTGTGTGTGTGTGTGTGTGTGTAAGAATGGGGGTAAGAATCAAAACGTGTCAGCATTTTTGAAAGAAATGTCAGTTACCCCACTGAGGTGAAGGCTAACTCATATAAAAGACATCTCGAACCCCCTGCAGCACTAATGACCTGTACCTCTTGTGGCTATCAGACCTCATTATCTAAACTGCTTCTTAGTAGCTCTCTCTATAATTTTGGATGTAAATGTAAACCATAACCAAAGGGCACCATAACTTGAAAATCCTTACTCTAAGTGACCCTGAACAGAACAACATTTAGCTCCAATTTACCAATTTCTAGCCACATGCGATATGATCGTGCTATTACTACTCCAAACACTGTCATTAACCTCAGCAGTGACCTTACCATAGTGGGCGACCTTTTCCTCCTCCTGATGGTGCCATGACATTTTCAATTCACATTTATTCTTTTCTAAATGCTTAAAGTTGCTGATACAGTACAAGGAAGGTCACACAGCCAATCAACCCCTGTATAGAGATGATTATGGGAGTTTCCTTATGTAGTTACAGTGCTGTGAAAAAGTATTTCAATTAAAACAAAATCTAAGATAAAACAAAGGCAGCCTGAGTAAACACAAAATATAGTTTTTAAATGATAATGTTATTTATTGAAGCAAAAACGTTATCCAATACCAACTGGGCCTGTGTGAAAATGTATTTGCCCCATGGTTACTAATTCCCCAAATCTATGGAACTGCACGCATAATGGGGTTCAGCTGGACTAGAAGCAACCAGGCCTGATTACTGCAAACCCTGTTCAATCAAATCAACACTTAAATAAAACTTTTTCAACAGCATGAAGTTGGTTAAAAGGTCTTACCCAGTAACACACTATGCCAAAATTGAAAGTAATTCCAGAAACGGTGAGGAAGAAGGTGATTGAAATGCATCAGTCTGGGAAAGCTAGGTTACAAAGGTTACAAAGCTATTTCAAAGGCTCTGGGACTCCAAAGAACCACAGTGAGAGCCATTATCTCCAAATGGAAAAACTCGGCACAGTAGTGAACCCTCCAAGAAGTGGCCGAACTTCAAAAATTCCTCCGAGAGCACCAAAGGTAAAAGCACCCTTATAACCATTTTGTGGCATAGTGTTTCACTACAATATTTGTCTCTTTTGGGATAAAAACAAAACTAAAAAGAGGAAATTATTAGGTATAAGTGAAAGAAAATGTTTGCAGCAATGCCTATGTGACTTAAACATCTGAAATATCAGTGGTGCCTCAACTAGCAGGAAAAAGTAGAAGAAAAAGTAGAAGAATTGTACTCCCAAGGATTGACAACACACCATATATACACACACTGTTTATTCACTGGCGGATGTGGTGCCAGAGGCCAAGGCCAGAACTTTTCCCCCTGACTCAGGACCTCTGTCAGTTAATAGTCATACCATTTGGGCTCTACAATTCCCCACTAACTGGCAGGACACTGGTGGGTCCTGACTGGCCTACTTTGGAGTAAATGTTTGCCCAAATGGTCCAGAACCTGTTGTGACAGATGACAGAGGCATGGAAGGCTGGCCTGTGTCTCCACCCAAAGTTCATTGAGGTCCATTTCCTGGGCAATGTGATTAGTCCAAATATTGTGGCCATACACCCTGGTACATTGGAAGTCTCAACCTTAGATACACCATTTGTACACTTTCCTAGGTACAAGCTTCAGAATCTTGAATGTTGCATTCTGATTGGCTCTCTGTACTAACAATTTTTTCTATAAATCAAGCTTTTTGGAGAAGAAACTGCTCAGAGAACACATTTTAAAACTGAAACTCATATTAGCATTTATTCCACAGCGCTGTCGAATTCTCGAATCTGATTGGACAGAATTGGTTGATAAATTTTTTATTTTAGTCATTTTTTAGGTTTGCAATTCAAACCACAGGTTTATATTAATGTGCTCGTCCTAACATGTTATTGTTTCTATAGTAACAGCTGTATGGTGGATGATCCACACAATCTCAGACCAATAGCAAATGGATAAAATCAGCACTGTTATTATGGATATGGTGAAGTTTCCTATAAAGGGATGTTTATTTAATGTTTATGGAAGAAGTCTTGAGTTTCAGAGCTTTGTAACAGTCGGTAAGTTTTCCAACATTTTATGGTTCTTTGGTAATATGACAAGTTATGGTTTTTTTGGTCTTATTAACTAGAAGAGAGTGAAAAAAGAGGCTGTTGAGGGCTGGTTTACTGTATATGAGTGTTAACAGGAACTAACTTGTTTAGTTAATGCTGTTACACATGGTAAATTTAACAACAAACCGATTTTTTTTTTGAAGTATGACATCATTGTTGAATTAATTGTAAAAAAAAAAAATGTAATATTTGGCAAACTGTTGGGGTATAAGAGGAATAAAACACTTTTCACAGCATGCTGTGGAAAATAATCAAATTTAGGGTGGTAACAGCAATTCTGCTTTGTGTCCAGTTGCATCACGCCATCCTGTCATTGATTAATTTTCTTACCACAGCACTCCCCAATGTGTTTTATTTCCTACATAATAAATAGATTGAAAAAAAAAAAAGTTCATGGCATCCCTCTAAAAGTTATTTGAGTGTTTTGTTTGAAGCAATGTTTGCCAACGATCTATGGGAATAGGTCTGTGGGTAGTCATTTTCAACCGAAACGACTGACCCCTTCAGTAAAAGTAAAGCAGTGGCATGGCAGAGTCGAGTTGCTTTCCTGGCAGTCCTTGGGGCAGAATTTTTTTTTTTATCCCATGCTCATTGTGGCCATTGGCTAAAATAGCAGGGTTTGGGGTTGAGATTGGTGTAAGAGTTTAAGCTCTAACGCTACACAACGGGTACGAGGAGACGAAGCTACACAGCATAATATCTGTTATTAATGAACATTGGTTGTATGATGCATGAAAGACGGCTAAATCTAGTATATGTTTTGTCCTCGATCTAGTTGTTTCTCACAGCTTGTTGTTTTTGGCCCGAGAAGAAGTTAATTTAAAGAAACTGCTTTGCTAGTGAAAGTTTCTGCTGCAGAAGATTTCTGTTTTTAATAAGCTAGACCTAATTATCTCCGCATGCACATTAGATTAGTGAAACTTAATTGGATTAGCTATTTCTAGAAGCTAACAGTGGTGGACTGGCGTCTGTCAAATGCTTTTCCTTCCCCAGTGCTCACCAGTACAGCAAAGGCATTAATGCTACTGAAAGCTCTAAAGAGACCTGAAGTGACTCCTCAACACACACACACACACACACACACACACACACACACACACACACACACACACACACAGCTGGTGGCGCGTAACTGGATCCATGTGCCTGGCCTGGGAACAGACAACCGGCCGATGTTTAACGGTAACCCATGGCGAACTTCTCTCCTCTCATTTACTGTCTGTGGAAAAAACGGAGAGAAGGATACTTTTCCACATACACACTCACTCTCTTGCTCACACACATACACACACACACACACACACACACACACACACACACACACACACACACACACACACACACGCACGCACACACACACACACATGCAGATTAAATAGCATATGACTCACTTTTGAAAAGTCATGCATGTTCATAACACGCTATGGTCACACAACTTCACTCTTAGACACGAAGCAGAGGACGGAAAAGGCACACACCCTCCCTCTTTCACCTCCATCGGCCAGACCACACACACACACTCACACATAAACCTCAGAGAAAGGCCGAAAGGAAATGGAAAACTCAGCAGTTTCTTCTTCAGGGGAAATCGTTTAGAGATGGAACAAGCAAAGGAAGTGGCGCAAATTAAAACACCAACACACTCTGACCAATCATGACCGTTTTTGCATGACTAGCCCTGTATCGTGCACGTCTGTGTGTGCTCACACACTTCTGCAAGTATAAAACTCACATTGGACATAATATATTTGGATTTGTTTGTGGGGCTGTGGTGGAGGGTTTCACAAATCTGCCGCATTTGTGAAACCATCCGTATCATTCCCATAATGCGTCGCATTTTTGCTCTTACTGATGTTATTGTGGCTATGTCTCCCAACAAATAAACGCAAATTTTCCAGGATGGAGAATCAGACCAGGAATAATATATTATAATAATACGAGTCTAGCGTGGTATATCTGCCTTTCTCAGCTTTTTAACCATCGCCAGACCTGTGGTGTGACGCTGAACCTCTGGCCCTGAATTTGGTCCTGAGGTCTAGACAAATGTGTTCAGCAGCGCTGAGGACTTCTCCATCCAGAATGTGGTCATTTAACTACTCTTAATGCAGCTAGCCTACTTTTTCCACTAAGTAGAAATAAGCCGAGTGTGTGTGCTGGTCCATGTCAAAAGGGTTGTCTTTTTAACTTTAATTATTTCTTCTTTCGCTAGGTTTAGTGAATGTCCTAAAGAGAAGGATGAATATGTGTTAGAGAATGGTTTTGGTCCACGGATGGATAGATGGATGCACAACAAACACTATGTGGCTTGTCCACAATACAAATCCCATGGATTGGTCATTACTATAGAGACAGCAGCGTATTCGAATAAGTGCATTAGTATAAACCTTGCAGCTGGAGCTACTGTATATCAGAGCTGCTGTTAGAGGAAATGGATCAAAGAATCAGACTTGAGAATGCAACACATTGGTATGTCACACAATAATCACAGATACTAAAGAGCAAAAACTTCCTTAATACTTACAGTTCACTTTGGTAGGATAAGCTAAGCAAATACAAATGTGATTACTATATGTTACCTGAGGCAGAGATATTTAAAAAAATAAATAAATAAATAAAAAACCAGAAAAAAACTCAGAACACACACTAGACAGCTTACATGCCACAGCATTACATAGAGCTGCTACTTTCTCCCCTTCTGTACATAAGTACTGTATATACGGTCTGTATCAGCATACCACAGATGTTGTTATTGGGTGGGGATGTATTTAGTGCAGGTATGACAGAGGGAACAAAACGTTTACCAAAGCCAACTTCCTTGTATCTACAGTAAATAATAAATTGGATTAAGAGTGTGTGTTTTGTATTTACTAATTTATAATTTCTTACCATGCCCTGTGATGGGTTGGCACCCTGCTGAAGATGTCCCCCACCTTGTCCCCTGAGTCTCTTGGGATAGGAGTGGGTTTCCTCTGGGTTCTCCAGTTTCCTCATGCCTCCCAAAAATGTGCTAGTAGCTCAATAGGTGACTTAAATTGCTTATAAAACTAAACACGTGTGTGAATGTGTGTGTATGGTGTCCCATCTATGGCATATTCCCGCTTCATACCCAGGGTTCCCGGGATAGACTCCGGATCCACTGCAACCCCGACCAGGATCAAGTGGATACTGAAGATGAGCAAATACATTTACAGTAATATATGCTTGCCTTGTAATGAATGCAAATACAATGATAGATCGCATGTTTTAAGGACCAGCATGGCCACACAGCAGGTAGTGTTGGTGTTGTAGGGTCTAGGGTTTGGGGTTTGATATGTGTGGGTTTCCTTTGGGTTCTCCAGTTTCCTCCCACCACATGCCAGTAAGTTGGATTGGCTAAATTGTCCCTAGGTGGGAATGAATGTCTACATGTGTATGTGTGGGTGTGCATGGTTCCCTGTTGAGCGTGTATTCCTGCTTTGCTCCCAGTGTTCCCAGGATAGACTCGGGATCCAATTGGGAACTTTTTGCTCCCATTTTGGTCTTGGCCAATTCGCACCGACCAGCCAGCTCTCCCTTATCACACTACAAACTACTGACTAGGGAGCGTGAAGGTTAACACGTGCATCCTCCAAGACACATGAAGCCAGTTTTTGGACTGCTGCTCATTGTGCGTCTCAGGACAGTGTAACAGAGCGCTATCTGCCCTCTTCCTCATACATGAGCTCACAAACACCCTGATTGGCTAGTTTTGCTCTGATCGACAGGGGAATTTGAACTCGTGATCTCTTGATGATATAGCGGATGCTTTATTATTGTACCACCCAGGAGTCCATGAACAGATTTCAGTAGCTATACTGTAAATTAAGGAATATACAGTATGCAGTAGCATAATTTAAAAATGATTCAATTATTCTACAATAAATGAAAAGGTCAAGACTGGGTTGTACAGATTTTTTTAGTTTAAAGATAACCGCTTTTGAATCAGCTGATCATGAGGTTGAGGTTACAGACATTGTTTCTTTCTACTCATTCTCTTACTCTCAGTGGGTGTTTAGGAAAGGAAGAAGATTTGGATGATGTGGGTTGGCTCATGAGCAGATTTTGAAACGCTGGGTTGAAGGAAATTATGAGCACACCATGCAGTAAAGTCAAGTGTGGGTTTATTTTGTAGGCAGAGAGTCTCCATCACTGATGAGCAAGAGGACGGTTGGGTCATTAGCGTATTTAATTAAAGATTCATTTACAAACAAAAATCGTTTAATGGAACACAAATAGAAATAAATGCTTTAAGCTGTCTAGCAAAACTTTCTTCTATAATGTGCGTTTCAAGAGGCACAGCTGTGGATTAACTTTGTATGAGGGTATTTATAAAATTACATTAATGGGATGAAAAAAGCAAAGGAGTACAGTTGTGTTAGATGGATTTTAATGAAGAGAAAAAAATTGGTATGAAAATATCTAAAGGCTAAGGTTAAGGTTAGGTTTTTCATATGAAGTCAAAATAAATTCAGCGAAACTGTCGTTCAAATTTGCACAAAGCTCAGGGTTAGGGACAAGGTGAACATTTCTAATACATACAGTATATCTGACTTTTTTATACCTTGACTTGGCTTGTTTAACGATCAGATCAATTTCAACACATATTTAACAGTTTAACATGTATTGAAGTTCAAACATTTTCTAAAAGATATGTTAAATCATTCTTATAACCTAACCAAATGTCCTCATTTCAAAAACCGGGCACAGAAATAATCAAAGATTAGATTAAACACAACATGAGACACAGGGCATCAGAGAGAGAGAGAGAGAGACAGAGACAGAGAGAGAGAGAGAGAGAGAGAGAGAGAGAGAGAGAGAGAGAGAGATGGAAAACCATCAGCTATTCTGTATTATTAAAGCCTGCATGTGTTATTAATGGTTAAAGCAGTCTGAATATCTGAGGATATAAGCTTTTACCATGCTGCTTAATGCCAGAATCTTGAACTAACGATGGGCCAAGAGCTATTAAAGCGAGCTATCTGCAGCGCCTGTAGGCTGCAGAGCCAGGGATCAATAGCAGCAGAGCTTTTCTTCTCTGACCTGGTGTGATGTGAGTTAATTTCCAGTGTCGTGGCCTCCATTAGTCAACACAGTGAGTAAAGCGGGCTGTTCAGCACAGCGATAAACAGAAATAATGCAAGTGTACTCAGTTTATGTTGTAAGTCCTATTTACTCGGGCCTTCTATTTTGATTTTTGGTGAGATGTTGTTTTAAAATTTATTAAAAACGCCCATTATAACTTAGTGATTAGCAGTATAAACAGTGTTTATGAAAACAGGCATACAATAGCATTGTTGTCTCGCAGTGTCTCTGGTTCGATCCTGAGTTCGGTTTACTATCTGTATGGACTTTCATGTGCTCTCCATATGTCTGTGTAGGTTTTCTCCAGGTTCTCCTCCCACCTCCCAGAACATGTCTCTAAGTGAATTATCTATATTTTGCTGATTAACTTAACTAAATTTCAGCTAGGTGTGAATGTATGTGTATATAAAAGTGTGGTGTGTACAGTGCACTGCAATAGACTGACATCCCATCCAGGGTATATTCCTGTCTCACTTTTTGACATAAAAAAAGCCATGTCACATGACCAGGAAGTGCTGTCTGCATGTCTTTGTCTGCAATCATATGGCATGGCGAAGGTCATCATGAGAGGGCTGATTTAACTGATTTCTTTTTTTTATTTTATTTGACTGATTTTTCAATATTTAGGCAAAAACTACAATCTTACTACTAAAAATGCAACACTATCTGAGATAAATGAACATTTATTTGTTGTCATTTAAGCAAGTCTATATATTTTGAGTATCCTGTTAAATGGTAAAATGTAATTGTTGCCAAATGGCAACAACATGCAATAATGGAACTGTGGAATGTGCGTTCATGAATTGAAACAGGTCTACATAGAAAAAAAGACATTAGGCTTCTCTAATAGTATATTTAAATTTTTTTCACATTCAAAGTAAGAAAAATTGTTGTAATTTCAGACATTTTGCAATTGCACCTTATTTTCTAAATTTTTGGTTTCAAGAGAAAGAATTGAGAATTCAACAGAAAGAATTAAAAAGTCACTTCATCCAAAACATGTTTGGATGTAATTTTTGTATGTATTTTGAGTGAGTAAATCCATCCACATACTTTTTACAACTGTAATTCTTTTTTAGAAGATATGACTTTTACATGCTTACTAGGTGGCAAAAAAAAACTCTGCTTCCAGACTTAAAGTCTGGAAAATGCAGTAATTGATATTTATATCTCAGACATTTTGTGTTATTTTTCAATGTATGATACTTTCCACCATTGCACATTGTTGCCATACGGCAACAATTTATCAACTAACTTAGTACTTGAACTAATTCAAGTAATAAAAACCCATAAAACTTTTTTTATGTAAATGTAATAATTCATGTGGCAGAGGGTTAACATGTAGAAAACTATTTAAATGAATTGAGAAAAGTATAAATGTTAACATACTAGTCTTAGATAAAAAATTAAAAAAATAAAAAAAATTTTAAATGGGGGGTGGGGGGGTGGAGACAGTCTTACTACTTTAAGTGTATAGTGTATCCGTGGGTGTTGTGCTTGTACAGTTTTGGCTTCACATCCAGTCAGTCACTACAGAGTTCGCTTGATGACAGACTGAGGTGATGCCATCATGCATCTGTGTGTAGATTTGTGTGGTTGTGGTAAAATGAAGTGGGTGTGTGTGATTTTTAATGAGCTGAACCTCAGAGGTGGTTGGCGAAGAATGAAAGAAAGACTGAGGGATGGACGCCACTTCAAAGGCCTCTTTGGATCTGACTGTAATGTTGGGCTCTGTCTGTTATTTCACTTAAAGACACACACACACACAAACACACACACACACACACACACACACACACACACACACACACACACACACATTTAAATCCTACTCAGGGAAGATATCGGTTAAATCAGTTTATAGCAATTAGTTTACGTGAGGAGTGTATATTTAAACAAAAAAACATACTGTTATTAAAATGATTTTAAATATATATATATAAATTAGTATTAACGCTGACATGATCATTAAGTACTGAATTTCTGAAGTCTTCTAGATCACACCCTTGGAATGTGGCTCCCTCTAGTGACATGGAGAATTAGGATGCAGCACAAAAGGCAACAAGATCAAACACATGGCAATACATTGTATCAGAAATCCTCAATTCAGAATTCAGTATAATCTGTCATTAAATTGTGCTTTTAATTTCATAGCAACGGTTTAATGAAATAAAAAAGTAAAACTTTATTTGATACGATACTCCTGGGTCCTTTGGATGGTAAAGAGTTATAGCTGAAGGAATTCTACTTGGTAATGCTTCTGAAAAATAAAGTTTTCTGTTCTAGGATTCTACAAACCAAAGAATCCTTTTGAATGGAGGTCTGCTCTGACCCTTCGAGGCATGGACTCCACAAGACCTCTGAAGGTGTGCTATGATATCTGGCAACAAGACGTCAGCAGCAGATCCTTTAAGTTCTGCAAGTTGTGAGGTGGGGCCTCCATGGAGCGGACTTCACCGGTTGTCCTTCCTTGGACCACTTTTGGTGGATACTCAGCACTGCATACCGGGAACACCCCATAACACCTGCCGTTTTGGAGATGCTCTGACCCAGTCGTCTAGCCATCACAATTTGGCCCTTGTCAAAGTTGCTCAGATCCTTACACCTGCTCATTTTTCCTATTTTCCTCCAGCACATGAACTTCGAGAACTGACTATTCACATGCTACTTAATATATCCCAAACCCTTGATAGGTGCTCTTGTAACGAGATAATCAATGTTATTCACTTCACCTGTCAGTGGTTTTAATGTTATGGCTGATCTGTGTAAGTGTTAAATGACTAATTTCTTTATATTTTTGTAGTAACACCATACTGCAGGAGAGGCCGGGATCAGTCAATACTGTGTGAGGGTTGGAATTGGTCGGAATTCCTTTATGAGCAGGCAGGAGAGGGATTTCCAAACTTATCCGGAAAGCGCTTGCGTGACTGCAGGATTCCGTTCCAGCCAATCTTGTTGTGATGTTAACTGTCAATGAATTCTTTCTTTGTCTCTTTTCTTGCATTTTCCGCCTGCGTTAGGCCACAGTTGCCTGTTCTGTGCCTGTTTATGATATTTTACATACCCTTGTCGACTTCCTTTATATTTTGGAATCACACGAGGGCAGCAGCTATAAAGGTAAAGCCGTACACACACAGTTTAAGGTTGCATTCATGTATAGATCAAGTAGTTAGCTTAATCTTTAGTCATTTCTCAAACCATTTTGAATGGGATGCCAGTTTATCGGGGATCATTTGGAGTAGCCAAATCCACCTTGAAACCAGAGAACCCAGAAGGAAACCAAGTTGGACATGATGGGAACATGGGAAATCTCCACACAGCCAGTATAAAAACCTTAATTTATAGTATTACAGCTCTTATACAAATATGATAAGAATGAGAAGGTTTTATTGGAGGGAAAAATTCATTCCAGCATGCGCAGAAGCAGTACTTCAGCAATGCCACAAAGGAAACAGTGTGTTATAAACAGTACAACCTGGAAACACTGGTTTAATTATTCTCCAAGTCGCATTTCTAACATGCCCCGGGCTTTGTGTCTGACTAGAAGTTATGGATTTACTTGTTAACCTCGTCTACCAGCGCTCTGACCCATACTCGGATTCTGGCCACGATTCATGGAAAAGTCGAAGAGACTTACACGTAAATCGCTTGAAAAGGTTACGGCTGAGTTAACATTCCTAAACACACACCAGTGGCGCCCACCCCCATGGTGCCATCTTCACTAATGTCAGGTCTGCGATTTAGACATCACACAGACTTGATGGCCTGCTGGGAATTGTACAGAAAGTCTTTTCTTCTCCACCGTTGGAGCCATTCATAACAGTGTTTAAAGTGAAGGCTTGTATTGTCTCACAGTTTTTTTTTTTGTTTGTTTTTTTTTTAAAGTGTAGAGGAAAAAATACCTACAATACACTCAGGGATCTTTTTTTATTTGGGATGATAGCGTTTCTGGATGTAAGCAATCATTCTGATTTAGTGATGCACTGTGACTCACTCAAATTTATACCACAGTAATGTTGAGTTCTCGATTTGTAGTAATTGTCTATAACAGTAGTAGTTCTGGCTACCAGAAGTTTATATTAAGGTGCGATTTGTTTCTATAGTAACCAAATATGGAGGTTTTTTTAATGTTCTTTTATATGCAATTCTCTTCACTGCAGCTGACAATGCTTTCTCTCTGAGGGACATCTCAACTCCAGTGAACTCTACTGAACAAGTCAAAGATCCCAGGCTGAGGACAAGTTCTCAGAGATGGGATTATTAAGAAGCCACAGAACCATCACCTCCTCTGGGTGTCATGTCCTGCTGAGGTTTAGGCTAAAAAAAAGTGTGTTATGGTAGATACAACATTACTAACAGGAATAAAAATGGAAAAGTACTATATTTATAGACATGTGGTGGAGATTACTTATATAACTGACACTGGTGACAGTTTATTTTTTATGTGTGTGAGCGTGAGAGAGATTAAATTAGATACTTAACTTCAGTTCTTAAATTTCAACCACTCACACCTCAGCTTATTCATTCTCAGTTGCTATATTCAATCTAATATACCGCTCCTGAAATCCGGTGTTTCAGTGTAAGTGTGGTCATTAGAGTAATGACTGTGAGCTTGGTGTTTGATCAGGGGTGATGATTCTGGATTTGCTCCAGATGTTCCTCCTAAGTGAGCTCCACTGTGGCATGCTGGATATTTAACCAGCATCAATATTTACCCAGGACTATGAAGGAACCTTAGTTTGCAGGCTGCATAACTCGAACCCGCAGCCAGAGTTAATCACAGAAATAACAACATCCATACTGGCAACATGCAAAACCGCAAGTGTGTCAAAATATTACGACACAACGAGTGCATACAATGGGTATTAAGTCTACACACCCCTGTTAAAATGGCAAGGGTGCCATTTTTGTGATGTAAAAAAATGAACCCAAGATAAATCATGTCAGATCTTTTCTCACCATTAACGCGTAACTGCAAAGGACACAAATGAAGTGAAAAACAGTCAGAAAGTTTTTAGGTAAAAAAAAAAAAAAAAAAAAAAAAAAGATGAAAAAATTATAATAACATAGTTGCATAAGTGTTCACACCCCTAAATTAATACTTTGTTGAAGCACCTTTTGATTTTATGACGCCACTCAGTGTTTTTGGGTAAGAGTCTATCAGCCTGGCACATCTAGACTTAGATATATTATCCCACTCTTTCTTGCGATAACATTGTAGATCCATCAAATAATTTCATTATTTAAATAACTGAATTAATAAATGAAATAATGAAAATAAAAATATTTTTTTATTTGTATATCACTGATTTATATATATATATATATATATATATATATATATATATATATATATATATATATATATTTAAAAAAATTCAGCATGTGCTACATTATTCCAGGTTATTTGCAACTTTAAGTGTTTGTGTGTGTGTGTGTGTGGTACGGTGTATTTTGAAGAGCCTGTGGTATTATTACTACTTCAACACAAGGAAAAATACTTTAGTAGGCTCGTCCTTGAAACAAAACGGTATATTAACCCATTACCCTGATTGTGTTTGTCAATCAGCTAGCAAAGTTGCTAAATCTTTCAGCTGACTCCCAAATTGATCGCTAGTCCTTAAATGAGTGCACTATATAGCGTACACTATGTAGTGCACTGATTGGTTCAGCCTTTCTGTAGGGGTGTAGTCGCTACATTGGTATGACTGACTTGTGAACTATCCAATGGAAAGCTGGGTTAGAGTAACGTCAGCCAATCAGAGTTAGGGAGGCGGGTGATGTCACAGACGAACCGACTAGGCTTTGGTACAATGGAACACAACATCTAAAATTTCTTAAGGTGTTGGTCAGTTAGCAAAATTAGCTTTCTTTAGCGTATGTGTGAAACGTTTGTGATAAAAGAACCGCCCCGAGAGTGGTGATAGAAGTATCTGGAAAATCTTTAGCGTGGGTATACGGGGCGAATATATCACGTTGTGTGTGTGTGTGGTTTTTTTTTAAGTTAGTGAGCTATTCAGTGGTGGTGTGAAACCGTTAGCTTAGCTGGCTAAGCAGGACGGTTGAGTTAGCAGGGGGGAAAAAATTAAAGGTAATAGAGGAAAAGTACAAGAGAGTGAGGAGACATGGGCTCCAGAGCATCGTCACTACTCAGAGAGGAGGATATCGAGGAAATTAAAAAGGAAACTGGATGTAAGTTGACGGCTAAAATCACTAACTTTAACCTTAACTTCCTTAAGGCTTAAGGATTTCTACACACAGTTAGGGAAAGCCTAGGGCTGATACTAACAGGCCACATAACACTTATTGTTGACTTTTAACACATTTATTTACACACCAAGTAATAAAATTTCTATTATTACATACAAATGAATGTGTTACCAGTAGTGTCACCCTCAAAACCTGTTGGTTTAACTGTAAAATAAATCCCACAGACATTATTTAATGTACAGTGCGATTGAGTATGTTTACGTAGACAAAAGTTTTCTGTATTCCAGAACTTTCCACAAAAAAAATGACATTACTACAATACACAGCTTATAGGCTAGAATAGTTTTACACAAACATTAAATTTCATTGACCACTCAAAATAAAATGTAAAAAAAAATTATAAGAGCTCAATACTCGATATAACTTTGATAATAATGGATTGTGTAGCGTTTAACTGAATATAAAACATTTCATAGACCTGTGGCATTGGCTTGTTGTTCATGGACCTCTGCTATAACCGACTGAACCGCTAAAGCCCTATTCAGACTGGATTAGTTTTACTAATTAATGATTATCTGTGGTATTTCCGAATTCGTCCGGGACTGAATAGTTCGTCATGTCAGTAAATTTTTAAGGATCTTGGTGAACATGTACGACATATTTCCCCTTCTATAAAATGACCAGTAGAAATAACCTCAGGTAATGTATTATATCCCTTTGTTGGCAAAAATGTCTCCTGCCAGACGGAAAAAAAAAGAAACCAAGCAATAGCCGAGTTTAAAAGGCAAAAACGATAAAATATAGGTGAGCTTGTCAGAGACGCAACACTTCCAGGGGTTTTCGGGAAGTTGTCGAGTTTGTATGTGTTATGGTCGTGTAACACGAGCTCCACAACAGACGCAAGGTCAAAACAGCTAGTTTGTATCGACGTGAAGTGAACGTACCAGTACGGATGGGATTTGTAGTGTGATGATCATGCGTATATCGTGAAAACCTTCAGATTCGTGCTTAAGTCATGCAGATCGATCATAATCTTTCCCGAATACAATTCAGATCTTTGCTAATTGTTAAGGATCCGACATCCGATACGTTTTCTCCGATATACGCGCCATCGTTTTGTTTTTTTGGTTGTTTTTTTTGGTAAACTTGTGTCAACCATCTCTAATCCTAATCTGGAAATCTAATCCCACCCAAATAGTGCTTAAGATTCATTCCGCTTCTTCATGGTCTCGCTTGATTAACTCGGTTAACACGATCATCTTGACTGACGACCAGCGTTTAAAATAGTTATTACCGCATTTACATGTTAGATCTCAAAGCCAGAACGTTTACATTTGGTGGATGTTTTAATCCCAAGCGTAAACCTAAGCAATTTAAGGGTCTCTGGATCTAGGATTTGATCTTGCACTCTTCTTGACAGTGAGCCAGCACTACCAAGATTTTCAGCCTGGAACTTCTCTTATTTTTTCCAGGTCGGCTTTTTTTTAACCCTGTGATCTTCATACCACTGTGGTTTTGTTTCAGCATTACACACACACACACACACACACACACACACACACGCACGCGCACATGACTGTTGCTTCTCACCCGTTCTCTGTCTCTGTAGGGATGCGTGATGTATATCATAGACGTGCCGTTTTTTTTTTTCAACAGCAATATATCACAATATGCACCTGATCCCAGTAACCAGTGTCATTGTGGGTTTTATTAATCCCAGTTAGCTTCACGTAATCCTAAACACCGTGCTGTTTCGCCCACATTAAACAGCGCTACGTCTCAGCGGTGATACACGAATATCAGGACAGACCAGACTAATCCCAGGGCAAAGAGTGTAGCGAGTGTAGCTTTAAGAAAACACAGGGCTTGATTTATTTTATTTTATTTTCATTTTTTTTAAGTCTCGGTCAATCAGTGTCATATTTTTCCAATGGGTTTGTGCATACTTCAAAATTAAAACTTAGATTTAACGATTTATTTATACACATATGAAGCAATAAAGGCTTATAAACCAATAAAGTGTAACATCGAGCGGGGAATATATATATATATATATATATATATATATATATATATATATATATATATATGACTTAAGTGTTTTTTGGTTTTAGGGCTGACGATAATGATGATATCTGTGTCTGTTTTAGTCTCGCACAGTCAGATCACTCGCCTCTACAGCCGATTCCACAGCCTGGACAAGGGCGAGAATGGCGCTCTCAGGTACACACACACACACACACCCACACACACGCAGATAAGAACTGTACACTGACGGGCATCACAGAACAAGAAATGAGAGGAAGAAGTGATTATATCAGTGTTCACTCCCAAAACCCCCAAAACTGACAAATAATTAATTTGATTTACATTTGCTACAAAAATGGAGGAACGACTCATCGTTTAAGTTGTTTCTGGTATTCATGCAGTTTCGTGTCGTTTTCGTTTTCTGGAATTGATGTGAACGGTGAGCTTTTGAAGCGGTTGTAAATGGTATTCATGTTAATCTACGAACTATAAATAAGCTCTAATTTCATTCAAAACTAAATCAGAGTTGTAGAAACACAAGTTTTTCTTCTCAGTCCTCTCTGTATATTTTTGTACCCTTTTCTGGTCAGAAGCTTCAGAATCTTGAACAACGGGGCAGCTGTTTCAACAGGCAGCTGTTTGTCTTTAAAAGTTGGACAGTTTTATGTGAAAGTAGGCGGTTCTTGGTCACGTTTCTTGGCAAAAAGCATCAGTCTCAGATGTCAATAAATCAGTTAAAGCTAGACACTTGCTAATACGGCACTCCCCCCCCCCCTTTCCATCAATGATGCCTGTTGGCTCTTGTAGTGAAATTAGATTTTTAATTTCACGTGCAAGGAATAAAGAATGACGGGGCGTGCTGTTACAAGCAATCAGTCAGTGACAGGGTGCTGTAATGTGGCTTGAGTTAAACGATATGAATGACACATTAATGAGCACGTTAAGACCGTTATGATTTGCCTTGTAGCCAAGGCGAACACATTGGAGCTTTTACTTGCCCGCTGGGCTTTTGATTAGGTTTACTGACCTCTCGACTGTTCACCTGTATGCTTGGATTGGATCATTCCAGAGGGCATTCAGAGGGCAACTGGGCTGTTAAGAGGAAGTTAAAAAAAAAAAAGGTTAAAGTCTGGTATCTAGCATCCTTTGTGAAACATGTGGAAGCAGTAACAGTAAACTGTGTACGTGTTATTGATGAATTATTATTGAAATGCGAGCTCAGTGCTGACATGACTAGTACTTAAAAACACACACTCATTGTCTGGCCAGTAAATATATAATTATCAACTCTACGTCTTTTTAGAGCACCATCAATGTAGACACACCCTACAGAGAGAGGGTGTGTGTGTGTGTGTGCAGTATAATCTGTCTAGATGTGCTCTCTTTTTCAAAAACATGACCTTGAAAAAATATTGTATATAGCCTACTTTTATTTATTTATTAATAAACAACAACATTTATTTATCACAGCTCTCACAATGTTTCTGTCATCAGCTGTTGTTGTTTTCTTGGCCGACCCATTCGGCGTCTGTTGCTCAGTACACCAGTGATTTCTTTCTTTTTCAGGACATTCCAAATTGTTGTATTGGCTATACCCAATGTTTGTGCAATGCCTCTGATTGATTGTCCCTCTTTTCTCAGCTTCAAATTGGCTCGCTTTTCTCCCATAGACAGCTCTCTGATCTTCATGTCGGTTTATCCTTTTTAACAACAAATGCAGGCTTCACAGGTGAAACTGAAGGCTAAAACAAAGAGTAGATGTTCAGAGCTACTTATTGTTTAAACCGTCAGTCTAACAGGACACACCTAGGTAACAAGAAACACCTGTCAGTCACATGTTCCTGTATTTTTGGTCACCTACAAATTGGGTTGTCTGATACCAAATGTGGTATGTTCTACATTGTGTAACACATCTACATATAAATACCAGGGAATAAAAGCTGAAATTCTAAACTCTCTTCACCCAAATGTCTTCAGTCTACAGCAAAAATAAAACGAGTCGGCTTTGCCGTTCCAATAGTTTCGGAGGGGACCGTATGTAAAGAGGAACGTGAAGACGTCGAAAGAACAGCAGCTCTGAGACTCGCATGTCAGATGCTTCACCAAACTGAAACCCTGTGTGAAATCGTTTAGAAAGACTTCAGGATGGAAGACTTTTTTTTTTTTTCCCTTCCTTTTTTTCCCTGTAACATAAACCGCATCTTTTTTTAATTTTCTTAACTTCAAGGGGGAGAAATAAAACGTGAGGCTGGTGATGAAACGGCTCTTTGTCGCTACCATAACATAAGCGATAACGTGAACGTTGATCCGCAACATTAAGAGTAGCTATAAACTGTGGTTAGCTGTTGTATGAGAGAAAGGAAATGGGAATGAGCATTTTGTAAGCGTTTCTTTCCTGTGATCAAGTTAATCTTTCTGTGGCATCTTTTATGCTTGGGCTCGGTTGGATTCTGCCCTTTTGTGTCAAGTTGTCTGTGAAATGAATAACTCTAAAATGTAAATGAATTGTCAGGCAGTCTTTGGGGGGGTAAGTGGGCGTCATTTCTACTCGCACAGGAGCGCTGAGTCACTCTGATAGCTGACCTCTGAACGGCTCAGCCTTTTATCTCGGGCACGTTTTTGTGTAATCTGAGCGAAGACGCTTTTAATGCCTTGCCTTTGTCAGACAGCAGTGGAGAGAGAAGTACATAGACCAATCAGATCTTTTACTAGCTTTACAGTTTCACCTTTTTTTTTGCCTTAGAATTTAGATCACGTTTCTCACTCACGACAAATGTCGTAATGAACAAATATGTATATGTATTATTAAATTCTAACATTATTGTACGAGACCATGGTAGCTACATCTTCCCAGCGGATAATCGCGGGAGACGGCTCGTCCGCGTTTACGGATTTATGGCGCGTTTGTACTTCTTTAGCAGAAATCCTGAGCGAAATAACTGGAAGTGCTATTAGAGTGCCAAGAACAGGGCGTTCTCCCAAAGTTTAAAGGTAATGTGTAAATAATCATCTGTGGTGGCCTTTCTGTTCTTCTGCCGAGTGACTCATAAACCACTTGAGGGTGAAAATCGGGGTTGATAAATAAACGAGCTCGAGGTATAACGTGTCCCTGGCGAGTTTTGAGCTCATTCATTCATGCATTCATTCATTTAGTCTGCGTTGGTTTAGTCTGTTGTTTAGTGGGAAGTTTATATTCAGTACATAATATAAACATTCACTAACAACTCACTACAAGCAGGCATTTTTGAAAACTATTTTGAAGCTCTCTCATCTCTCCCACGTTGTTTCCATCCTGTTTCTTGCAACTGCGTTGAACAAGGAATTGAGACCACATAATTTTATTACGCATTTTTTGTGCAGGAGAGCCAATCAGATTATGATCAAGCTTCATCCTGAAGCTTATTGCCAGAAAAGTGTACAAAGATATCAGACACTCCATATCCTCTAGGATCTCAAAAGGCTCCTCTGAAATGAAAAATTTCATATAATAGCATAGTATGTTATGTTTTTTTTCTCCTTTCTTTTCTGTTTACTCTTTAAACAGTCCAAGTTTTGTTTTCAAGTGTTAATCACAGCATGATGGTTCTGTGTGGCCAATATATTAGACTACGTATAACTTTATTTACAGTGAAAATACTCTGACAGACCTGGTCATATAGCATCGAGATTGTTTCATTAGTACACAGAATACAAAGCTCCTTGTCCTTGGGTCAAGACACATACGCTACATTGTCACTCACTCATGTGAGTTGAAGGTGACTTGGTGGGTGGATAGTTGCCACAACATGAGATTGGGTTGTGCGTGAAAATATACTTTGAGCAAGCACACGGTCATTCTTACTCGGACGTTATCTGAAGATTAAAGTCTCGCAGGAGTTTAAGTGTAACAGAATGTTTTACGATATACAAAAAAGTGAAACACAACGTTAGAAGAAAGCAATCAACAGTGTTACTGTTACCACTCCAAAGGTCAAATATCAACAGTGTTTGGTTCCTCATATACAAAACATTTTGCCAGTTTGAAAAATGTATTTATTTATTTATTAAAGAAGGACACATCAAACTTTTTATCCGTTTATAGTTACATTTAACGTTGGGAAACGAGTTATCATCACGTATCATCACTTCCATTATATAACAACTATAAACAGTCATCCCTCACCACTCTCTCTTTCTCTCTTGAGGTTAATACGACAAAAATAAGCAGCAAAGCGCCAAACATCCTGAACGTCCTGAAGATTTTCCCGTGTGAAAAGTTCAAGAAACAGCTTTACTTCTGATAGTGTTATTATTGTAATGTTGTAAATGATGTGTTAGTCATCGTTTTAACCAGAAAATTAAGCCAAATGGACATAGTGCTTCTAATAAGGCACCATCGACATTTTTTTTTTCTTTTTTTCCCCTGTTCAGCCGTGAAGACTTCCAGAGAATTCCAGAGCTGGCCATCAACCCTCTTGGTGATCGGATAATTAATGCCTTCTTCTCAGAGGGGTGAGTACAGGGCTAATATTTTTAGAGTAATTGTATCATAATGTTTGACAATAATATAGTGATATATATAATTTGTGTATATATACAGTACTGTGCAAAGTTTTAGGCACCCTATTTTTTTTTTTTTTTTTTTTTTTTTTAATACAAGCTTTGTTATAGATTTTTTTATTTTATGACTTCTACATTGTCAAGTCAGTACAAAAAAAAAAAAAACATTTTAGATTCCCAAACATTAGTTTTCTAGCACAAAATTAAAATGTTACAGAAAAATGTTTGTATGTCATTAAAGAAAGCAGCATATTACATAAGAGACACTTTTCAGACAGAAAAACACAATGAAGGCTGCTGGGTTTTGCTGCAAAAATAAGAAGCGAGTGTGAAAGTCAAAGTGTCCAGAAGAACTGTGTCTGGTTCTGCAAGATGCTCAATAAAACTTACCAGCTCATTTCCTTATAAAACTGCACTAATTGTGCCGGAAACTACTATTTCTATTTATTTATTTTTGTCACACCACATATTGACTTTGTTTTATTTACTACTGTTTACTGCTCTTTATGGTATTTTTTTAAAATGTAGAAACATTTAATTTCATTATTTTGAAGGCATCTTTGCTCTACAGCATTTCTTTGCATGTGCCTAAAACTTTTGCACAGAACTGTATATGTGACATTAATAAAAAACAGATTAAACTGTCGTTTGTTGATATTTTGCATACATTTAAAAAAAAATAAATAAATAAATTATTTATTTAAATTCAGTACGAATTCTGATCCACTTTCACATATGAACACAGGATGAAAATCATCTTGCGAAAAACCACATATTGCGCAACAGATGTTTACTGAGCAGTGTCTTGGTTACCAAGAAGTTACATTTGTCAGATCAATATCACGCTTCAGGCGAAGTCCAGATATCTAATGTTAATATTTATAAACTTTTAAAAAGCTAGTTTAGTGAAGCCTGTTGGGTTGTGGCTTTAGAGGGTGCTTAAAGCTCCATGAAAAATTTCTAAAGTGTTGCCACAATTGTACGTTGTGTGTATGTGTGTGTATGTGTATGTGTGTGTGTGTGTGTGTGTGTGTGTGTGTGTGTGTGTGTTGCATAACATCCATCCTCTTTCAGACTGCATGCAGGACGATTGCAGTGTCGTTACGATATAAGTCTCAGACACCAAAGACAAAATAACTTTCTTTATTAAGACATTGTGTTCTCTGTCTCTCTCTCTCTCCACTCTATGGGTTTTTGTTTTAGTTTCTTACCACGGTCATGTTCGAGCCAGCATTTTAGACAGCGTCTCATTATGTTCCTAGAAAGATTGGCACGTAGGCGGCGTAATTCTAGGTGTTGGCTCTAATGTAATGTATGCACTTGTTTTTGCTTTATTCTTCAGGAGTGAGTGGTTTGCTTTGAGAAGTTATGACTTGGCGTGTAAGATTAAAATAAACATTACGCACGTGTTCGTCATAGAAACAGTATGTTAAGGGTGACCCGTTGTTTATAAATCGGACTTTTCAAAGCTCGGCCGGATGATCTTTGCGGTGCTGCAAGTTGCTCACGTCCGCCTCTGTGTACATTTTGTTTAGAGAGGATCAGGTGAACTTCCGAGGCTTCATGAGGACGCTGGCACACTTCCGGCCCGTCGAAGACAACGAGAAGAACAAAGACCCGAACATCGAGCCGCTCAACAGCAGGAACAACAAACTGCTCTGTGAGTCTGCCGTCACCTCGATGGTCGTAGAAGCCTCAGAGCTAATCTCACACAGCGAGACAAGACGAATACACACCAGCCTGCATATGAGTTTAATTTTTTAAAAGTTATAATAATTTGAGGCATTGACATAATTGTATGTAATTATTAAACCACCATTAAGAAGGTACCGTAAATCATATGCACTTTGAATTAAAAAGAGCTGGAGACAAGCAGAGTGGACTTTATCAAATAAATAATATTAAGCCTGATAATTAAGTCAAAATCTGGTCTTGCACAAGTTCTACAAAGAAAAATAAGTTTGTTTGTTTTGTTTTTTTTTTGTTTTTTTTTAGCAAAAATAAATTGACAGGTTATTAAATATTTATTTTGTTGTGGATCAAACAGGATGGTGCATTAACATCATCTCCTAACAACAATATTTATTTGTTCTTTGACAGTTATGTTAATCATTGTTTAATCTTACCAGCCTGAGATGTTACGTAAAATGTTGTTTATACAGGTGTTTCTTTCACTGTAATATTCAGCCAATAGTCTCAGCTCTATTTTCTCGGTCATTTATCATTTATCCCTGCCCCCTCTTTCAGTTGCCTTCCGTCTCTATGACCTGGACCGAGATGATAAAATCTCTCGAGATGAGCTACTCCAGGTGAGTACGTTTACATAATGCTCCATGTCTTAAAGATCTCACTTTTTTTTTTTTGTTTTCTTTTATTTATTTCTTTTGAGGAAACATAGTGAGCTTTGTTTCTTAACTAATCCCCTCTGAGACACGCCTCACTGTCAGCTGAAACCACCTGATTAATAGAGTGGAGGAAGAGAAGGACTGTGCTGGGACACTCCTTATTTTCCACTGATGTCACAGGGTTCAGAGTCAGTGCAGACGAATCTCAAGTCAAATATTCTCATGGTGTTAAAGAAGGAAGAGAACACTTGGGGGTGTGCAGTCATAGGAAATGAATCAACGATGAGGTGGGGTGATGTGGAGCAGAGTTACTGTTACCTTTCTGAAGTTGACTGTTTCCTTATAACAGCATGTCCCAAAGTGTTTTATTCCTCTTATACCACAGCAGTTTGCTTTATTAATTTAACAATGACATTCTTTTTATCAGTTTATAGTTACATTTAATGTTGGTTCTTATCACTTACATTATAGCGCCTATAAACAGTCATTCCCTGACCAGCGTGTCTTTGTTTTCTCTTGATGTTAATAAGCCAAAACGCTTGGCTTATCACATTACAGAGAAAGCGTAATGTGTGACCTCATGTCCTGAAGACCATGAGGTCTTCCCATGTCTTTACCATGTCGGAATACTCAGAGCTACAGCCGCCATTACTGTCAGAGCTGCAGTTATAGATGATTAATCAACCTTCTGATCTCCGAGTTGATAATTCAATGGCACTGTAGTATGATAACTGTGTAGCATGATAACTGTTTTTGAAAAGTGTGTAGGGTTAAAAAATACATTCTGAAGTTTATTCCTTCTGCCCAGGAATAATGCATTAAAAAGAGTTGACCCATTAGTTTTTCTAACCCCAGCATTAAATCACAAGCTCTCTCTATTTTTTAAAATTGGGGTTACATGAATCCACCCAGAAACTTGCGAGTGATTAATCTGGCCACACTACAAGGCTCATCAACGTATCTCTTTTATGCTCCTGTGTGTGTGTGTGTGTGTGTGTGTGTGTGTGTGTGTGTGTGTGTGTGCGCGCGTGTGTTCAGGTGCTGCGGATGATGGTGGGCGTGAATATATCTGACGAGCAGTTGGGCAGCATCGCAGACCGGACCATCCAGGAGGCCGATTCCAACGGAGACATGTGCATCTCCTTCAGCGAGTTCATCAAGGTGACGCGGCACAAGAGTTGCGCTTATGTGCTAAAGAGTAGGACCGTTTAGAAAGGTTTAAAAGGAGGTTAAAAAAAAAAGGTAGATTTGCAAGTTTCTAAGGTCAGTTTGTGAATAAACGGAGGTAGGTAGATCTGTCACGGCAGTGGCAGCAGTGTAGGTCATGTGTCTGGTTATTAAAGTAATCAGCTTGGAACAACGTTCTACTGATGATGATGATGATGATAAGAAGCCGACATTGAGAATTGCCATCATTTCGCTTCACATTCCGACCCCCACTGTTTACTCTGGTATCTGGGGTTCGGGACTCTATTTAGGATCGTTGTGTCATCTCTTCTAACATGTGGTTCATGTGACGTTTATGTACTCTACATCACATGTTAAAACCTCACCGAGTTTGGTTCTAAATGAAACATAGCTCTCTGTTGTGCATGTTGAATATCATTATAAAATTTTTCAATGATGTCCTTGATCAGTGATGCACTCTGTGCTTCCTCATTTATCGGTGCAGGTGCATGACGTCTGTTTACTTCTTTTCAGGTGTTGGAGAAAGTTGACGTTGAGCAGAAGATGAGCATTCGCTTCTTGCACTGAAGCACCACTCGCTTCCCGCTGGACCCAACTCTAATTCAAGGCCGTTCACGCCGTGTGGGACCCGGCGCTGGTCTGTCGTGTTTCGGACTCCCCGGCTCCGATTACTCGTCTTATGGGCGTCGTCGCTTTGTCTTTTCTGTTCGTTTCTTCTGTCAAATCATCGCTCGCAATCACACTCGCATTGTTGTTTGGATCAAAGGGAATATTCACGTGCCTTCAGTTGTTGACCCGGTCGGCCCGGCTGTAATCTTATTTATTCTGGACTATTCCTGGTTCGAACCCAGCTCTCTTAGTGTTCCGTTCAACATAGTGATGAAGTAATTTGATCACTTGTCGTTGGTTATCGTATTCAGAGCCAAATCTGTTGCTTTTTTAATGTGATCTGTCCGTCTTAATCAACTTAACACTCACTGCAAAAATGTCTTTTTTTATTTATTTTTTTTTTGTCTTTATTATTGTGCTCAGGATATGTGATTGTGAGACATTTGCACATATCTCAAAATATATATATATATATATATATATATATATATATATATATATATATATATTTATTTATTTATTTATTTATTTGGGAGACAAGATCAGCAAAAGAAGTATTGCAATAAAGGCTTATTGTGGAGTCTGTTCTCTTCGAATTTGACTGAACATTTCCTGAAAGCATTCCGAAGCTTTCAGCTTTACTTTTGGTTCGTTTTTAAGACAACCTGAGATAAATAAATGAGTTAATATATTCCTCCTCAGCTTATAATCCTGTCTGTCAGCTCTAACTAGCAGTGCAGTGTTGGTAATTTAGTTAAACGGTCGCATTGACCACGGAGCCCGATGGCCTTGTGATTCACACAGTCGTCTAAACCGCTTTCTCACTTTAGCGAGAAATCAAGGTTCAGTAGGTTGTACTGTCCAAGCCTTCTCACAAAACAGCACTGTTAATGTGTGGTATTTCATCAACTGCCTCAAGTGATCAAACGTTAATTTATTTTGCATGCGCTACCTGCTTTAGCAACAGTAAACTCACTGTTTACTCAAACGTCACTGCTGATTATGAAAATTCTCTTCCTTGTATATTAGTTCAGCAGAGTTTGCTGGTTCTCTCTTCATGTATATGTCTGATAATGATTGTGGGTTTGTGAATTTAAGAGATGGACTCAAAATTAATTTCATTATTTTACTGCTCAGTGGGATTCATTAGTTATATATTCTGTCATACAGATATTGTGGGGAAAGAAGGAAAGAAAGGATGATTTTGGTCAAATAAAAATTCAAGTGCCATATTGGTTTGTTTGTATATTTCATTCATTTCAGTTTTCGACATTAGCTACAGACTAGACTAGCCCTTTACTGCATGGTGTTGCCATATGGCAGCAATAAATTTTTCTCCAATTTTTTTGATGGGCAATAATACAAAACTACTATTTCCGTATGTAACTGGAAAAAGGGGTCTTTTAACCTTGACAAAGCAAAAAATGCCATGTCACATGAGAAGGAATTGCTGTTTGCACTTCCTTTCTGCAATCACACGGCATGGTGAAGGTCATCATCGGAGGGCTATGTTTAGTATTCAATACCTATCTAGGCATACCTATCTAAAAGAAATAAATTAAATGCTATTTAAGTTAACATTTATTTTTTGTTATTTAAACAAGTTTATATATTTTGAGTATTCTGTTAAATGGTAAAATGTAGCTCTTGCCATATGGCAACAACATGCGATAATGGAACTGTGGTTATGTGCATTCATGAATTGAAACAGCAAAACAGAAAAAAAAAAAAGTATGTTTACTTTTTTTTTCCCCACATGCAAAGAAAGAAAAACTGTTGTAATTTCATACATTTTGCAATTGCACCAAATTAAGAATCCAAGAGACATAGTTAAAAAAGACACTTAACCCAAAACATGTTTGGATCTAATTTTTGTATGTATTTTGAGAGAGTAAATCCATCCACATACTTTTTACAACTGTAATTCCTTTCGGGAAGATATAACTTTCACATGCTTACTAGGTGGCAAAAAAAAAAAAAATGCAACTCATAGTCTGATAAATGCAGTAATTAGAATTATCTTGTACATTTTGTGTTATTTTCTGACTATATGATACTTTCCACTATTGCACATTGTTGTCATACGGCAACAAATTACCAACTACCCCCCTTACCCTTACCCTTGAACCAATTCAAGTAATAAAAAGCCATACCCCCCCCCATGTAAATGTAATAATTCACGCAGTAGAGGGCTGGGGCCGGGCGAAAACATCAGTATCATTATAAATGTCACGTTTGTGAACAATGTTTATTCTTTAAAAAGAACTTAAAGCAATGTAGATACAATCAGAAGCCAATACAGATTGACACTGCATTGTTTTCTCTCTCTCTCTCTCTCTATCCAATTAAAAAAGTATCATTGCTTGCTAAAAAAAACAAAACAATTGTAATGTTTTTGCCAAAAGAATTAAAAGAATGAAATTTTAAAAAATGTAATGATTATTTATGTCAAATTTAAATTATAGCTATATGTATTTTCAGTAAATTGAACACAGACTTTAAGTGCAGGCTTAATATTCCTTGTGTGCCAACTTTATGCCCATTATTTGCACTGCTGTGGATGACAATACAGAACACAATCGACCTGGAACATCTTTTGTATTGCTGTATTTGAGAAGCACAATCACAACAGATGACTCTCAGACGACTCTCACGAAATGAGCCATGGGAAAGACCCGTGTTTCTGTTGTGATCGATGAGACAGTTTGCAGGTGATTGTCAAGTATGCAGTACAGGCTGATTATTGACCCAGCTGGGTCATTCGGGTTAAGTCTTTGTGTGGTGACTCATAGTATTTAAACATGGGTTACTCCTTTAAACAGTTGCGAGGGAAATTATTTCAATGTGAACTGTAAAGCTGACATTTTATTATTTTATTATGTCTGTAAAGAATAGTTCTCAATTCAAGCACAGTAAGTATATTTTTATTAATGTGTTCATGACATTAATGGGTGAAGTGTAATGTATTTAAAAGATATCTGGAGCACTAACATATCTACTTTTCTGTACCGGTGTAAAAATAAATAAATAAAAAATACAATATATGGCCAAAGGTTTGTGGACACCAGACCATCATACTCAAATGTGCTTGTTGAACATCCCATTCCAGATTTACTCCCCCTTTGCTGTTATAATAACCTCCACTCTTCTGGGAAGGCTTTTTACTAGATTTTGGAGCATGGCTGTGGGGATTTGTGTTCATTCAGTGAAGTCGGGCACTGATGTTTAGTGAGGAGGTCTGGGGTGCAGTCGGTGTTCCAGTTCATCCAGAAGGTGTTCAGTGGGGTTGCGTTAAGGGCTCTGTGCAGGACACTCCAGTTCTTCCACTCCAGCCTTGGCAAACCATGTCTTCATGGATCTCGCACTGTGCACAGGTGCATTAATTGTCACGCTGGAACAGGTTTGGGCCTCTTAGTTCCAGTGAAATTGTAATGCTACAGCACACAAAGACATCCGTTTCTGTTCTTCCACAGAAAGGAAGGACAACATATGGGTGTGATGGTGAGGTGTGCATAAACTTTTGGCCATATAGTGTATGTCTGAGAGAGAGAGGTTTTGCAAAAGCTGCAGAATGGGTACTGTGAAGCTTGTATTGCCAAAGAGTAGAAAATGAATGTAGGCCTAATCATAGCAATAAATGGATCACTTTGACTGTATAATGAATAAGTAGACTTTTGCCCAGGCATCTGTGAGGAGTCATTTTGACAGAGTATGTGAGTGTGACTTGATCTGGACATGTAAAGTAAATATATGAGCTACTTTTGTCATGCAGCCCACACTTGATGTTTTTTATTATTATTATAATTATTATTTTTAATATATAAATGTTACTCTGCTTAATATTCCTTCAATCTGCTGTGCACTTTTGAGATACTAACCCCGTTCAGTGCATTGTGGGATTTATTCATTAACGCACCAAATCCCTGCTGAAAATTGTGTCAGTCTGGCCAGCTGCCAAAGCACAGACAGATCTGTGATCAAACCGGTAGACCATCTTTGCTAGCTGCTAGTGATTGTTCCACTTTTCTTATTACTTGTCTAATCGGTAAATATTTGAGATATTTGAATTGCCTTACTGGTGTGTTATTTTCTTAAAACATTCCTCTCTACCAGCTGGTGAAGATGATCTACCAGTTTAACTAGGGATGCCAGTGTTTTGGCAGCCGGACCATGTTTCATGGTTTCATTAATTCTTTAACCCCTTACTGCATGAATTATTACATTTAGATAAAAACTTTAATTAGTTCAAGTAATAAAAAACATGGAAAGTATCATATAGTCACAAATAATGCTAAATGTATAAGATTCCAATTATTGCATTAAAAAAAGTCATATCAAAGTTAAAGTTAAACATAGGAAAATAGTAGTTTTGCATTATTGCAAAACAACAACAACAAAAAACTGTATACCAAAAAATGGAGATAAATTAATTGTTGCCATATGGCAACGTCATGCATTAAAGGGTTAACTGGATAATGGGAGGGGGGTATGTCATAAGATGTCTGTCTTCTTTTTTTTTCTCATTACAAACCAACAACCATGTCATACTATAAGGTTGAGAGCATGGATGTTCTTTATTGTCTTTTATTTTCTTTCGGCAAAAGATTCACGCTACATTTTGTAATCATTCTCAATTTTCAATTCCAAAGGCATTAAATCAGACGCTTTGTACGCAGCAAAACGATTTATGTAACAACCGCCATACTTGATGCCTCATTTCGCTCAACAATGGATAACCCTGTCTATTCCCCACCCCTTTAAAACGTAATTTCCTGTTCCGGTGTTAGGTTGACGCAAAATCCCGCCTTCCAAGCTATGATTGGCTGTTGCTTCATAATTTATCCAATCATAGACTTTTTTTTTGAAGAACCAATCATCGTTTTGTAGGTGGGGTTTCTCTAAATACGGGTAGTGAAAAAAAAAAACGCGTCGACGGCGGCATCACCTCTTTTGTTCGAGAAGCTGCAAGAATCTTCCCTTTTTCTCTGCTCCAGGGCTTGGAAAGTAATAGTGTTAAATCACACGCAGTAGTTTGTTTATAGTTAGGCTTCATGGATGCCAATCGGAACAACAACAACAAAGGAAAGAAAGCCAACAACAGCAACAGCAGCAGCAATAATCCCAACATGGAGAGTGAAAGTAAATATCTGCCGGAACTGCTAGCGGAGAAGGACAGCCTGGATGCGTCCTTCACTCACGCCATGAAACTGCTCACTGCAGGTCGGGAAAATAACGTTTTTCACTCTTATAGGCGCTTAATGCTTAAGTATATGTGCGTTAATCGTGTTTATCAGCGTTGTAAACCTGTTTTTGCTGCGCTGTTGCTAGGTAATGCTAACAACGTGGGAGCGGCGTGCTAACTCTAGCTAGGCCGGCTAGTCAACAAAGCTTAGACTAGCGAGGTTTGAGCTCTTTGCTTGAACAAAGAACTGTGGGGGAAATAACGCAACTGGAATGGCTTGGGACGTTTATATATTATATATACATACATACATACATACATATATATATATATATATATATATATATATATATATATATATATATATATATATATATATATATATATATATATATATATATATATTCCCCCTTTGAATACAAACCCTGTGCAGATTCATAAAAGTTAATAGCGATCGCGCGGTAAATCTCATTTGTATCGTTTTCATGCACGCGCGCAGCCCTTAGAGGTGCAATAGCTGATTTTTTTAAAATGTCGTATTTGTACAAATAACCTACAAAATATCTAAAACACGATTACAAGATAACGGTATAAGCCATTACTTCAGAACAAAAGTATAATGCGGATAAGAAACCCCATTTGGGAAAGTGACATCCGGCCCGGAAGGATTTTGTGTAAGAGGCAGATTGGCTTCCTGTTGGTCATTTTGTATACACTTTGCTCAACAGGCCAGATTAAATCATAGGAGCAGTTCAAGGAGTTCAAACTTCTAACCCTAATGTAATCTTGCTAATTTATTTATTCCCACCTGTTACATTGCCCTTATCTGTACATAACTGCAACATACTGTATATATTGCACTTGCTGCTCTTGCACTTTTGATTGGATGCTAAACTGCATTTCGTTACCTTGTATTTATACTTGTGTAATGCCAATAAAGTTGAATCTAATCTAATCTTGAGTGGAGGGGGGAGACTAATCGTACCTGATGCACTCAATAAAATGATTGAGGACAAATTTTGCTTTTTGAACGTTATGGTGTCTTTTAGAGTGTTAGCTCAAGGTGTTTTATTTTTTTTTTTTTTTCGGAACAAGTTACACGTGTGCATCTAATGACTTGAGGAAAAAGTGATGCTAAAAATAGCTGGTTTTAACTATTAAGATGGAAAGTATCAACAAACAATAGAGGAGAGTGTGATGAGTGCTGATTAAGTCACACACTTACTTGTTTTTATTAAAATTAGTGAATTCATGCACACAGATTAAACCACTATCACAAGCACCTGACATGTCACAACAGCTTCCATGTGGGTTATGTTCCATGTGATCCCCTGCGGTCATGCAGGATACTTTTGGCTGCTGTGTGTGTGTGTGCGTGTGTGTGTGTGCGTGTGTGTGTGAGTTACAGGTTTCACAGCACAGCTGTGTTTGTGGGATTTGATTGTAATGTGTTTAACTGTGGCTTAGAATTGTAGATGTAATGATGAAACATGACGCTCTTATTCCTTAGACCTAATGCCCGGACTTGAGTATTACGGCAGTGTGGATGATGCTTTTGCGCTGTGGTGTTTTACAGAGATCGAAAGGATCCAGAAAGGCGAGCCCAAAAAAGACGGCGAGACGTACCTGGACCTGTTCACCGCCAAAAACGTTCGGGTGAAAGAACGAGTGCTTATTCCAGTCAAACAGTACCCTCGGGTGAGTGGATGGAAATACTAACCCCATTTCCATAAAAGTTGGGGTTTTTTTTTTTCTAAAATGCAATAAAAACAAAAATCCATGATTTGTCAAGTGTCTTGAAACTTTAATTAACTGAGAAAAGTACAAAGACAAGATATTCAATGTTTTCACTGACCAAATTAATTGTATTTTGTAAATATAAACAAATTTAGAATTTGATGCCTTCAGCACACTCAGAAAGGGGACAGGGGCATGTTTACCACTGTGTTACATCACCCTTCCTTTTAACTACACTTTTTAATCATTTGAGAACTGTGGATATTAATTGTTGCAGTTTTGTAAGTGGAATTTTTGCCCATTCTTGCTTAATAGGAGACTTCAGCTGCTCAACAGTCCTTGGTCACCATTGTCTGCTTCTCCTCTTCATGATGCGCCAGTCAAGCACACGCACTCTGTGTCTACGAAGCCACGCTGTTGTAGCACGTGCAGAATGAGGCCTGGCACTGTGCTGCTGAAATAACCATGGACTTCCTGGGAAAAGACGTTGCCTCGATGGCACCGTATGTCTCTCTAAAATCCCAATATATGCCTCCGCGTCAATGGTACTTTCACACATATGCAAGTCACCCATGCCGTGGGCTTTGATGCCCCCCCATACCATCACAGATGCTGGCTTTTGCACCTTTCGCTTATAACAGTCTGGTTGGTCTTTTTTATCGTCGGCACGGAGAACTTGACGTCCGTTTTTCCCGAAAACAAGCTGAACCGTGGACTCATCTGACCACAGCACACGTTTCCACTGCCTTTCAGTCCATCTGAGGTGAGCTCGGGCCCAGAGACCTCTGCAGTGTTTCTGCATAGAGTTGATGTGTGGCTTCCTCCTTGCGTAATAGAGTTTCGGGTCGCTTTTCTGGATGCAGTGGCGGATGGTGTTAAGTGACAACGGTTTTCCGCAGTACTCCTGAGCCCATGTGGTTATATTTATCACAGTAGCATGACTATTTCTCAGGCAATGCCGCCTGAGAGCTTGAAGATCATGCACATTCGGCAGTGGTTTCCGGCCTCGCCCTTTACGCAGTGAGATTTCTCCAGATTCCCTGAATCTTTTCACAATATAGGTGGTGAAAGACCTAAATTCTTTGCAGTCTTGCGTTGAGCGATGTTCTTTTTGAACTGACAGTTCTCTCACGAAGTTTGGCACACGGTGGCGAGCCGTGACCCGTCCTTGCTTACAAAGACTAAGCTTTTGGTGGATGCTCCTTTTATGCCCAATCCTGATACCCTCCCCTGTTACCAATTAACCTGATCTGCCAAAATGGTGTTTCTTAAATATTCTATAAACTTTTCAGTCTTATTTTGCTTCTGTCCCAACTTTTTTTTGAGTGTGTTCAAGGCATCAAATATATTTACAAAATACAACTAAGTTGGTCAGTGAAAACATTGAATATCTTGTCTTTGTACTTTTGTCAGTTAATTAAAGTTTCAAGACACTTGACAAATCACGGATTTTTGTTTTTATTGCATTTTAGAAAAAAATCCCAACTTTTATGGAAATTGGGCTTAGCTCTATATAGAATAGAGCATATAGAAGGACTAGGCTTTCTAGCATTCTCTGCAGAGCCTTAGCCTTTTGCAACCGTCTCGGAGCTTTAGCACTGATTTTCTTCCTGATTTATAAGGCACTTCTTGTTTTGTCCTTCAGTTCAACTTTGTGGGGAAGATTCTCGGACCCCAGGGAAGCACCATCAAAAGACTGCAGGAGGAAACCGGAGCCAAGATTTCAGTCCTGGGCAAGGGCTCCATGAGAGACAAGAACAAGGTAATAAACTACCTACTGTGTTTTTAGTCTTAATGAATGTCCTGCTGGCTGAACTGAATGTATTGGGTTCAGTAGGAATTCTTGATAAGTAGATGATTCTTGACAAGTCAGTAAAGATTACCATGCCACTACCAGTGTGTTCTTGGCCTAACGACACCACCTGGGTAAAAATGGAAGTTCATTTTGAGGACGCTAAGCTTCCCTTGCAACCTGATTAATCCAGCTGTGTTTGGTGATGAGTGTTTGTGGGGAAGTTACACACGTAAGGTTGGTGTGATCCTGTTTCCCTTCTCGGGTATCGGCCCTGAACGTCAAGGGACCATAGGTGGCAGACAGGTCTTCAGATTCAAGCCTTACGTTTCATTTCAGCCACTAGGTGGCAGTGTTTTGATGTGCCATATTAATGATCCACTCCTAAATAGACTCTTATGTTTTTAATAACACGAGGCCAGTAGTTTAGTAGTGCTTGTAACTCATGCTTTTTAAAAAAATAATAAAAATAATAATTTATTTATTTTATAGGAAGAAGAGCTGAGGAAGGGAGGGGAGCCCAAATATGCTCACCTGTCCATGGAGCTGCACGTGTACATCGAAGTGTTTGCGCCGATCCCTGAATGCTACCTGCGTATGGCTCACGCTATGGACGAGGTCAAGAAGTTCCTCGTGCCTGTAAGTCGCATTTTTGCCGCATTACAATTCACGGTTTGTTCAGAAGGAGACGTTTTAGATTTGTCAGTTAAGTTGAATGAGTTAAGGACCTCACATTAGTGCTAGATTATATGATCGCCTTGAATGATTCATCACTTTGCTTGATCAGTTTTTCTTTACGTTTAGAAGGGATCAAGTTGGTATCAGTCTTCACAGTTGTACCGTAAGCACTCTTTCCGCTCTGTTTTAGGTGGACAATATGGACGAGATGCACCAGGATCCCTTCATGGACGTCGGGTATCTGAATGGTGCTCAGGATGCCCCCAGTCGGGGCCGCGGAGGCCCTGGCCGGGGCCGCGGTGGTCCACCACTTCCCATGCCTGGAGCCAGGTACAAGATCTTTCTAATAACACAAATTTTAATTTGTAATACACAGAGTATTGTTTTCCTAATATCTATGATAACGTAAGCATGCACTGTCAGTGCGGCGATCAGAATGGTCTGCTAACTCTGATTATTTTTCCCAACAGGGGTCGCGGCATGCTCCCACGTGGCGGTGCCCCTCGTGGCGGTGCCCCCAGAGGAGGCCCGGGAAGAGGTGGGGCAGGTAGAGGAGCACCCGTGGGCCGGGGCGGACATCCTTCTGCCTCCTCTAACCGTGGAGGTGCTGCAGGACGGTCCCGACCCCCCACTGCCTCTCAGAGGATGGCACCTGCATCCTCGCTCTCTCATCAGCAACATCAAGCCCCGGAGTCATACGAGGAATACGTGAGTAATATGGTTTAAAAGAACATGTGACTTTGTGGCTGTGTTCATACGAGACATTTTTTTACCACAACAACCCAACTAACCTTTGTTTTAAAAAAATCAATGCAGCATTAAAATGTAACTATATATAATTAAGTCTGTTTTTATTTATTTTTTTCCTTGTTTAGTAGGCATGGTGGCCAGTGTTCATGTTATGTTTAAACTATCCCTTATTAAACAGTACCTCGTTTTCCCTTTAGTCGTATGACGAGACCTACGCTGAAACTCCATACGAAGGTTATGAAAACTATTACAACCAGTCAGCACCACAGGGGTAGGTACCTATTAGCTTGTGTACTTTGTTGGGTGTTTCAGCTGTTTAGCAGGAATGTTGGAAAAATCTTGTTTTTGTTTGTTGCCATAAAGGCAATCATTGTTTTTTTTCGTACAGAGAAACTGAGTACTATGACTACGGCCATGGTGAGGCTCAGGAGAACTACGAGTCATATGGTACGCATTACACTGTGATTTTTTTTTTTTTTTCTCTTTGCCTACTTGTTAACATCCATCCATCCTCCCATGTCAGTAAGAATGTGACTGGATGTGCCGTTATAGCAAAATGAGCAACAGTGTAGGAAGCCACCACCACAGAGTTGGTTTCTCCTGTAAACAGCACACCCTGTAGTGTTGGATTTCTCTTCTTATACCAACACTTTACGCCAGCACCTGCCCTTTTCACTTTTAAAGAACGCCACATCACGCTTTTACAGTTTATTATTATTATCATTGTTATTATTATTATTATTATTATTAGTTACTCTTGTAATTTTGTGGAACCAACATTAAAAAGTTCAGTTGATGTTCACTGTAAGTAAGGTTCAGATGAAAAAACACAGATCTAAAGGGACAGATTTAGCACTGAATGTTAGAGATGATGGTGGGGATGCAAAAATATCCCCCCACAGATAAACTTCCCATCAATAACTGAAGGATTTTTTTTATTTATTTGTTTAAATGACCCCTTTGATGTATATCCATTTGTGTGTGAACCTTTGCATTATTCTCTATTTTTAAGAAATCCCAACAATCAATGCATCTCAGTGTTTGTGAGACCCCAATAAGTTCACATTCTTCCTTTTGTCTCTTCTTCTTTTTTTCTTCTTCTTCATCTTCCCCTGTAGCTGAAGACGACTGGGAAGGTGCTGCGTGGGGTAGCGGCGGAGGCAAAGCTCCTGCTGCCCGCCAGAATAAAGGAAACTATCGCGAACACCCGTACGGAAGGTTCTGAGACGTGTCGCTCACTCGGGTTGCCTGGGCAACCGCCTCCAATTGTAACTCCTTTTAACAGCTCAAAGTAATTTTTAGATATTTTGTCCTCATTTTGTTTTTTTGTTTTTTTTCTTTTTCTTTTTTTGTTTTTTTTATATGTTCACCTCTTTTTAATGTTCTGGTAAAACCTTTTTGTAGTTACATCAAGGAATATATATGCTCACTTAGGAGTTTCGTTTTAGCGCTTCCTCTTTGCATTGTTGGCTTGTGCAGTATGCTTGCTGATATTTTATTTAATTTTTTTTTTTTTGAATATGTAATTAATGTGGGTAAAACGTAGAAGTCTGAATTCTGCCTACAAATAGTCGAGTTTTGCGCAAAAAAGTGAGTATTGTGATCCTTAAAAAAAAAAAAAAAAAAAACCTCGCCAAAAGGCTTCAAATTGAAAAAGAAAGAAAGAAGTGTTTAAAAGGCGCTGTACAAACCCAACACTAAACACCAACATTAAACTGACGGGAATAGAAATGTGAGCTATTTGACAAGTTTAACAGAATCCAGAATTTTCTCTGAAGAAACAATATGTTCAATTTCAGGCGCAGTATTTTGTTCAAAAGGAGAAAAAAATTAATAAATCAAATTCCGTTGGTTATGAAGTTTCTCTTTTTTTGTAATGGAAACATGTGGCCGGTATAAAATTGTATATAAGTTACCTATGGTTAATCGTTTTTATTTTGATGTCTATAGTTTTGCATTTCACAAAAAAATAAATCCTTGTGTTCGTTGCCTAAATAGGGAACTAAACATGTCTTTCTGTAGTATGTCAGTTAATAAAGCGCAGTCTTGTTTTCCAGCTAACAAAACCTGGTATTTTTGCTTTTCTTCTAGCTGTCAGTACATAAATGCCATTTACTAACTAGTTTTTTGTTACGAAAACTTGCATGCAGATATAATACAACATGTACTTCGTTTGTTCAGTGGATGTCAAAAATATTGTGTATAAACCGTTGCTAATTAGAATCCAATTAACTTTTTAATTACGGTGCTGTTAAATTATTCATTCTTATTCATAGACTGTCCTGTTTGTATCACAGAACTTAAAACCAAAAAAAAAAACAACTAACATACAAAACACCCCCCATTTTGTGTACTGAAGTGAAATGTTACTTAATTTTTCAACTCAATGATTTATACACAATACAGCAAAACGGGTTACTTCTCTTGAAAGGGGACTTCCTTGAAAGCTGCACCAGCGTTCCTGGGAAGTGCTGATGTTTATTAAAACGTACTGCTCACTCCATCTTTTTCTTTTATCGAAAAGGATCGTGAGGTGAGTCCTGCCAAGTAAAATAAATACCTTTTTGTTTTAAAGAAGGTAACGTATGATCAAAATTACACTGACGAACAAGTCACGAGAACAAAATGTAGACTTTGGCTCATTGGGCTTGTACATCAAAATGTATAAAGTGTTATTGAAGGGAAAGAAAAAAAAAAAAAAGCTTTTCCCCCCCCTCATCTTGTGGCCAACATGACACTCGGATAAATGTTATGTGTAGTGTGAAGAAGATTGCAAACTTGCAGGCTTACTCGACTTTCGTTGGGCTGAAAAAATAAAGAACAAAAATCGGGAAGGAGGCGCTACAAAAAAGGTGGCTTAGGAAGCGCTACAAAAAAGGTAACATCTGACCTAAATGTCTTTCTTCAACACCACTGTTTATTTTATTTTATTTTTTGCTTTAAAAGTATAAGGAACACGTTCAAAATCTAGATAAAAGTTAATACATGCAACTCTTGCTCTAAAACTTTTTTTTAATAAAATATAATTCATTTAAAAGTAAAAAAAAAAAAAAAAAAAATGTTACGACTAAATGAGCTTATAGTTATGTATTAAAATAATAATAATAATAATAAAGCTTTTTTTCACTCTAAAAATAGTTCAAATAAAAGTCATTTAAATAAGCACGAGTTGCATAGCTTGGTTTAAAGTCGTAGATCTGAGTTCAGTGTAAAGTAGTAACTTTTTCTTCTTCTTCTGTTCTCCGCCGTCACACAGATGACCGATGCTGATCTGATCTGCTGACTGGAGGAAACCGAAAAGCCACTAAAAGTAGGTTTGCTGTGAAAACACTGACATTGTGGGGTTTTTTTTTTTGTTTTTTTTAAATGAAGAAAGTCATTTTCTGTTTTTCTGTTCATTCCTTCAGGATCCTAAAAAGCTTCCATAAATCTTTTTGCACATTCTGCAGCATGAAACGAGACTGCTGTGTATTCAATACTCGAGCAGAAGGTCTTCCTGCTGAGTCACTTGCTTTAACACCTGTATAAACTGCACACGTGCCACCCAGGCCCCTGCAAAATTTTTCTATTTGAGGGATTTTCTGCAAGAATGGAAGAAATATTATTTAAAGCTTTTTTTTATGGTTAAATGTTAAACTGTATAGTTTTATTAAATGATTCATGTCTTTGCAGTGTAGCCTACTGGCTTTTTATTTTTGTTTTTGTATACAACTGTTTTTATAAATATGTTTTTTTTAAAGGTGTTTTGTACTGTTGGCAAATAAATATATTTTCGATAGTGGAAAATGTTCTCACGTGAAGTTTGTGTGTCAAGTAATCAATAAATTAAATTTGTTAGACATTTATTTTTTCCAGTAATGCAGTTTTCTAGGCATTGTAGCATTTGTGCCAATCATTGTATCACCACAGTGGTATCTTCACACTTGTAATCTGCTCAATTCCCAACACCCTCCTCCGTCTCCATGTCTTTCCAGATAGTTTCGTCATTGTGGTGTCGTGTGTGTGTCCCAATCATGAAGTCACCACATTGTTCACCTCATGCACACTTCATCTACCAAATTATCTGCATGTTTTCACTAGTATTGTTCTGGTGTAATTTACTGGCATACCATATGGCAGTTTATCACTTCCTCTGCTTTCGTTTTTCCAGTCGAAAAGGATTAGAGAATGAAGCCTTTCACTGAGTTCACAGAGTTGTGTAAGCAGGGCCAGGTCATGTCTGTCTGCTTTCTGATGAAAAGGCTCCATTTCCCCTCACTGGCCTCTCCAGAAGGTGGGGCCAGTGGCCATTGTGGATGTGCACTGTCCCTTTTTTTTTTTTTTTTTTTTTTCCTCTTTTGGTTTTTTCCTTCCATGCAATATTCTTTCAGTTGCAAGATTTGAGGGTTTTCTTGCATGTACTGCCCGTTTCAACCCCCACCCCCCTCCCCCCCAACATTTAAATGGGATTCAAATCCAGGCTTTAACTAGGCCATTCCATAACCCTCCATTTCTTCTATTTGAGCAATTCCTTGGTGGATTTGCTAGTGTGCTTAGGATCATTAGCATGCACTTTGACACCAATACTTGCGAGACTTTCATCCTGTGATGAAATTTTGGAGTTCTCGGAGACTTCTTTTTGCGTCTGCTCTTGGGCTGAATTTGCTGGGACGGCCAGCCCTGGACTAATTGCTAGTCGTTTGAAATCTGCGCCATTTGTAGATGATTTTCCTTACAGTGGAATGATGTATATCAAATAATTTGGAGACCTTTTTAAATCCCTGAGCCAGACTCGTAGGCATCCACAACCTTTTTTTTTTTTTTTTTTTTCTGAAGACTTTACAGAACTCTTTAGATCTTGGCATGATGACACCACGCACCTCAATAGCAAAGGGAACACCAGACACTAGATATGAGATATGAGAGGGGTATAAATAAGACCGGTTCCACCTGTTTTTTGTTCATTTAAATTGTGAAAAATGTCAGTTTTATGTCCTTTGATAATGTATCAACTTTCAAAGAGGATCAAATGTTTGCTTGTCCAAGTATGTCAAAAAAGCCAACAATTCCCACGGGTGAACTTATTTTTTCACACGACTGTATATGCATAAACTGTACACGTTCGAAACAAGAAACGTCGGACCACGCGCGCAATAGGATTGGTCCGAGATAATAGTCCGAGCAAATTGTTTGGATTTGTTACCGCTTCATAGCTAATTTGGAAAGAATAGAAAAGATCTCATAATCTTTAAAAATAACTAATCTTTGTTGCTCACCAGTGTTGTGTATAAGGTTCACAATCAGCAACAAGTGGTAACACTCGGTCTGCACATGCTCAGTAGCATCTGCTGTCTGACTACAAAAGAACAGCAACTGAATCAAAGATTTCAAAGAATTAACTGTCAAAAGTCATATTTTGCAGTAATAAAGTCATTTTAAAAGTAATCTGCAATTCATTTTGCATGCGTAAGAAACTAAACTGGGTTAGTTTTTTTTTTAGTTTACCATCAGTTAGCATGATTGTTAATGGACAGTGCTAAGTTTGTTGGCTAGCATATCAGATACTGACTATATTTAACAAAAACACACCAAAGAGACATTACTAAGTTGAACAGCTTACTTAATTTACGATTTATGAATATTTTCTGTGTTAAATAGACATTATGCAGACGATATTCGTTTAAACGTGTAGTTTGGCTTCATAGCCAATGAAAAGTATGCTATTGTTATTTGAGGGGGAAATAAGTCTGATGTTCTTGTAATAAATAAGACAAATTGGTATTTTTGGTGAGAAAAATGTTAAAGATCGGATTATATTTGTACATAAATTAACATTAAGTTATCTAATTTTACATAGCCATTAATGTTACTTGTAGCTGATTGAAAATGGCCTTGTGTTTTCTCTCTGATTATCAGCCAGCACTGGGTTGGAGTTAGTTCTAATACTGCGTTCAGTATTCGTCTCTCGTGATTTCAGAATATACATATTGGGTTATCATGTTTTAATCGAGTTACCCGAGTTCACGCAGGATACGGGTCTGCATTAGGGTCTTGTTAAAATCTCACACCAAGACCTCAGACGAACTTCTGTAGTCATTACTGGCATGAGAAAGATTGTTGTGGTTCTGAGTGATGTGACCTGTTTAAGGTTTCATAATGAACAGACTATGGCTAATTTGAGAGTTACCAGAATCCCTTCCCAAAAACCACTGCCCTTCTGAAATGTGAAATAAAGTGCACAGCATATAGTGTGGTTTTGAGAGTCCCATCAAGTTTACGCTTCACTCACAGACGGAAGTGGGGGGGGGGCGGGTGCTACAAAGTGTAAACAAGGGCAGCGTGGCAGGCTGGCTCGAGTTTAATGTGTCTCTCAATTGCTTCTGATGTGGCTGATGTGCAAATCCTTTCGTGCTGCTGTTCACGCTACATCCACAGGGGTACCCACAGTAGCCGTGCCTACAGCCTAGGAACGGAATGTACTCAATAATATATCAGACTGGGTGAAAATCCTTACTCGACCTTCCTGGACTAGCTGGGTTAGCCCATATTAGACCCAGAATAGCAAGCATGTTATTTATTTATTTGCCCGCTCTCCTCTAAAGTCAGGTGCCAGTCAACAATCAAAAGCTGTTCGATCCTTTACAGTTTTTCGGGTTTTTTTTTTTTTTTTAAAGATAGTTCTAGGATCTGATTAGCTGAGCCGCGGTCGGAGCTGTCGTAAAATCCTTTATACACACAACGCATCACAACAGTGTGTATTAATGCGCCAGGTTTGAAATCGGTAAAACCGTTACGCTACTGATTTTGTTCTGTTCATAAAATCTTTGTTGGTTTTGTTTTGCAACCAAATCTCGCGGTTAACAATAATTTCCTCGCCAGTCTCTCTCTCTCTCTCTCTCTCTCTCTCTCTCTCTTTCTCTCTCTCTCTCTCTCTCTCTATCTCTCACCCCCTCTCAAAAAGCACAGTGTGACTTACAACAAAGACTCCATTCATAAATGTCTCCTTACAAAGCGCGCACACACACACACACATACACACACACACACATACGCGCGCATATAGATAGATAGATAGATAGATAGATAGATATAGTGTTCCGGCTCGAACATGAACGACAGGTGAATCTTAATTATTAATGCGTGCGTTCTATATATTCTATAGATATAGTAACGTATAGTGTGTATATACTGTGTGTATATATATATATATATATATATATATATATATATATATATATATATATATATATATATATATATACACACACACACACACACACACACAGTATATACACACTATACGTTACTATATCTATAGAAACAATAACATATTAGAACGCGCGCATTAATAATTAATATCCATCTGTCGTTCATGTTCGAGCCGGAACTACTGTCCGAGCCGTACAGAAAGAAACGCCCACCTGCTGACCAGATTCGAGCCTTGTACCGCTGCCGAATAGTAAAAAAAAAGGCACGCGGGCGCTCGTGCGTAAGAGTAACTGTGACGCACTTAAGTGTTACTTTCGTTTATTGTGTAAGTAGTCCAGAGTCAGGGGCCAGTACAAAAAATAAAAATAATAATAAAACATCTGGAACTTTCACTTCAGTAGGAGGTGTCGCAAAGGGGTGGAAAGGGGGTATTTACAGGGTGGGTAGTTTGTGGAACTGTAGTCCATTTCTCTCGACGTTTTGAGACGGTGGAGTAGAAACAGCAATGCATTCAGCACGGCGTCACAGAGGCGAAATCCGTAAGGATGCATTACTGCACAACACCTTTCTCATCATCATCATCATCATCAGCCTGTGTCCATATGCAGGTAGGTAACACAATTAATTTATCATTTCTATTTCTGTTAGGAGAGGTTTTGCGCGTGCGTGTGGAATTTGGCAGTGAGCACAAGGGAAAGTGCATCACAGCTAAAAAAAAAAAATAAAATAAATAAAAAATGGTCAGAAATCACGATGCTTCCATTGGCAGAACACTCTGTCTCGTGCATTCTTACAGTCTAGGGACTCTTCAATAATCTCTCTCTTTCTTCTTGAGAAGAAATATATTTGGGTATGGGTAATATATTTCACATAGTTTATAATGCATACTGCTGGGACAAAATAAGTAAGTTCAAAAGTTGGTTCAAAACATGCACAAATGTTTATAATCGAATCATTTTCAAAATGTTTGAAGAGCAATGCCATGCTTCTTTAGACTATGATAGAAACTTCTGAGCCTACAGTATATACAGTGAGCTTATACGGTCTGAAAACTGTCCCAATATCTCAATTCACCATGTTTGGTTCTTCTTTTCTTCTCACACACGTCTCAGATAGGATTATTTACATGATATTATAAAGTAAGACGTGGGAAAATATTGGCGTCATTGCTTCCTATTTAAAATGTCATTATTACATTCATTTTTTTTCCCCCTTATATAATGCTAAATAACCTCATACAAAGTTGACTTTTTATTTTAGCTCTTGTTATTGATGCTTTCATGTACAGGCTTCCTGTGACAGTGTTATATCTATTAGCCACACTTGGAAAGGTTTCCTGTCCAATCATTTGAAGTCCAAGTTGGCGAATGACACTGATAGTTGGAAAGGGCCTGACTGGAATGCATCAACGTGAGAAGAGAAACAGGATTATACTAACAAATAGTACATTAAAACGGTTTACAGAAAATTGAATTGAAGAACTAAAACACAGGAGAGAAGCCCTATTGCTGCTCACAGTGTGCGAAGAGTTTTACACGTTCAAGTGCTTTAAAAAGTCACGAACCTGTTCACGCAGGACAGAAGCCGTATTATTGCTCAGAGTGTGGAAAGAATCTTCCAGATTCACGCGGTTTGAAAAGGCACCAGTTTATTCACAATAGAGAGAAACGTATTACTGCTCACAATGTGGGAAGCGTTTTACAGAATTAAGGATGTTAAAAAAAGGTACGAGTATATTAAATGGAAGAGAAACTGTCACTGCTCAAAGTGTGGGAAGAGTTTTACTCAAAATAGTCATCTTAAAATATATCAGCACAATCACACAAGGTACTGTACTATGGCCCAAAGTGTTGGAAAACTTTTACAGAGCAAAAATGTTTTAAAAGGCACCATCGTATTTGAAGAGAAGACACGCCATATTATTACCTTGTATAAAACATTTCCATTATTCATGTGCTGAATCTGCAATGACGATTATAACATGAAGGTAAAGGCTTTCCACTGCCTGATGAGGAGTAGGAAGACATGGCATACTGACAAGAAAATTTAATTAGTGACTCTAATTTTATTAGCTACCATATTTACACTGTTTTAAGTAATGCACATAATTACTAGTGCAGAAAAGTTTTACTTAAAAACTAAGTGGATTTTTGCATTTTATGTTGATTGATATCTTCTTCTTCTTTTTTTTAAGTAGATTAGTACTTTGTACCAGGACTCTTAATCGCTAGTCTTACCAGGACTAGTAATTGCTACCAGGACTCTTATTCACCACATCCTGAACATCCTTTTAAAACAAACTTAGTACTGTTTGCATTTTCTGCTGTTTTACAAATGTATATTGTAATCATTTATAATCCTGTCCAGTCACTATCGAATTTCACCCAGAAGGGGGATGGGCTTTCTTTTGACTCTGGTTGCTCTCATGGTTTGTTCTGGCTGATAAATGACCATGTAATGTATCCTTGATATTTGAGGAGGATTAATAACAGTTCTGGGTTTGTAAATGTGGGAGTGGTAGCTCAGTGGTTAAGACAGTGGACTACAGCTTGGAAGATCGTGAGCTCAAATCCCAGAACTGCTAAGCTGCCACTACTGGGCCCTTGAGCAAGACCCTTAACCCTCAACTGCTCAGTTGTGTAAATGAGAAATGTAATCCAAATGTCGCTTTGGATAAGGGTGTCTGCCAAATGCCGTAAATGTATAAAAAAAAAAAATAAAAAAAAAAGGCAAATTGACATTGAAAAATCTGACATTGATACCTGATGTGGATAAGTAACATTACAATGGATAATTATTTCATTTTAACATTGCAGTTCTTTTTGGCACAAAAAAAAAAAAATCCTCAATAGATGTAAGAGGCACTAAGGCAGAGGCAGACAGAAGGCAGAGGCAGACATATTTGGCAAGCAGGCTGAAAAATGTCAGAGATCTTGGGTCTGTTTAACTCTGCACATTGATGCAACTGTTACTGTTATCAGCCCCAGCCTCGCTTCTTCATAATATTATGTGTATTTTTATTTTATTTTTTACTATCTATGGTCTATCTTCTTAGATGCCTTAAGAGTCACGGTACCAGCAAGCCGTTTGCCAGCAGCCCGAGGACACTCTGTGGTTCTGGGCTGTGAGTTCTCACCTGATTATGGACGAAACCCAGACATTTCCAGCTTGGTGGTGACATGGCAGCGGCAGGAGGATAACCGGGTGGTCCATAGCTTCTATTATAATCGGGATCAGCTGGAAAAGCAAAGCTCTGCGTACCAGAACCGCACAGCGCTGTTTGTGACCGAGCTGGGCAAAGGAAACGCTTCAGTAAGAATAGAGAATGTCGGAGTGAACGATGCGGGACGCTACCTCTGCACCGTGAGCACGACTCAGGGAACGGACAAAGCAGAGTTACAGCTGGACTATGGAGGTAAACGGAGGGTTTTCATCGTCAAACGGTCTTGATTTTGAGCCTGTACCAGTGCTTTAATTACTGTTCAGTGCATGTTTCGCTCAGTTTCATTCTTATGACTATTGATTTTATGTTTTATTTTATTTTATTTTTGCAATGTATGTCAACCAGAAGGCCTCACATTTGAGGGAATTTTAAGGTACAGTGGGAACAGTCTCACTGAAACTGGACAGTTGAATATTGGGAAAAAAGACCAGGTGACATCTCTCCGATCTTCAGCTGTCCGGTTTTGGCGAGTCTGTGCCTAATGTAGCCTCACATTCCTGTTCCGCAGCATTTACTACTTGTGCTATTTCCTTTTGCAGCTTTCTACACAGAGCCGAGGTTAACCATCAACGTACACTCCTCTGACATTTTGGTGCAGTATGAGACGGAGGGATTCCCCGCGCCAGTGGTGATATGGAAAGGAGAACATGGCGAGAACCTCACCGATGACATACAGACGTCTGTGCAATCAAATGAAGAGATGGGACTTTATTATGTCAAAAGCAGTTACACAGCACCAAACACTCCTCTCAACTTCACCTTTATTCTCAAAAACCAGCTACTGCATCAATACCTGCAGATGCCCGTCAGCTACACTGGTAAGGACTTTACATTTCACAGCAGTCTTTTTGCAGTTTATATCAATAAAAATTTTAAATGTCTTTTAAAATACCCAGATGTTCCCAAATATATCTCATTTGCATGTGCACACAAACGCAATTCCCATGCTTGGTGACTCCTCTGATAGCAAGTGGGTGTTTATAATAGTGGGATGAAGACATCAAGGTCATGTTATACAGAATATGAGTACTTCTTTGTTCTGTATTTACAAAGAATGATTATTGTGGGTTACATTTTTGGTTGCTGTTGCTGGTACACTCCACTGGTAGCATCAGGATTCCTGGAGTTTCCCATGGTGGAAAACTTACTGAATATTAATCAACACCCTCTGACTGATCAGAATCGCCCACTCTAGTTTAACAAGCCCATCCCCCCACCCCTTTGGCTTATGGATGAATGAAAGCAGGAGTTTATCTTAATCCCATTTAGTATCATTCCTGCATTTCCTCCTGAAGGCTCAAGGCCTTGCTTTTCAGCTCCACTTAGGAGTCAAATCCCGAGACTTGCTACAGAGAGCAGAGAGCAACAGACACTCTTACATGCCCTCAGTAACCTGCCAAGCCACTGGATCCACGCCACTGGATCCACGCCACTGGCCACAGGGCGTTTGTTCAGTGTATGACTGCCAATGACCTCAGTGATGTGAGGCAAACACTTCAACACAGAGCCAAAACGCCTCATATGGGCTGGTCTGTTTTTAAAGAGCTTATCCTGAATACTGACAGACACCCTACAACATCATTTCATCCAGTCCATAATCAGGATTTGAACTGTGGTATAACTCGTAGCACCTGCTCTGTGTCTGTATTGATGGTTCACTGTGATGATATTGGTTCATGTCTCTCTTAAAGTGGGCCTTTAAAGACTAGGGTCTGACCTGACTCTGTGTCACCTGCAGGGGTCCTCACATCAACACCCGGTATTTTGGACTTTTCCCTTTGGAAGGGTGTCCGTTAATATCAGAATTAACACACCTACACAACTCAGTCCTTCAAGGTTCATATGTTGATATGCCATTTTTATTTGGGGGAAAAGAAGATTGCTCTTCTGTTGCTGTAATGAATTTTTCATGGTCTCATAACTGCTATTTGACCATGTTGTACTGGTACATTTATAGAAGAGATTTATTTATTTATAATTGCACTATCCGGTGTTACCCAGTTGAGGATGGGTTCCCTTTTGAGTCTGGTTCCTCTCAAGGTTTCTTCCTTATATCATCTCAGGGAGTTTTTCCTTGCCACCATCGTCTCTGGCTTGCTCATTGGGGATAAATTCATAAATTTAAAATCTATGTCCTGAATTTATATACTTCTGTAAAGCTGCTTTGGGACAATGTCCATTGTTAAAAGCGCTATACAAATAAACTGAACTTGAACTGAACTTGAACTATTTAACACCGAAAATTTTAAGGCTGTGTAGATTGAAGACCGTTAGAAGCTCAATCCCTTAGGAGAACCCGCCTATTCTTTGGTACAGCAAATTATAAACGTGATGTGCTGTATTAAAATATACTAACATTATGTTGGAACTTTACTTGTGTTGGTCTTTGCTTCCATTCGTTTGAGTAAAAAAAAGCATAAAAACTAAACTGCTGATCATTTATGAGAATAGGTTTTTAGTTTTAATTTCCATTCTTTTCTTCTAGGTGGACAGAAGTCCTGCTTTAAGGAAGTTATTGCACTCACAATCATTTCTTTTCTCCTCATCTTGACTACAGCGATTTTGGTCTGGCTATATTATCGCAAGAAGAAATAAATCGAAAGACTGTTTCTTGAAAAAGGACTGAAGCGAGGTATGCAGAGGCAAGTATCAACGCCTGTAGTAAAGTAAATATAGTAAAAGTAAAGTAATATAAATATAGTGGCGTTGATAAATGCTGTATCGTTTTATTTTCCCAGAACACATCTAATCCAGCAAACTGGGTTTGTTGAAGGCACATTTTCTCTTTCAGGACGACACAATGGAGTACATTTTTTTGATAATTGCTGATCAATTTGCTTTATTATATTTAATTAGATGATGATGCAATATCAAAACTGGATATAGCTTTAATGTTGTTTTTGCCTTTTCGGGCAGAGTTGTAATTTAACTTTTACTTTGGCAAATTATTTTTGTTTGATAAAACACTGCCAATGTGCCATGACTACAACAAACTGCTAAAAAACTTTTTATCTGAGTGTGCCTTCACTGACATCAGTGCCTGAGTTCTGTAAAGTCAGATGGCTCAAGATTCATAAGTTAGTTATTTAGACTTTTTTATTATTATTATTATTTTTATAACAAGTAGCGGTTTTTACCCAGTACACAAATTCTTACCCAAGTCAACTTTTCCAGAATCCTTGGCCGTTCACCAGTAACAGCTTGTGCTTACTGTACAGCTTGTACTACATGATAAAGATAATCAGAATGTCTGAAGACCTTATGAAGCTGGGCACCACCCCGTTTTCTCAAAAGAAGGCAGTGGTTTTTCACTGTTACTGTCATTACCTTCGTTATGTAATCCGTTCTCTGTTTCCCATCATGGACGTTGTGTTACTGTATGTTACTTTCATACATTTGTTCCCATGAAAGTGTGATAAATGTTTTGTTGCCAATTATATAAATAATAATATTAATAAATATTCTGATAATTTATTAATTCATTGTATGTCTATTTACATGTGTAAGTTCTAAAAGAAACAATTATTATAATTAGTTAATAAAACTTAATATAAACAATTAAACATTTTGTTCCTTTTTGTAAATATTTGTTTCAAACTTAAAATGCACAGTTTTGCTTCTGTTCAATTACAGGCAAATTTTTAGTTGACAACTAAAATATTTAAGCAAGACACCACAGAAAAGGGGGAGAGAAGAAAATATATTATATATATATCTCAGATACTCAAATATCCTGAAACAAACTTGTCAAGGTGACAAACTTGTTGAGTAACTAGCGTTTTATTCCCCTTTTTGATTCCCCTGCTGATATGAATGCACTAACTGTTTTGTACTGGAGATGATGCGATAATCTTTAAAGCAAACTGGCCTGATACCCTAATTTATAGTCTTCCACTTTTTTTTTCTTTTTTTTTTCGTTTGTTTATAGAAGTTGGTGAGGACCAAATGAAGGAGGGTGTACTTTCTTTTCCCCATGACTGTATATACACAGACGGGTGACAGATTAGAGGGAAAAACAACATTAAGTGTGGTATCTGGAAGATCTTGCCACGGATTCTAAGTCTCTGGAACTGTACCAGAGCGATTAACATTTCTTTAAACATATATCCTGTCATTTGGTGTTTTGATAATGACGATGGTGGTCGAGAGCACCGGCTATACGTCGCTCCAAAATCCCATGGGCTAAGAACTGGTGGGTGTAACAGTCACTGCATATGATTTACATCATTTTCCTTCCGATCAACCCATTCAGTGAGTCCTTGCCTCTGTGAAATGGACGGGGTCATTCTGGAACAGACCACTCACCTTTTTGTATTGTTATGGAGTAACTGCTTCACAACAACTGCTTCGGAGCAACTGTTTGTGGGCTCAAACCATGGAAACAAATCCAAGCCACCAGTTTTATGCCTACAGCATTATTGTGTCAATAAAATAATTTTCATCCTTTTTATTATTTTTTTTTAAATTCAATATTACAGAAAAGGTTGATCAAAACATCATCCAGGTTGTCTTGAATTTTATCTGCAGAGTGAACAAAATGCATCAAGTTTGCCAACTTCATAATTTACCTTTCATATCCATTTATTACAAACATCTTTGAACAATAAATATTCAATGTAGCAGTATTGTTCTCTGTAGTGGACTGCACTGTTTGTTGAACAATGTCATATGTTTGCATTTTAATGGAAATATTTCAGTGAATGAATAGTTTTTGGGCTCGAGTTTCATGATTTATTCTGGACATGAAAATAAATCCATGGTGAGCATCAAGCACAACAGTTTACTAGTTAAATGTTTTGTAGAAACAAGATTTTGTGTTTGTTTGTTTAAACACATATTTATGCTGTTCCTAACATCCAGCAGCATGAATATCAAAAATAGAAACCAAATGGTTCAGTCAAAGAAATAGGAAAATTACAAAACAAAAAAGCTCTACATTTCCAATAGTCAATAAAGTCTGTTTTATATTCACTATAAATGATGAAATTGTTGCAAACATAGAGGAAAATGTGTCCCAACTACTGTTTGTGACTGTACTGTTTCTAATGGATACCCTTTGCAGATTTAACAACAAAAAGCAATGGATATAAGGTTTGTTTTTCTCTTAGATTTTATACTGGAGTAAATTCTGCAAAACAGGTTTTAAGGAAACTACACCCTTAATAAAACCACTATTATGACGCAGAGCATCTCTTCGGTGCTTTGGTGGTTTCACCAGTCAAAACATAAAGTTACGGTATGAATGCAGTTTCTAGCATTAAAAAGTTTGTGCGATGTGTTTGAGCTGATAAGAGAGAACCTCTTTCTCATATGTCGATGATGGCGAAAATCTCTGGCTTCTCTTTGTCGCATATCTGCATAGCAGAGTAGGTAATAGCTTTTACTTCTGTGCCCTGTGAAGAGATCATTCATATAAACAATGAAACAACAAAACAATAAAACCACTGGCGTAATGTCAATAACACAGTAAGACTTAATGTCTTTACCTGTGTTCCACCATAAATAACTGCTCGAATTTTTTTTTCTCTAGTTATCGGTCCATTGTGTAAAGGGTTTGGCTCGTTTTATCGTCTTCAGACAATGTTGGTGAACTAAGGGTTACATCAGTTCTAGTAAGAAGGTCAGAAGTAATGTCTGTAGCATATCTGAAGGATCCGGGTCATACATCCGACTAAACATTTTTACTAGTACATTCCTGTGATGGAAGTTACTTACTTGTGGGTGTTTCGCCAAGTTGAACTCCTCGCCCCAACTACAGGACAAGAAGAGTTTGAGTCAAATGCTGGAAAATGACTGAAATGAAAACATGTTCATGTCCTGCAACATAAAGAACCATAAAAATATAATTTTGACCGACACAGTTTCCAACGTGACTGCCATCTCGCTCTGTGAGATCTTTTTTAAGCTAGTTATATAATGACTTGAATTTTTATTTTATTTTATTTTTTTTTGGGTGGGGGGGGGGTGTTACTTTAAATAATGTCTATTTTCTGTATTGGGGAAAAAATATTAAACACTTTCATAGTCTAGCAACCTGGCAGGATGAAAACCAAATATTTGCTATGTTCTCATATTTCCTGGCATCTCAGATGATATCAGGGGATGTAGTGTGAAACATGCTAGTCTGGGACCATTTAAATAAAATGGGCTATGAAAGCAGATCAGATAGTCAACAGTTTCAGGAACTGTCTTGGGTCTGGCAAAGTGAAACAAGTAACAGGTCCTTAGGTTGTTCTGTTCTGCACAAGTATGTACATTCTGTGCTCTAACACACCAAACATCTTCAAATAATGATTTCATCAGATTGATATAGTCTAAGTGCTTACATACTCTTTATGTTGGATAACTGGCAAAAAAAAAAAAAATGTCTAGAGCTGTGTCAAGGAAACATCGGGGTTGGGAACAGCTGAAGTTGGGAACACCTCTGAAAAGACTAATCTTTTACTGAATGAGGATGTGTATACATGGACTATGTTCAAGTCCCCAATCAAACTGGTGCTGTTAGTGTCTGGTGGTAAGCCTAGGACACCAGAGGTGAGGAAAGCAATCAAGTTAAAGAAGGAAGCCTTCCAAGTAATGCCAAAGGAGGGTTCTTCTGCTTCAATTGAAAGGTATAGGAAAGCCAGAAGGGCTGTGGCAAAAGCAGTTGCAGAAGCAAAAGCTTGGGCATGGGAGGGGTTTGAAGAGGCTGTGGAGAAACAAAACTTCTCGCTGACCTCAAAAATATTCTGTCCCATAATAAGAGCCAAATGATTATGTAGTAAACTGAATACACAATGAGTACGGTCTCTGATTTCTTCTTGGCAAAGCTCCAAATCATATCAATCCCACATTTACATGGCCAGAAAAGGGGTTTTTCAAGAGTCCGTCTTTTCCTAAAGGATTTCTATTTAAAACCCTCATTAAAAGGGAAATCATCCTGTAAGGTTCAACATGGAACCATGGATTTCCACACCAGGGAAACAGGCCAAAGACACTTTAGTGGTTCTAGACTGAACTTCCAAAAAAACAAAACACAGACAGCTGTTTAGAATGGTGGCTTTGAGGATGTGTGCGAGATTCCTGTGTGCTCTAAAAATTTAGTAGACCACTTGCTGGTACGAGTGCTACATATGTTAGTCATTAGACCTTGTTAGTAGTTGAGTTGCAAATTATATTTCTTTGGCTCGACCCTGGAGGAACTCTAGACCCCGATAATATCAAAGAAATTGGGACAAAGTTTTTTTTTTGTTTTTTTTTCTGGACTGCTATTTTTTTTTAAAAACTGTTATTCCATAGCAGGGTACTGTCAGATTAGAACTATAGGCAATGTGATTTTCTGTCAAATGCAGTTTTCAGAAAATGTGATCGTATCTTCATCAAAACCTTTGGCTAACTTCTTGAAAGCTCCAACATAAAACATGACCATCAGGATTTAACTCCATATGCATATGCAATTCCATATAATGTATATTTGAATATCCTGTGACACCATAATGTTAATATTGGTTAATGACAATGGAAATAACTGGAAATATGAGAAAGATTGGATTTCATCACACCATTATCTGCACAGATTTTGGGAAATGTATCTGTCTTACTGGCAATGAAGAGACATCCCTTTCATTCATGTACGCATTTTTCAGAATAGTTGAGCTCAGAATATGACGAATTCCCGTAATAGGTGAAACTCATCCTTCCTATCTGGAAACTTTCTTTGTAGTGCACACTTCAGACTAAATATGGAATGACTGTTCATCCTCAGTGTTTTCTAAAGCTTAGTCAAATGGTCTGAATATTTCTGAAACTCTTACCAAGCACTCTGGTCATAAAGGGCCGAATTCTGGGGTAAAACAGGACATTCTCTACTCCCTTCCCGCTGTACATGATTTATAAATATACAGGATTTATTCTGCTTGGTGCACAGGATGACCTGTCCTCATTTACTCACCAAATACTGTATGGAAATCTTCCTTTTGTAGTCAAGAGTAAATTCAGCACAGAAGCTACAGCTAATACCAGAAAACCAGTTTTGAAAATTAGCTGGCAGGGACCGTGTGTATATATACAAACCTGTACTTAAACAATGTGTTTTTTCCCGAAAACTGGGTTCCTGACTCCCTGGAATTTTTTCATATCCACTTACTGTAATATAAAGAAAGGCACTTGTTTGATACACGGTGTCTGTTCCCAGATCTATCCCCAAATAAAAAAATACCTGACCTAAGTGTGTATCAGCATGGGCTCACACCCAACAGCAGACTGACTTCGCAGTTACAGTTACTGTCACAAGGCCTCACTGTGCAGAGATATTTATTCATTCATCCACCCCAGCACAGATGGCCTGAAATGCACTTGGTGAACTCACCCGATAGACCGGATTCTGAAGCGCATCCGATCTAACTGTAACACTTTCACCTCCTAGAAAATAGAATTATAAAATTATTTTTATTTTTTTTTTAATTAAAAAAAAAAAAAATTTTTTTTTATTACTTCCATTATAGGGAACAAGACATCCATTCTGGCCAGGCCAAATACTCATAAAATAAAACCACAATCCTTTTAAATGGCTTTTTAAATGAAGTTTAAAATACAGGTTCATCTCAAAAAATTTGAATATCGTGGAAAAGTTCATTTTCTTTCCATAATTTAATTCAAAAAGTAGAACTTTCATATATTATAGATTCATTACACATAAAGTGAAATATTGCAAGCCTTTTTTTTTTGTTTGTTTCAATCTTGATGATTACGGCTTACAGCTCATGGAAATAAAAAAAATATTGGAATAAAAGATTTACAATACAGAAATGTCCAATTTACAATACAGAAATGTCGACCTTCTGAAAAGTATGTTAATTTATGCACTCAATACATGGTCGGGGCTCCTTTTAGCACGAATTACTGCATCAATGCGGCGTGGCATGGAGGCGATCAGCCTGTGGCACTGCAGATGACATGGCACCCCAAATCATCACTGACTGTGGAAACTTCACACTGGACCTCAAGCAACTTGGATTCTGTGCCTCTCCACTCTTCCTCCGGACTCTGGGACCTTGATTTCCAGATGAAATGCAAAATTTACTTTCATCTGAAAAGAGGACTTTGGATCACTGAGCAACGGTCCAGTTCTTTTTCTCCTTAGCCCAGGTAAGAAGCTTCTGACGTTGTCTCTGGTTCAGGAGTGGCTTGACAATAGGAATGCGACACTTGTAGCCCATTTCCTGGACAATTCTGTGCGTGGTGGGTCTTGATGCACTGACTCCACTCCTTGTGAAGCTCCCCCAAGTTCTTGAATCGGCTTTGCTTGACAATCCTCTCGAGGCTGCGGTCATCCCTGTTGCTCTTGCACCTTTTCCTACCACACTGTTTCCTTCCAGTCAACTTTCCATGAACAATAACCCATGAATATTGTGGTTGTGTGTACTGAACCAGACTGAGAGATTAAAGGCTCAGGAAACCTTTGCAGTTCTTTTGAGTTAATTGGCTGATTAGAGCTCTTCCCTGGTCGACATTTCTGTATTATAAATTCTTTATTGTAATATTTTGAGGTACTGGATTTTTGATTTCCATGTGCTGTAAGCCGTAATCATCAAGAATAAAACAAAACAAAAAAAAGGCTTGCAATATTTCACTTTATGTGTAATGAGTCTAGAATATATTAAAGTTCCACTTTTTGAATTAAATTACGGAAACAAATGAACTTTCCCACAATATTCTAATTTTTTGAGATGCACGTTTATTTGGTGTTACTGCAGAAACCTCATGGTTTTGAAAATTTCACCTATAAACAGGGTGAGGAAGAAAAGTATTAGTAGTAGTAGTAGTAGTAGTAGTATACAGTAAGTTAAATTCTGTAGAATTAGAAAATCTAGTATGATATAGATGGAAATTAACTTTGAAATCTCTGTAACTTAATTTTACTGAGAAATAAATATAGATCCAACTGAAGAAGGCTGATCTGGGTCACTCTAATTAGGCACTTGTAGCACACAACATAAATTTGTGTTACAGCTGATACTAACACTAATATCAACTGTAAGAGAAATCTAAGCTTACAGTAACTGCTTCACTAAACAAGTGCACAGGGTTTGACGGAAAACTTTTCACTGGTACTATATAAGCCATATATTGTATAAAGTGACATTTTAAATAACGTGACAGTTGATGAAATACTCCAGAGACTACCTCTCATTTAAATATCAGATTCTCAATAACGGTGTGTGCGAAATACCCGAGGGATGAAAAAGGCATCGGCGCTGAACTTGAAGAGCCAGTCGTCTAAGAAATGGAAGAGAAGGGATTCCAGATCATCACCTGCGAGAACACAAACAGACCTGTTATTGTTAAGCGTTAACTGGAACAGTGCTTATACTGATTAAACAGGAAGTGCTTCACATAGTGGTAGTCATAAAATATTCAGACCCTCTTCATTCCCAGAACTGCTCAGGGAGGCCAAACCTGGGGAAGCTGAAACCTTATTCACTCTGTCCCTGCCTGTCTATGAACACAACTGGGTATGTTTTTAGATGTAAAATCCAGATCGTTATTTTTAGTGCACTTTCAAGTCTATTTCAAAATCTCACTTGATCTCTAAATGATCTTCCATTCCAGTAACAGTGCCATGTTATGATAAGCACTGACGAAGGACCATGCTCTACCATCAGGTTTGAAAATAGCATAAGGCACAGACTGTTGAAATCCATCCAAATACCCAGGTCTGGTTCAGATATCAACAGAAAGAGGTGCTTCTTGAGAGATAATCTTGCTTCAAAACAAACCATCGACACTACGAGGTCAGTACTTCTGCAATTCCTTTCACACGGTTACTTTGTTTTAACAGTTGTTAATCAGGAAGGGGTTCGACATAAAATATTTCAACGTTCATGGACACTTGGAAAGAAGGCAATCCATGGCTGGGAAAGAGGACTACACTGACGACCTTTGAGACTCAACAAAGCAGAGATACAGGAAAAGCGGGGCAGCAGTAGCTCAGTGGTCAAGGCGTTGGACTACTGATCGGAAGGTCGTGAGTTTTAATCTCAGCACCGCCAAGCTACCACTGTTGGGCCCTTGAGCAAGGCCCTTAACCCTCAATTGCTCAGATGTATAAATGAAATAAATGTAAGTCGCTCTGGATAAGGGCGTCTGCCAAATGCTGTAAATGTAAATGTAAAGTGACACCCAGTTCCCAGTAAACCCATAGGAATGGAAAGGACATCCTAAATGAACACAGGCATTATCTTAGGAAAAAATGATAAGATTCAGTTCGCTGTTTACTCAGACAAGACCCTGGCTTATGTGTGCTGAAACAGAATTCCTTACATTACATTCGGTCTTCCTGCCTACCAAGTTTGTTCATTCCATGTTCAAGAACTATTTCCTCAATACAACAAACAAAAGCAACACATGGGTAGCATACTCAGTACACTCTTATTCATTCAACACAGTATTCACAGTTTGGTGCATTTCCTTAATAAATCTCCAGCTATTTTTGGAAAGGAGTAGTAGCTCTAAAAGCAGGAGAAGCCCATGGGACCATGGGATATCTCCACTTTTCCCTTGTTATCTCCCCCGCCATCCATCTACTGCTGAGAAAGTACAGATTAAACTGTTTATATACAGTGCTGTGAAAAAAGTATTTGCCCCATCCTGATTTCTTCAGTTTTTATGTATCTCACACCAAATAGTTTTAGATCTTCAAACGAAATACAACATAAAACAAAGGCAACCTGAGTAAACACACAATACAGTTTTTATTTATTTGTTCGTTATTGAAGCAAAAAAAAAAAAGTTATCCAAAAAATTATTTTTGTGGAATTCTGTGTTTGGTTTATGCCAGATGTAACGGGACCCCTGTCTTCCAAACAGTTCCACTTTCGACTCATCAATCCACAGAACATTCTCCCAAAAGGTTTGAGGATCATCAAGGTGTGTTTTGGCAAAATTCAGACAAGCCTTAATGTTCTCCTGGGTTGGCAGTGGTTTTCGCCTCACCACTCTTCCATGGTTACCATTTTTGCCTAGTGTCCTTCTGATAGTGGAGTCATGAATAGTGACCTTTATTGATGCAAGAGAGGCCTGTAGTTCCTTTGATGTTGTCCTTGGCTCTTTTGTGACTTCCTGGATGAGTAGTTAGGAATTTTGGAAGGTCTGCCACTTCTGGGAAGGTTCACTACTGTGCCGAGTTTTTTCATCTGAAGATAATGGCTATCACTGTGGTTCTTTGGAGTCCCAGAGCCTTTGAAATAGCTTTGTAACCCTTCCCAGACTGATGTATTTCAGTCACCTTCTTCCTCATCATTTCTGGAATTTCTTTCAATTTTGATGTACACAAAAACAGAAGAAATCAGGATGGGGCAAATACATTTTCAAAGCATTGTACAATGTTGATTATACAGTCTTACAGCGAGGAAGAAAATGTTTTTGGTCGTTGCTCATCTGTGTTTAGCTGTTTAATGCGTATGAAAGCTGATTTGAACATAGCAACAGTTATACATTTGAACTTTGCCTACTTTAGTGCTCCTGTTGGGTTTCCAAACAGACATTTTGTCGTGTTTTCAAAAGAACATTGTATCAGATTTAGTGCCATTTGGTAAATTAGGCTCCTGAAGTTTACACCTACAGTGTAGTGATTCTCTAAGGGTGTACTGAAAACAAAGAGAACATCCTCACACACACACACACACACACACACACATACACATACACACACACACACACACACTTTGTCACCTTCTGATTCGACTTCTATAGTATCGATGGGCTCCACCGTCTCCGTATCAGTCATATAGCCAAACATGGCCATAGCACATTGCTCAAATGCCTCCTCCAATGAGTCACCCCAAGAATGCAGCCTGAAACACAAATACACACACACACACACCCCTCAATATTAAGCATGCTTCATAAAACTGAGATAATCATTTACGATATTTCTAAGAGAAATATCTGAAGCGAGTTACTTTAGGTCCAATCACTAAATCTCTGTCAATTTCTAATTCTGAATTCAAGTCATTAGTAGCTTAAACAGTTGGTTTTGAAGCAGTTTTTCACCTCTTGCTTCTTCTGCTTCCCCTCATCTTCTTATGTATGTATTTTCTAGAGTACCTGAGCCTCACAACAAGCATTTTAATCTACAACTGTCCTTGACTTTTTTTTTTTTTTTTTGACAAATTGTGATGATACACTATATCTCAAGAATCATGATATCTATATTTTCTAACATTTTAAACTGGATGCAACTGATTTGATGTTAAATGTTTGTACTGAATCTTTAACATCTTTACAGACTTTAATTTCTCTCCTCCTTTTCAGTTTTAAATAAGTGATTTCAGTAGACATTAAATAAAATGATCATCGAACTCAGTTTTCCGTTTTATTTCACCACTCCCTCCAGGATAAGACTTGCGATTCTTCGCAGAAGCAACCGGCCTGGAAATGTTCACTTACTGGACATCTGCAGTGTGGTCCAGGTCTAAAATGAAAAATAAAAACCAGACATATACGTTTATTATTGCACATTATTCACTTTTTGTTGTTGTTGTGTGGCTCCTTTAGGCTCATTTCGCCAAAACAGTGTTTCTATAGACATGTGATCTTAAAGACTCCAAAGTAAAGTAAATTTAAAATACGATTATATATTTAAAAAAATAAAAAATAAATAAAATGGGGTTTGACCAGGGAAAAGCTCTAACACAGAGAATAAAAAAAGACCTTTTAGAAATGACATAAAGTGATTCATATGAGTTTTTCGCACATAATTACAATTTTACAACACAATAATAACACCCCAGATGAGTCAGAAAGTCATTCCTCGTGGCAGAATATCTAGAATAATAAAGATTAAGCCAAACAAATTCTACAATATTCCTTAGTATCATTATTTGATCAGTGAGTGGAATAAACATTGCGCCGAACAATACATTTAAAATAACAGAATTCTGAGAACATACAAAAGCCAGTGCTAAAATGATCTCATGTTGCCTTACCTCACCCTTATACAACTGCACACACACAGTTATACACACCCTCTGTACGTCATGTCTGGCTGAATGTTTTTCATTGCTAGTCTAAATGAAATTGCCTCAGTGTGTACTTGTACTTGAGAAAACTTTCATCATGCACTGTTACATTCCAGCGGTGAGGTGATTCGGGGGCAATCTTCTTACCCTCATCCTATACTCTTATAAGTCACTATAACAGGGCATGGGAGGATATTATTATTATTATTATTATTATTATTTATTTTATTTTTTTTTGCCTGTATGTCTGACACTTTTCAGTGAGTCGGATCATATAACTCGGTTCAATAGCACGAGTCGACTCTTTCAGCTCCCAAACGGCTCATTCTTCTCTCATTTTGTTTTTCTAAACCACACTTTGCAATATTATGTCCATTGATTAGCCAAAGATGAGCAACTCCGACTGAAATTATTTCATACATTTTACTCTACCTAATTAACTAATTAACAAAATAGCATTACCTTGCTTGCATTGCACTATGTGAAAAAAAAAAAAATATATATATATATATATATATATATATATATATATATATATATATATATATATATATATATTTAATCGTTAAATCAGTGAGGAAAGATAGGTGTGCATTCATGACAAACACTGTAAGCATCCCTGCTTTAATGTTAGCATGCTTTCTGTGCCTGTGTTTCTTTCATTAAGATTTATTGCCCATTTATTTCCCGGCTTAAAAACCCAGCTCATATATGCGAGTCGACTCAGAACGTTCAGCTCAAAGAATCGGATCAAAGTGTCGACTCTTTGGTAAACGACACATTTTATTTCAGAGGGGTGAAAAGTTCATTGCATTGTGATGAAAGATTTCAGCAAAAAAAAATAAATAATAATAATAATAATTTTGTGTTTTAAGTGATGAATCGTGGATAAAATCATCAAAGTCACCAACTAAAAAGGTTATACTGTAAAAGTAAAGTAAATAGTGTGTATATATATGTATATATATATGACATTGTAATTTTATTTTTAATGCCTGGATGGTTTGCTTATTCAAATTTCCCACTGGTGAGATGAGAGGACAGAGATGACTGCCCATAGTCCATCCAAGAGTCTATCTACAATATAAAATTCTCTCAAATCACATAAACCCATTCACAGACATATAGAACTTAAAATCGGACCAATCTGGCAACCCTGTGCGTGTTTCCTATCAACAAAGTTCAGAATCATCCATAAAATCTCCCCCACTCACATTCATATTTCTTGTTGATAGCTGGATATTTGGCCTTTGTTGCCTTTTGAGCCTCGGTAAGATCAAGCTCTCGATTATCCATTCTCCTGAAATAAAACTATAACTTAGATAAGCAGTTGTTAAGCTGGTAAGTTCCTAAATGTCGCATGTATGCACTTCCGTAATGTGAAGCATCCGTACAATACTTTTTATTTTAAAAAATAAAAGTCGCGTGTTCACCTCGGACTAATAAATAACTTGTTTCGTGGACTTTCCACAACATTAAACATTAATATTTAGTTATTCATTTATTTATTAAATGCACAAAGTGAAAGTGCCGTTTCTTATTCCTCAGGGAACTTCGGGGTTGAGTCAGACATCAGGATTCAACAACTTTATTGTATGGTATACTTTTAAAGCAAATGGTATATATTAAAGAACTCATTGAATAAATCAATATGTTAAGGTCAAGCAATGAAAAGTATAATCCAATCATGTATAATCAATGTATGAGACATAAGAGAGTATTCGTGTATGTTTATCGAAGAAACCAGGACAAGCGGACGTAACTCCATCTTGTGGGAAATTACTGAACATCCATTTCTCACTCACAGTGTGTCTTTCTCTTCCCAGCTCCCTCATTTGTTATCTGTCATTTCCACTGTTATTGCCAGGCTTTATGAATGGGCCCTTGTTCAAACTGAAGGAGTTAGATAAATACAGAATGTCGTACGCAAAGGCCTGTGTGCCCAAATGTGCAAGTTCCAGTGAGGCCACCTGTGTTAGTGGAGATGCACCAGTGATCAAGGATGTGTGTGTGTGTGTGTGTGTGTCAGTATGTTACAAAAGTATATTTTTTCTAGGCTTGCTCTGTTATTTCCCAGAAAAATCACCCTCTGCACCTGCATAAAGACACTGAGTCTGTACTATGTCTTTTTAAAAAGTCTGTATCAGTAAATGAAGACAGTTTGATGTTAGGGACTTCTTCAGATGAACTGTTGAAATCCATGACGTAGATCGATAAAGACTTCTTAAAAAAGAATAATAATAAGCTGACTGAACTTGCGGCCCCTTTATAGATAAGATATGAAGAAAGAAACATAATTGTGGTGAGTCGTCAGAAATGTGATCAGAAGAAACCATGGGAATACCCAGCCTAATGAGATCATCGTTTTAGTGTTGGATAAAAGCATGGGCATTCATTCTCCTCATTAGATGATCTGCAGACATCTCGGCTTTTTGATTGATTCTTCGATAAGAGTCTAATTTTTGAAATCCTTAACCCCTGGACTCTGAGAGATTTTTTTTATTATTATTTTGGCTACAACTGTACAATCATAAGCACGTTAGGAAATTTGCCATGTGGTAATGATCCATGGTGTTATGCATAATTGTCCATAACCCTTTTATTCCACGCTGAGAGTTTGTTCTCTCGGATATGTACAGCTTCTTTTTTTTTTATTTTTTTTTTTAAAAACCCTGCCTTCAATTACGTTAAAATTTTAACTTTAATATTATACATACTTTAAAGATTTTATCGCTTAATCTTTCCTTCTCACGGAAACCCATCCCCTCTGTCAATCATCCACAGAAAAGCCATGGAAACCCAATTGTTTGTGTTTCATCTCTAAATTTTAACACACTATTCTGCACAAGCTTCTATTCCTTAACTCAATCGTAGCGGTTCGTTTTTTACCGGAAGTACACCTACAACTACTTCCGTCGGAGTGAACCCGGAAGTCTAAAAATCGCGTAATTCACTAGTTGAATTTTAAATAACAGTATACATTATTAGGGTAAGTTATATGATGTAATGTTGTATATTTTGTCAGACATATTCTGTGGGTAAAATGTGGGGAATCCCGAAAGTGTGTTGATGTGTCAGTTAGCTATGCTAGCTAATGGATTTTGCGGTGGGCGTAATTGGTTTATTTATTTTTTACTCTGTTAGCTTGTTCGGTTTTTCCTAGTAACTTAACTTTTCTGGTAACGTATCATTTTGTAAATGTTTAATTCAAGTTAAATAACATAAAGCGCCTTAATATAATTAAAAATAAATAAATAAATAAAAATAAGAAAATCAGGTTCGAAATACTGATTCGACTCTGGGTCGACTCATTTTGCTCCGAAGTCTCTTTGTCAATGACGATTCAGAACGATTCACTTGTTGCAAGTGAATCGATTCTTTAGCGGAATGAGGATTTGCTAATGGATTCGGAAGCACCAACAAAGTTTAAAATACACGTTAAATTATACGACATTGTTCTTGTATATTTGTTTCAGCATTATTGAGTGTGGCACGGTTTTTATTGGACATTTAAAGTTTTTGTAAGCTCAAAATAACAAAAAAAAAAAAAATTAAAAAGTTTAAACTTTATGTTCTTAAACTGTGAAAATATAAACAAAAGATGGAAAACCCAGATCACAGCCCAGAATTGTACTCATACACATGAGCTTTTATTTCTAATAATTAAATTACAGCTAAATTCAGAATAACTGACACTCTTGATAAAAAATAATAAATATATAGATTGACTATCCCATGCGATGAGTGATATTTTGAGTTTAAATATAAGGTGTGATGAATATGAGTCACTGTGTTCCTATATGTGTATTTTGTTTGACAGTCAAGCAACAATATCATCAGCTGAATGATTATGTTAAGTAAAGTTTCTAGTAGGTTTCTGCCAGCTCCTCTTCTCTTTATTGTGAGTCAAATGACCTCGGTAACTGAGACCATCACCTTTTGTCTTGGTGCCCCTGTCCCATTCTTCAAATTGGTGGCCATTGTTCATGATCATCAGTACCTGGTCTGTGGACTTCTCTTTATCTCAATGATAATGAATTGTCTATATGAAGTGGTGTAGTTATGCTGATCGGATTATGGCTGGTGAAACTCCAGAGTCTGGGGCGGGTTCCTATGACCACGTACTTCCTTTGCATACTTTGTTGTTGTGCTTTTGTCTCCACCTCTGAGGACTGCCCCCTAAAACGTATGTAAAACTACGATGTACAGATCCCTCGTTTAGACTTGATGACTGCAGCCTGAAACGGCACGTTCTCAATAAAGAATCCTGCTGAAGATATGCCCGTATCTCCTGGTCTTCACTTCTGAGTTTCCGACAGTTTTGGTGCCGTGACCCGGGTAGAGCTTCTCGACTGACATCGTTCCAGACTGAAGCTTTTCCGTTCAGCTACGATTTGTTGAGTGTTATTTTATCCAAAGGACCAACACAGACCAGTACATGTGGTTGTATTTTGTATTCCTACATTAGCATATTAACAGAAGACGGAAAAGCTGGATCAAAGCCCAGAAATGTATTCAAACACACAAGCTTTCATTTGTCATAACTGCATTACAACCAAATTCAGAATAACGGACACTCTTGATAAAAAGGTATAAATATATAAACATGCAAATCATTGATACAACCATTTTCATTTCTCTGCTTCCAGGTTGGCACAGTTTGGCCAGTGTAGAGATTCATTATTAAAAAGTTCTAACAAATGGAGTTGGACCACGAGAGATCCGAGCATCAGGACCAAGCTGGGATTAAAAAGGAAGAGCTGAGCGATTCTGAATGGGAGCAGACTGCAGCAGGATCCATCGACGGGTTTTTGAGCGTAACCCTTTGGCCAAACACTATCAAGAAAGAAAATCATTCCGACACCTCGACAGAGGTCTTCGTGTTGAGCGAGTTAGAGGAGTCTGAAAGGGTGGGGCGTGTTTGCCGAGCGCTGAAATATCGACCAAGGTTCGTTGACCCATCAAATGGCACCGATTTAAAAACGAAAACCGTGCCAGAGCCCGTAACTGACCTGAAAGCCAAAGACACTATAGTGCAGAGTAAAAAGCATGTGTGTGAACTCTGCGGCGTGGAGTATGTCCGTAAACCTAACCTCATGACTCACATGAGGATCCACACCGGAGAAACGCCGTACAAGTGTAAACTCTGTGGAAAGGGCTTCAGACGCAGTGACTCGCTCACTGAGCATATACGGACACACAGACAACCGGGACAGGAATGGTGTGGTGAAAAAAAGATGGAGAAGAGAAAGAAGAAGCAGTACGCGTGTAACCACTGTGAGAAGACGTACCGAAGCAGGGAGGCTTTCCAAAGTCACATGCGCACACACACGGGCGAGAGACCGTTCCCATGTGCCATTTGTGAGAAGCGTTTCTACAACGAAGGCTGCCTTAAAAGTCACCTGGAGTGCCACTCGGATGACCGTCCGTACACGTGCGCCGAATGCGGGCACAGCTTCAAGCGCTCGGGAATTCTTAATAAGCACAAGCGCATTCACACGGGAGAAAAACCCTTCTCGTGTAGTTTTTGCGGGAAAAGGTTTCGCTACAAATACAGCGTGTCAGTGCATCTGAAGAAACGTTACTGTCAACAGTTGAAGTCTGCTTGCTAGCAACATTAAATATTCTTGAGATCTATATCTGTCTCCTGAAGTTCTTATTTAGTTTGTATCCTACAAGAGCTCTTGGGTATGTGTAAACTTATGTATAAGGAGACTCCCTAAAGTGAACCTCGATTGATCGGCTTCAAATCACATAACCGCTGACGAGTTACTGCAGTTTTATATACGGATTTACGTTGACAAGTTTAAATCCTTTGTTTGTTTATAGATCCATCCATAAATGAAGGCAAATAAGACTAGCCATCCAGTTAGGACAAAAAGAAATGGCACCCTATAAAGCTAGGAAGAGTTAGTGTGTGTTTATGCTAGCTGATGCGCTGTAATGGCTGAGCTGCATTACTGGACGATTAAGCACACGCCACGTACAGAAGGCGCTCTTTTACTGTTTAGTTGTCATTTTCTGAGAGTCACTAAAAGGTCAATAAATCAACTGTGCCATGAACACATTCGGTACTTCATGGGTGATTGGCATTTATCAACATTCATACATGGGTACAAATAAAATCAGTGTCACAGAAACCTTTATAAAGATTCCTAGCGGGGATTTTTTTTTTTTTCGTTTTTTTGTTTTGCCTATGAAACCTTGAATCACAACTTTACTATAAGATAAATAGGGCATATAATACGTATGGAGGAAAAATAGTTTCACCCATAGTTTTTCCCATTATATTAACCCCCCTTTTTTGATAGGATATAATCAGCTGCTTTTATCAGCACACTTGTTGCACTGGTAATGCTCAGTGTCTAAATATATTACATTGAAAAGCCGTTTAAAACTATTTTAGAAGACTCAGTTTTACCTTGTATTATATTATGCGATGATGCCTATCACTAACTACATGTTGTTATGACATTTTAAAAATAGTCCCTCTTTGTTTTTTTTCTCATACAGGCACTTTTCCCCCGAACTTTTATTTTGTGCACCGGAAGTTGTGTGGCATATTGCGTGCTTTTACGGTACACAGCGCTCATTTATTTTTAATGTAGAAAGTCGATATAAAGTCGAAAAAACAATATATTGCAAATATATTACAAACGGCGAGAATGTAACATGCGACTCGGCGGGAAAAATAAAACCAGCTTTAGATCAAATTTTCTGCAAATTACAGCGGCCGCGGCCGCGTAGTCACGTGACTCTCGGCGCACGCCGCCGCCATCCGACTGCAAACGCTGTTGCGCGTAGTTAGTTCCGCTTGTCATACATTCCTCCCAAAAATCATGGACGACAAGTTCTTTGCATGAAACCAATCTGTACGATTGTAAAGATGAAAAAAAAGAGGAGTGTCGTCTGGAAGAAAGTTTCACACACCGTCTGTGCTCAAGGTGAGTTTAAAAAAAATAAAATAATAAAGCAAATAACGGAATGAAAAGTTTAAAATAACACGACTGCTGTTTGTGAACTCACGCAAGTAAGTAGCTGAGTATCAGAAATATCTACATGTCTACATTGATATGTTTAAAAATCCACATTTAAAAAAATAAATGATTAAAATTCTCCTGGTAGATACGCCTGTGAAGCGGTGAGTTGAACACTGCACCGAACTCACCAACTTTAACTGTAAATCAGTTTAGAAAGGTAAGATACTATAGCATATTATTAAATATTATTATACCATAGTCTACTTTGCCAAAAATATTTCGCGTGTCAGTTAATTATAAATATATTTTAAAGCTAGCTAGATAATGTGATGCACTGTTACTTCCGTTTGTTTTATATAGGTCTTTTCGTGAATCTTTATCTGATTCGTGAATCGACTCTTAAACGAATCATTAGAGATGCAAGCATATAGTTTTCTAGCAGATAAAAAGGTCTGAAGTTGATTCCAAGTGTTGAATTTGCATTTGGTAGCTGTTCATGGGAACTCTCAATATGAGATCCAAAGAGATCCAATGCCATCATTGGGCTGAACAACAACAACAGAGAGAGCGCAGAAATGTTGGAGTGGCCAAATCAACAATTTGGTACATTCTTACTGGTGAGCTCAGCAACACCAAAAGGCCTGGAAGATATATTGCTACACCAAGACCACCTCAGCTCAACAACCTTTTGCCGCACATCACAGCTATATTCTTTGGTCTTACCCATTGTTATCAATGGCTAAGAGAATTTGGCCTATAGGTTACCTCATATTTATACCCCTGTGAAACAGGAAGTCATGGTTAAACAATTTCCTGTTCAGGAATATACTTCAAATATATTTTTGTCATATGAATTCATAGGGGTGCCAATAATTGTTGCACGCCTATATTTAACAATTTTTTTGATAAACCTGTGTTGTGTTGTTTGATATCCATGAGAGCAGAGTATTTTTGTGAATTTTTTGAACAAAATATCAAAAGGTTGAACAACAGGCAATTTTTCACAGCCTCCTTTGCTCATATTTTTGCTCATATCAAGGGGGCCAATATTAGTGGAGGGAACTGTGTGTGTATATAATTATATACAGAGGCCACGATTTAATTAGACCACTGTATTCACAGGAACCTAAACATGGAGATGGTTGAAATGATTAATGATGCATAAAGACATACTGGAGTTGCAGCATGGATTTACCATTAGCCCCAAGTCACCTTAAGTGAATTCTCAAAGCGATTTAAAAAAAAAAAAAAAAACGTTAACTGGAGGTCATGGATTAAGTGTGACAAGTATAAGTTATGGGCTCGAGTTTCGCAATTTGTGGCCAAGACATAATCATTAGTTTACTTCAAAATATTGTCTTGTATCCTCAATATATTAATTGATGACCAAGCCTTATTAAGAATAACCACCATGACAAGCTCTATACTTGACTACGTTTGGGTGAAAATTGTGTACATTTTTTCTCAGAACTATTTCTTTAAGTGAGTAATACAATTTCTCTGCTTCCAGGTTCACATTGGCCAGTGTAGAAATGTTTCATTAATGGATTGGTGATCAGCTCATTGGGACACTGAAGAAATCGATGACTGTCCTTCATACACAGCTTCATGTGAAGTTCGAAATAATGTATTCTGAGAAGGAGCTGAGTGACTGTGAACGTGAACAGACCACAGCAGGAGCAAGTCTGTGGGTGAAGACCACCAAGAGACAACGTTATTCCGTCTGTGTATTGAGTGAAATGGAGGAGTCTGAGAGGGTGGGGCGTGTCTGCCGAGCTCTAAAATGTCAACCGAAGCTGGTTCGCGGGTCTAATGACACGGACCTCACCCAAAGAAATGCCAAAGAAGTTTCCGATAAAAAGCACGTTTGCGAAATCTGCGGTGAGGGACATACCTGCAGAGCCGAACTTAAACTACACATGGAGGATCATAAGATGTACAGGAAAGGCTATAACTCCAGGAGCAGATTAGCTGAAAATGAAAAGAACCACGGCTGTGAAGCAGGGGCGCAGACGTCCTCGGATCAGACGGATCTGAATCCTAAGAGTTCGCAACTGGAAAATCACGAAAAGCAATTTTGTCAGAGCGAAAAGCATGTGTGTAAACTCTGCGGTGTGGAATATGTCCGCAAATCCAACCTCGTAAGCCACATGAGGATCCACACGGGAGAAACACCGTACACGTGTAAGATCTGCAGAAAGGGCTTCAGACGCAGTGACTGGTTAGCACAGCATATGAATATGCACACAGACAACAGACCGGCGTCTCCGGATCGCAGGAAGAAGCAGTACACTTGCGATCATTGTGGGAAGATGTACCGAAGCAGAGATTCTTACAGAAAACATCTGCGCACACACACGGGCGAGAGACCTTACAAATGTGCTATATGCGAGAAGCGTTTCTTCGATGAAGGCTGCCTTAATATGCATTTAAGGTGCCACTGGGATGACCGGCCGTACACGTGCTCTGAATGCGGACACGGCTTCAAGCGCTCGGGAACTCTTAATAAGCACAAGCGCATTCACACGGGAGAAAAACCCTATTCCTGTAGCATCTGCGGGAAAACATTTCGCTACAAATACAGCGTGTCGATGCATATGAAAAGTTCCCGCTGTCGGCCCTCGTGAGATGCAAAAGTTACTTCATTTGATTCCTCATACAGCATCAGAAACGATGGTAGCAAATTTCTGAGATACTGAACAACTCCACGCAGTTTGAGGCGAGTGTGTAACGATCTAGGTGTCTTTGTATGAGGAATGTAACCAAATCCAGAGACATTATTCTGAATGAACAGCTAATGTGTTCTCAACAGATACAAATACAGATATGAGTACGATACGGGGTGCAACGGAAGTTTGGCAGGACATCTGGTTTGAGCTGGAATTTAAAAAGTAATGCGAGCAGGAGGTTTTTTACTTTCCTGCAGCCGTGAGCGAGCGGTTAGATATGAAATCCACAGGACAAAGGAAGACCATGTTCATTAACACGGACATGATACATTTACAGCATTCATCCTTAGTAACTGCCTGGTCAGGGTCGCAGTGGTTTAAATTGGGCAACTAGTTTTCAGAACTAGAACCACATAAAATTGCTAGGAAACATCATGGGCAGGTACAAACTACAATAATAACTGTGAGCAGGAATCAGCTATGAACTGGAGTGATGTAGCTGAGGTTGAGGAACTGTCAGAGTTCACACACCATGCTGACAGAGCTGGCATTTCTATTCTACCTTCTGCCCAAAAAGAAAGAATAAGACCTTCTAGTCCAATTCGGGTTTAAATCCGGATACAAATATATATATTTGCGTTACACCCGTACTTTTATACAATGCTGAACTAGTAGTTATAAGATTCCTGTAGATGTTATATTAGCCTTGTAGCTCCAATAAAAGGAAACTCTGTCTTGGTTGATTGACAACTTGTAACTGTACATTTTATTTCTGGCCTTATTTCTGTCTCAGAAAGGTTTCCTGTTTAGTTTCTGACACTGTATGACTAGGAGATGAACTGGGATTTATGAAGTAAAAGGCCATTTAGATTTAGACTTACATATACATCAGTATTGAACAAACCAGAGGCAACAGTGGTGAGAAGACGTGAGAAAACCTTTCATGTCATGAAGAATTTTTAGAAGTTATACATAGAGAAAACACCAATAATACCAAGTGTGTTGAAAGGATATAAAGTATTGTGTAGTATTCACCGCCCCCTTTATGGAGTAACTCTTTCAGCACTGTTCATGTATATAATGCATATCACTATGTATAAAAAAATAAAATAAAATAAAGACACATTTTGAACTATTTTGTTTGCATGTTTTTTGGCAATCATTATATGGCAAGTGAAACAAATTTGTTGTGGTCTGTATTTTAAAAAAAAAAAAAAAAAAAAGACACAAAAGTGAAAAACGAAGGCCTTGGATTCTGTATCGTTTTGTGTTGCTCTTTCCAGGCAAAACAACAGCACAGTACTTCAGGTTTTTTTTTAATTAGTGTGTTTAATAATCCTAAAGAAACTTAACTGTAATTCTCTTGTATAACTGAACAAGATGATATCCTTGGGCAGCTCTGCGTTTGATTGGAATTGGCGTCACTTGGGTTGATGTTATTCTTCTATCTGGCCTAATATTAATGACTTTCCATGTGAATTATTAGAAATTCGTGATCAGTACTACCAAGTGATATGTTTAGCAGTGGGAAGTTTTAGGTGTGAGGAGATGTTTTCTGTTTCCTTCAGCCACGGCCCACTGATGGCCTTGAGACACTATTGCGGCTACTGCAACTGTGTGTACGTGTTGTCTGAAGGAGACAGGAGGAGGTCACGTTGTTCTGCTGATAAGGTCTGTGAGGAAGCAGAGACTCTGACAACAACAGTTTGACCGTGAGCGGTGCCTCTATTAATGATGAGTGAGAATGTGGTCAGAAGGACATGTGAGCTTCATAAATGTGATGTGAGCTGTAAAAAAAAAAAAAAAAAGGATTTATTTAACCCTTAAACACGTACCTCGGGTCATTAGCGACCCAGGACGTCATCCAGTACCCTCCCCCTTGTTAATTTTTTCACATTAGACCTCCATCTTCTTAGTATTGCTCAATCTATTTATCATCAACAATATAACAAGAAAAAAAATTGTCAAATAATATGTTTTAGAATTAATTTATTGTAAAAAGTTTATAGGGTCGCTACTGACCCGAGGTACGTAATAGTGTAAGTATATTTTTCTGCGCAACAATATTGAAGTGCAGTTCACTTTTATTCCTCAAGGTGGGAGTGTTTGGTAATTGATGATGTGATGTGTCAATCATAATTACCCCAGACACGAACGAAACGTTAGAAAACTTGACATAGCTCAGCGATTTGCTGCAGAACAAGTTTCTAATTAAATATTAACATCATTTGAGGGTGGATCTGATGATGAAGCTGTCAGCGAACAAAGTATTGATTTTGATGATTATGAACACGATAGTAGCCTATTGAGAGCAACGTATCGGATGCTCCAGATCCCAAATATGAACTAGATGCTGAATTTACCGGCCGGAGAGCAGAAGGTGCCACGTTGAACTTGATGATAATGTTTTTAGCCATGAAAATTATACATGATAAAAAAACTTTACAATATTTCATATTTTCATAATTAATGATTTTAATTTTGTTATGGTGACTGAAATGATTGAATGAAAATGCTACAGTACTGTTTTGGCGCGTGAATTATAAGTGCGTAATTTTAACGGTGTATATATATTTTTTTTGCATCCGTCTGATGACAAATAAAATATAAGGAAATATCCTGCATTTTATTATTTTGTTATAGTTAACAGTTTTATACTATTGGGGCAGTTTAGAGATCCATTCGTGTTGGATATATATACACTCCGGGTATACTAATGACCCGAATATGTAATAATGAGTGGCAAAACATGTCTGCATTTAAGGGTTAATCCCTTCCTCTCTGCCTTTTTTGTCTCATGTAACCAATGAATAATTAGTATGTAAATTGTGATATACTATAAAAACTAAGTGCTGTATTCGGAAAGATTTATGTGGATTTGCTTCCACAGCCATGACTAAGGAATAACTCCCATTCAGAGATTTTGTCTTTGCCTCTCTCTTATTATTATTATTATTATTATTATTATTATTATTATTTATTTATTTATTTTAAATTTAAGATCGACATGATGGTCCGCACCAGATTAAGATCCCTGATTAAGATGAACAAGAGCAGGGGCAACAAAAATCAACTGTCTGTGCAAATTTAGAGCAGGTTCCACACCTGTATTTCACCCACAGCTTATTAACTTTATCAGAAGTAAGTGTGTGTGTGTGTGTGTGTGTGTGTGTGTGTGTGTGTGTGTGTGTGTGTGTGTGCTGGCTTGCTTTTCTGCAAACTCACACAATTGTCACCATTGTGTCACGAATAGTTTGAGTGCTATCCATCACCGTGTCTCTATAAAGATCCGTGTCAGGCTGTTGTAAGAGTTCATCATAGTCAGCAGTCCACTCAGGCAGGAAGTCCTCCTTGTTCAGCTCACACACGTTGTGCAGGATACAGCAAGCCGTAACGATGTCGGGCATAAACGTAACATCAACGTCGTTGCGTTTAAGCAGGCACCTCCAACGACCTCTAAGACGCCTGAAAGCATTTTCCACCACCATGCGAGCTGAGCTTAACTGGCTGTTGAAGCGACGCTGTTCTGGAGTCAGAGAGTGCTCGTCTGTGAAGGCCTTCATCAGCCACTTCTTTAAGGGGTATGTGGCATTTCCGAGGAGATGAACAGGAATCTCCACTCCATTCACAGTCAAGGCATCCTGTGTGTAGATTTTACACAACATTAACTGTTAATATAAATATGACACTGATATTCAGAAACTTTTATATATATATATATATATATATATATATATATATATATATATATATACACATATATATATATATATATATATATATATATATATATTATAATTGGCAAATTGTTATATACATGAATAAAACACTTTGGGATATGCGGTTATCGAAAAATAATCAACTTTGGGGTGCTAACGGTAACACCTGCTTCGCACTGAGCTGCATCACATTACCTCATTCATGATTATTTTCCTGTAAAATCATGTTTTACTCCTTACTGAAAGACAGGATTGGTGTGCACTGTATTATTTAAAGGATATCTAGCTATCTATCTATATACAGTACCATGCAAAAGTCTTAGACACCCAATTTTTTTCAGTACAAACTTTGTTATAGATTTTTTTTTTATTTTATGACTTCTACATTATCAAGTCAGTACAAAAAACATTTTTTTCATTTACTACTGTTTACTGCTCTTTACGGTATATTCTTTTTTTTAAAATGTAGAAACATTTAATTTCATTATTTTGAAGGCATCTTTGCTCTACAGCATTTCTTTGCATGAGTCTAAAACGTTTGCACAGTACTGTGTGTGTATATATATATATATATATATATATATATATATATATATATATATAATATTGTGTGTATGTGTGTGTAGAGAGTAAATACAGCAGGTATAATCGCTGTATGTATAAAATAGTTCACCTCTCGAGGGAACAGGTATCCATCTTGCTCTTCAGCCATCTTGTAGAGCGGAGAAGTAGCCAACACTCTTGCACTGTGTGTGCGACCGGGACAGCCGACGTATACATCAGTAAAGCTGGATAAAAAGAAACGGTACATACATCCTGCAGAGCACCACTGACTCCATTAAATCCATAGAGACATACCCCAGCTTTAACTGTAGCCAAATGTGGTTCAACCAACAAAGTTCTGTTTTTTTAATTAAAGGTGCATAAAGTAAGATTTGTCAAAATGTGTAGACCATTTAAAAGTCGCTACTGATTAAATACAGTAGGTGGAGTCGAACACGGTTCGAATTACTATTCTACTCCTTGAGCCCTTGAACGTACAAAAAGCTCTGCCCTCTGCACCACCCTACGTTGGCTGAACTAGAGTTAGCATGTAACCCGATGACCGTCATGACATCACTCTCATGTGCATTCGGCCATTCGGCTGCTGGAAAGCCAAGTTACAACGGAAAAATTTTGGCCCGTAATGATTTATAAGAACGTTCACAAGTGTAGCCGCCGTCCCTTTTTCTTTGTCGTGAAAATAAAACATACCTACTTGATTCGTTATGGAAAGCCAGCCATTCAAACTGTTTAAAGCTTTATACAGACCCCTGCGTCCAGCTTCATCTCTATAACCAGTAATAAGTTACTCCATCGTTGAAAAGCTAGGTGAGTACCCAGGGTTTATTCTGGGTTTACTGCATTTCTTATCAAGTTTTTCAAAGCACAGCGTGATATGAGGTTAACAGGAGAATCACCTGGCTGTGCTGGGCGCTTGCTGATTTCAGACCGAGTTGTGGGCGGAGTGAAGGGCATGGGGAGGCCCGTCCATTTTCCCATGCAAGGAAGTGTCAATGTGCAATGCTTCTAAATGTTCTTATGAACACCTACCTTTTAAATGAAGAGTTACAGCAAGTTCAACTATTTACCAGATGTTGTGGTCCACGACTGCTTGCAGAATAATGGAGTGCCACTTTTTGTTGTTGTAGTACACAGCTGGGTTTTCTCTGGGAGCGATGATGGGAATGTGGGTCACGTCGACTGCACCAGCACACATGGGATATCCGTGTCCTGCAAACCCCCTGAGCGTGTTCTGAAGACTCTCCCCTTCTGGCAGGCAGATGAACTGTTTGAGAAGGCTGGTGCTCAGGGCAGAGGTGACCTGGCGCACTAAAGTGCACACAGTGGACAGTCCTACACCGAAGAGACAGCTGATGGTCCGGTACTCGCTCGGGGTCGCGTACCACCACAGCACGATGGCCAGCCTGCGCCGCGGCTCCAGCGCTTTTCTCCAGCGAGTCGACTTGCGTCTCAGTTTCGCTTCGACAAGCCCTAGAATGAACTCAAATGTGCTCCGGGACATGCGGAAATGATCCACCCACTGCTCATCATCAAAGTTAGCCAGGACATTGGACCAGAACACTTCTCCATGGGGTCTCTCTCTCCTCCACACTCGTCTCTCCAGACCGTGCAGGTGAAGGACTCGGGAACACAGCGCTAAGGCTCTCAGCCTCACATACCGTCTCCGAGCTCTGCGCCGGGCGGCTTCATATTCCCTCCTGCTCCTCTCCAGCTTTTCATCCAGCGAGCCTTTTATATCCAGAACACGCGTCTGTGAGCTCACTAATCCATTACACAACATTAACTGTTTTGAAAACGTGTGGAAAAGTAACAACATAGTCGCCGAATCGACGCTGGATACCACTGACAGCTCACGTGCCATTATTATCAAACAAACTAACTTCCGGCGCACGAAAGAGACGTCACATCAATAAATTAGTCGGGCATATTTGTCAGTTAAAACTATACAATGTAGACGTAAAGTTTTTAGAGACTTTATAATTGGTTTTGATTGCAATGACTTTTAATGTCTTTAAAATCTTGCGTTTTGCATTGTATTGTGTGCTTTTAGCTATTTATATATTAATTTGTTTTGTTGGTTTGTTTTCTTTCTTTCTTTCTTTTTGTACGTTAGTCTGTATTTGAAGCATCCACCTGGCGTTTATTTGTTTCTATTATTTACATTATAAGATTAAAAAAAAAAAATCCTCATTTTGTTGATTTTTGCATTATTATATTAAAAAATAATTGTACAATTAGGCGTGAGTCTATGTTTCACAACACTGAGATGCATCAATTACACTCTCAGTTACATATATAAACACAATAATAATAATAATAATAATAATAATAATAATAATAATAATAATAATAGAGTGACGCCATAAAAATAACTAGGCCTATACACAAAAATCATGACGTTAAATGTGCGTTTATTTGTTTGTTTGTTTGTTTGTTTATTAAGCTAAGTCTCTGGTATCGTTCTATATTAAGAAATATACAATACAACTTATTATTATTATTATCATCATCACCATTATTATTATTATTATTATTATTATTATCATTATTATTATTATTATTATTATTACTATTATTATTATTATTGTTGTTATTATGTAATAGTACTAATAATAACTTTGCATTTAAACCAAACACCTCCCACTTCCTATTTAAATTGTAGCTTCACTTCATGAAACCCGATAGATGGCAGCCGAGGATAAAAAGCTTTTAATCCAAAGACTCCTTCAAAACGGATTTGCACTGTTTCGTTTTTCCACTGAATGGAAAAAATGCTCGCGATACCAAGCGAGCTTATAATGTAGGTCAAGTTCAAGTGAGAAACATTATGTTTAGAAAGAGTAAATTGTAACTAAAACAGGCCAAGTAATAAATCTGAAATAATTGTGAATACACAATGTGCCCTGTGCTACAGGTGGCAGTGATTGTGCGGCAATAAAGCACTTTTTTCTAGCAGCGATGTTTACATTCGTCAGAACAGTGAGGCAGCAACTTGTTCTTCAGGTTTTTTTAACGCCACATCACGAGTGTCCATAAGTTAAGACAAAATGCCTTCAGAAACAAAAGAAGAAATATTCTATGTGCTTCTCCATAACTGACTGACTGACTGACTGAGTGAGTGAGTGAGTGACTGACTGACTGACTGAGTGAGTGAGTGACTGACTGAGTGACTGACTGACTGACTGAGTGAGTGACTGACTGAGTGACTGACTGACTGAGTGAGTGACTGACTGACTGACTGAGTGAGTGACTGACTGACTGAGTGAGTGACTGACTGACTGAGTGAGTGACTGACTGACTGACTGAGTGACTGACTGAGTGACTGACTGACTGAGTGAGTGACTGACTGAGTGACTGACTGACTGAGTGAGTGACTGACTGACTGACTGAGTGAGTGACTGACTGACTGAGTGAGTGACTGACTGACTGAGTGAGTGACTGACTGAGTGAGTGACTGACTGACTGACTGAGTGAGTGACTGACTGACTGAGTGAGTGAGTGACTGACTGAGTGAGTGACTGACTGACTGAGTGAGTGAGTGAGTGACTGACTGAGTGAGTGAGTGAGTGACTGACTGACTGAGTGAGTGAGTGACTGACTGACTGAGTGAGTGACTGACTGACTGACTGAGTGAGTGAGTGACTGACTGAGTGAGTGAGTGAGTGACTGACTGACTGACTGAGTGACTGACTGACTGAGTGAGTGACTGACTGAGTGAGTGACTGACTGACTGACTGAGTGACTGAGTGACTGACTGAGTGAGTGACTGACTGAGTGAGTGAGTGAGTGACTGACAATTTTGCTTGGTTGGTTCATGTTCGCTTCACCAGAAATACTATATAGTCTAAATTTTGAGATTAATTAATGCCGGGTCAAATATAAGCAGCCAACTCTGTCTTTTGATCATTTGAAATATTTGAAACCTAGATTTCTTTACCAAACATGATGCAGACTGTGTCATATTTCAGATTAACAAATCCCATGTTGATGTGAATACCTTACTGACTGTCTGACTGACTGACTGACTTATTGACTGACTGACTGAACCAATTATATGTTGATGTGAATACCTTACTGACTAATTGACTCACTGATTGAATTACTGACTGACTACTTGACTGACTGACTGACTTTCCAATTCCATGTTGATGTGAACACCTTACTGAGCGACTTACTGACTGATTAATTGACTGATTGACTGACTGACTAATTGGCTGATTACTCAGTTAATTGACTGACTGGCCAACTGACTAATTGACTGACTGACTGACCTACTGACTGACTTAACCAATTCCATATTAATGTGAACACCTTACTGAGTGGCTTATTGCCTGAAGGACTGACTGACTAACTGACTGACTAATTGATTGATTGACCCTTTTGTTTGGTTGGTTCATGTCCGCTTCACCAGAAATACTATATAGTCTAAACCTTGAGATTCATTAATGCCGGGACAAATTGAAGCACCTAACACAGCCTTTTGATCATTTCAATATTTCAAACCTAGACTTCTTTACCAAACATGGTGTAGACTGTCACATTTCGGACTAACCAATTCCATGCTGATGAGAATACCTGATCCACTATAAACCACCAAGTTTTAGGACTTGTTCGCGCGCATGAGATGGCGTGCTGTTTTGACATCCTATTTAATAAATGTCAATATTTAAGCCAAGAGAACATAGGTTACTGCTTTAGCAGCCCGCGGTGGTTGTTTTGGCGGGGGTAGGAGGGGGTGGAGCGGCGGAAGCGTGCGCGTGAGGGAGGGACGGAGCGAGCGAGTGAGGGAGAGGGCGAAGCGCGGAAACGCACAGCGCGCGCACCGTCACCACGGAGCAGCGCTCTCATCTCCAAAGCTCAGGACAAGGCAGCAGGTAAGAGCTGAGTTTAATCCTCTGTTAGTTATTTAATTCCACCGCCCCCCCTCCCCCCCTTTTTTATCATCACAGCAGAGGCGCCTTGGTGCAGTGTTTATACATAACACATAGCACAGCTAATTAGAGTTAAATTAATGGTGCAGGTGTTTATTCAATAGGCTACACTAGGTTGATAATTTAATCACCACTGAAGATGTTACTCTCTAACTCTAGTGCTCATTAAAACCAGGTATTTTGCTGTGTGTTTGAACAGCACCAAATTGTTCTGAGAGGGAGAGATTAACGTTACCCATAGCTCGTGACTTCTATACTGAGATTAGGCTAATAGATGACAACAGCCTATTAATTAGCCTAACTATAAAAGGATAACCACGCCTTGACCAAGTTTATTGTATTCAGCATGTCATTCTCGACACTGACCGACATGCTAAACATAAAAAGTAACATTTTACATTTTTTGTGCGTCACTGTGATCATTTGGAAATTTCAGCCCGCTAATTATTATTGTTGTTGTTGTTGTTGTTGTTCATTTGCTCTTTTATAAATGCGCATTTTTTGTTACACACAACATGCAGGATGCTTGTTCGGTTTGCGCAAAGTTTTTGCCCCAGTGCAACGATCAGATCCCTGCTCCTTACACAAGTGCACTGCACGCGCTGTGAAATGCTGATCCACCCTATGTAGTGCCCAGTTGGATCATTTGCGATTCGGCGCGCGTCTCGGGTAACGCCGCGCGCGTCTCGGGTAACGCCGCGCGCACCTGCCGCGTAACTGCGCGCACCTTTTTATTAATTCATTGCGTCAGTCATTTAATCCATAAAGAGCCCGAGGATACAACGCGGTGTTTCCCTCACAACAGTGCGGTTTAAACTTTTCACTGTGGGGCCGATGCGGGGAAAGTACAGGTTGCGTGCAATACTAATGTATGAAATGCTGAATTTTGCATGAACAGTCACCTACACGTCAGAATACAGAGGTACTAATACACTCGTAAAGCTTGACTTTCTACCTATTAGAAGTTAGATCATTGATGGATGCAGACTGATGGATGATGCACCTGCTCATTTTATTTCTGCTAAAATATCAGGGTTGCTGCCAAAGGGCGTATGTCCCACGTTGTACCTTCTCGAAATAATTCCACAGCTATTTTCTAATCGTTATGTGATCATGCCAAAATTCTAGGGTAACATTATTTCTGAAAGCTGCGTTTCTTAGCACAGGTGTTACTCTATGCAGAAATATTCAGCAGTGAACTTTCTTTCCTGGCTAGCTTGATATGGTAGATAATATAAAGTGGCTGCAACTTAATGAACTCTTCCATATCCAATCAGCCAATAATGTGGCAGCAGCACAATGCAAAAAAAAAAAAATCATACAGATACAAGTCACGAGCTTCAGCAAATGTTCCCATCAAACATCAGAATGAAGAAAAAAAGTGTGATCTCTGTTACATTAACCGTGGCATGGATGTTGGTGCCAGGTTTGAGTATTTCAGAAACTGCTGATCTCCTTGGGTTTTCACACACAAACAGTCTGTAGAGTTTACACAGAATGGTGCGAAAAACAAAAAACATCCTTTGAGCAGGCTGAAACACCTTGTTGATGAGAGAGATCAGTGGAGTATGACCAGACTGGTCTGAGCTGACAGGAAGTCTATAGTAACTCAAATAAACTCCCTTTATATCCGTGGTGAGCAGAAAAAAGCATCTCAGAACACACAACACATGAAACCTTGATCAAATCTTTGTTGGCTAATCTTCGCTAATATTCTTTCCTTGCATAAAGAAATTAATCAGCTATAATGGGTTTGGGTGAATTATTTATGGTTTGTTAAGTATAGCTTTGGGCTATGCTTAAAAATGAGGTCTTATTTAAACAGTAATATGGGATCAGTTGCCACATTGTGATGCTGGCATAATTGCGTTGCGAATTAGAGAAAGCCGATTCGGTTCCATTTTATCCACTCTAGTTACGGCCTTATCAGAACTCAGAGTGTCAGCCAATACCTGATAGATCCTGAGAGTATGATTGTGGCATGCTTTAAGTTGTTTTAGAAGACAGAAGAAGATATTGTCACATATACAACTGCACAAGTGTAGAGTGCATTTCAGTTTGTTTGTAAGCTGGGGTCCGAACGCAGAGTCAGACGTGTTACACGGCCTGGGTTCATGTCATGTATTGAAATGGCATGTATTAAAAAAAGATGCGTGTAATATGTGGAAATACGAAACAAAACATAACTACTTTCGAGTTGTCTTATTCAAGGACATAAGCTCATTAATAATGCATAAGCAGTAAAAGGTAATTATAGGTTAAGTATAGTTAACTTCATGTTATCCTTTACAATTTTGTAATACTTCTGCTCCAAGCTCTAAAAAAAACAACGATGTGGACCACCAAACATCCAACCAGTCAGGGCAAAGAAGCGTCTCTACTTGACAGAAAACTGCACCTACATTCACGTGTTAGCTTTCAGGCTAAGCACGGTGTGTACGTGTTTTTGGATGGAACAGTGATAGGGTGTTATATTTTGTTGCAATTTTCAGCTTCTAATTGCAAATGGCAGTCCATGTCTGGTCTGATAGTGAAATGAATAAAACGTGTCGGTATTAAACCTCTTAAACGCCCGTGAGCGGTCAGCGCAGTTCTAAAAAGGTTTACCTGTTTAGTAGGAAGCGTGAAGTGGGCAGGTACAGGTTTATAATCAATTGTTCAGTGCTTGGGCGGTGTGAAATTGCCATTCAGTGTGTGATGCATATAAAGTCTGCTTGAGGAGGCTGTGATTTCGAGTCATGATTTAAAAGTTGCTCTGCATCATAATGATGTCTTATACGAAGCCATAGACCAAAAAAATGTGTGTGTATGTGTGTGTGATTCTGATCTGAAACTGAAGCCCCACTCTGTAACTCACATCATGATTCCCTCCAAATCTACTCTGAAAATGATTTTCTAGAGGCGAGCAGAGAGAGAGAGAGAGAGAAGAAGCGAGCAATCATTTGAAATGAAGCCTGGATATCTGGCAGGAATTTTGAAGGGCAGCCACAAATGAAACGCTCCATCACGGGAGGGGGAAAAGAAAGAACGCCGAATCTCAGATACAGGGACGCTTTCCCAAACTCACAGAGTAGAAGCAGAGATAAAGTAAATGAAGGGAGTGGAGAGAGGAACGGATAGAGATGATGGGGGGAAATGGTGAATAGTCATGAACAATAATGACTCTTGCTGGAGAACCCTGTACCTGACACCTCTCTCTTGTTTGGTTAATTCATCTCTTTCATCTGCTGATCTCACTCTCGATCTATCTCCCCCTCGCTGTGGCCCGTCTGCATGAGGTCATTAAATCAGCCCGCTCACTCAGCCGGAACGGGGAGGGAATGAGAGCGAGGGCTCAGTGTGTGTGTGTGTGTGTGTGCATGTGTGTGCGTGTGAGGTTAGAAGATGTGAAGTGCGTTTGCCCGGCCTGTCCTTCTATCTCTGTGAGCCATCATGAGAGTCGGAGGGAGAGAGATGGACAGACGTCAAAGAAGGCCATAAATCATTTTAGAGGTGTTTCGGACATCTTTGACCTCATGGAAGTCAGTGTCGTGTCCCAGAAGCCCTACACACACTTCATTATGTGTGATTATGTGTGATTGGGCTGCTAATTGAGCACAGCTGTGGGTTGGATATCATTTTCATACTCCGTGTGTGTCTGCTCAGAAATGACACAGATTATTATGATAATATGTGATATATATACGTACAGTATATGCACAACATTTAAGTATATATACAGTACATTGAGTTGCAAGTTTATTAGGAACTATTGCTAGGAATATTACGAACCGTTGAACAATGATCTAGGGAGCCCTTTACCTTGTACACTGATGAACATGTGACCACCGCTGAGTAGGTATTATATGTCTGGTGTACCATTTTCCATACTAATTAAGAAAATGTTTTTTTGTTTTTTTTTAGATAGTTAAGGGTTCTTACCAGAAATGTGCACTGGACCATTTTTAAAATCCCACTCCCTCCTGCTCCTGAATGAATTCTGACCAATCCTGCCCACTCCTGTGTAGTTGTTCTCTTTCCAAAATTGCTCCATTGTTAATGAAGTTTTGTTTGTTTGTTTGTTTTTATTTTTTTTGTCCCGTGAACTTCAAAACGTGACTGAACTTTTCTACCGGGTCCTGCGGCTCCTCAAGTTCTGACGCACAACCCTAGCGCTTGCCTTTCTAAAAGCGTTCTTCTTGCAACCCGCTATTATATGGAAACACTTTGTTGTGGTGTTTCAGATCCATTAGGGGTTTCTCCACAGGGATAAGAACCTGAAGGACCTTTTAAGCGTTCTAGATCTAGTGTGTATAGAATCATATGTAGTGTTATAAGTGTTATAAGAGAAGGCTTATAAAAGAATAACCGAGTGCGAATACAATAAGGAAGTGGAATGAATATAAAAATCGAAAGATAAGAAACAGAAGAAATTACAATTGACTGAAAGATAAAACAAAACATAAATCAAGATATATGTATATTTTATTTATTTATTTTATGAGCTGTCTTTCAGGAAATGCTTATAAGAACCGGAAAAAAGCTAATGAAACCTAAGAATATGACCAACAAAAGGAAAACTTGACGCCATTTGTCAAAGGGATTTGAAGATTTACCTCAGGTTGCCAGATGTGTGTAAATAGATTATAATCTTGGGAGTCTGCATGTGGTAGTGTGTGTTGTGAGGGTTTGTGTGTATCTGATGCAACAGCGTCAAGAGGTTTTTAAACACCTCAGTGTCACGGTTTGTTAGAGGTATGGTCCAAAAACCAGTAATATCCAGCTAACATGGTGAGTGGTCAAAAACTAACAGCAATGGAGGATAGAGGATGGTTAACACACTGTGGAGAGGAAAAGATGGGCGTTAAGTCTATAAGTGTACACCTACAAGGTGGAGCTACAGTAGTGTGGGTGTGTCGAATAAATTGGTCAGTAAGTGTATAGATTGTTAGTGTATAGACTGATACACTCGTGCTACCTTCACACACATACAGTACCATGTCAGTGTCAGTGCTAAGAGTTTTATCTGGTCAGTGATGGTCCGTGTTCGCTGATGGATGGTGGAAGACGATGACTTATAGTTCAGTTTTATTCTTTAAACCAGAACCCTATAGAATGTTTTCCACGTTAAATCTTTATGTTTACTGATATTGTTTGTCTCAACACGGCTAAACATGATTTATTACACTAATACGTGCTTCCTTGTGAATCGTGTACAAGTTTTGAAGTTTTATAGGTAGCCAGAGGGAGAGAGACAAGAGTGGAAGTTGTGTGAGAAAGGTCCTTCGCGAACGCCCTCTCCTGCTCTGATAGAACTCAAAACTGCAGGATTTACGGCGTTCAATTACGGCCCGGCTCATAAATAATCAGAGAGAGTCTGACCATAATACCCGTTCACTCTTGCCTTTATGGCATGACAAATCCTTGTTGTTGGTATTTATGTACCGGCTGACAGCTGTGGGGAGGGGTGTGTGTGTGTGTGTGTGTGTGTGTGTGTGTGTGTGTGTGTGTGTGTAATGTGTGTGTTACAAACCCTTAACAACCACAAGAACTATTGATGAAATCGCACATGCTGCGCTATTTCTACTCCACGAAAGAATGAAAACACTTGTAGTAGTGCCGACTCGAAGTATTATTTAAAGTCCCCATGAAATTAAAAGTGAAGTTTTGTGGCTTTTAATATGAATATGTCAGCCTTAAGGTTATCTATAAGCTAGTGTGCTCCAAAACAATGACCAAATTCACATTTAGAAGATATATGCATTCAAAATCACAATCTCTCTGTACCACAAATACGGATCAACAGTTTTGATGACCTCATTCTGCACTCATCAGATTTTCTGTCCAAGCAGTGTCCCGCCCCCAGCAGTTGTAGGTTTCCTGGCTGTGCGGTAAGGAAGGTAGTAACACTGCACGTTTCAAGGCACTTCACGAGGACTTTAAAAACGTTGATGCAGTTCCATTCAGTACTGAGCCCGTTCTTCCCATTATGTGTCTTTAAAAAAAAAAAAAAAAAAAAAAAATCTTTATTCATTCATTTTCAGTAACTATTTTATTCTGGTCAGGGTCACGATGCAACACTGAAAGAGAGGCGAGAAAACACCCTGGATGGTGCGCCAGTCCATCGCAGGGCATCATGCACACGTTCACTCATTCATTCACACCCACTGGAGAACTCTGAGGAAACCCACACGGACTATAATCCAAACTCGGACCCTGGCGATATGAGGTGTCAGTGCTTCTTTCCTTTGGTAAACTGGAGCAATGAGTTTCTTCTTCTGTTAAATAGTAATGGCCTGAATAGTGAGGCCGTGTCATCAAAGCAAGCAGTAATACATGTTTCAACCACATGTTTCATCAAACATACAAACTTTACATGGGCTAAAATGACTGTTTTTCTCATATGATGAATGATCTTAGTTCTTGGCAAATTTGAATGTGATTGAACATAATACCAGGCAGCTTAACGCAAACAAGAACCAGACAAGGCCAGGCAGCATAGAAGTGTGAACGTCTTGAACACATACTCTGACATATCTCTTTTACTGGATATTTGTCTCAATTTAGAACAATCTAGCTTCTCAACTGTCCAATCATGACAAGTTAAGAAATACCACTACCATTGCAGGAACAAAAGAGAAATTAGGCTGTGTTCATCTTAACTCCGAAGTGGAATGTCTGAACTCAGAGGAGTAAATTTTTTTACCTCAGTGGGTTTGAGCTACTGTGTGGGGGGAAAAAAACAGGGACGCATGTACATGTGTTTTGTTGGCAACAAGCAAGCGAGCTACTATTATTGCTCTTGAGTTTATGATGTATTTACTTTCTCAAAACTGTACGGTCAGAGAGTTACAGATTTAATCAATTGTTGATTGATCTAAAGTAAATACTACCATAAACCAGTTTAAATTAAGTTATATTTTACTTACTGTTGACGGTGTGAGCGGCTGTGTTGACACGACTCAGCATGTTATTGGTCTTTCGGGTTGATGAGATTTTTCAAGCAGCTAAAAATGTTTTAATGCAATTATCAACTGAGTAAAATGTATAAGTGATGAAATAAGAAAGGACTTTTGCACCCTACAGTATGTCAGGGTCAAGAAAACACGTGTTAACCAGGACCCTTCTCCTTTCACTTGATGACTTTATTGCTCCAGTCGAGCTTTCCACTTGATAAATAAGTGCTCTCTTCTCCTTCCTCTCCTTTTCCTTCCTCCTTCACAACCTCCTGACAGTTTATTTTGTGGAGAAATGATAGAATAAACTCCGAAGTCTTTGTGGGATGAGCTATGAGACAGAGAAAACTCTTCTCTAACTCCCCTTTCTTCTGACGGCTCATTGATCCATGGTTTTTCGCCAGGCTGATGTGAATCACCCCTGAATTTCATTCCTCCAAAAGTCAAAGCTAACACGACCAAAGGCACAAAGCAAGGCAGAATATTAGGTTTTATAAATATGTTGGTATAATACAGTGAGGTGTACATTTCTAGCACATTCCCCGGTGCAGCAGGGATTTAAACACCTCACCTCTGCAAACAAGTGAAGGTATTCCATCAGAGCATCATGTTTTATTAACGGTTTACCATTTTTAAAAAATATATGATCATTTAAAAAAAAAAATAAAAATCTCACGTAGTATAACTATTCATCCAACTTTCCAATTAGTTTCACTGTAGTTACTCAATAATTCACTGTATTTACTGAATATTGTGCTTTAAGATAAATCATTGAGTGATGATAATGGGAGTTTAAGGGGTTAATTAATTTTCATGGTTTCATTCTCGTTGTTAATATACCGTCCCGATAATGTACTCCACCAACACGTACAAAATGGTACCAAAGTCCAAATCCATTACTAAGAACTATTTTAATTTTATTAAGTACGATTGTATCAGATGGAGAAAAAAACCCTTTATAACATTTCTCTAAGTGATAAAACTTTGTCTTTGCTGACTGAAGCTAGAAAGGATGATAACACATAACACACATAGAAATTAGCCTGCACAGTAAATTAGCCTCAGCATTCAGTCATTAAGAAACACCAACAATTAAAATAAAAAAAAAAAATGTAATTGAGAGTGGATCCTACTGTATGTAACTTGAAGTCTTTAAACCGACTGGTTATTTTAGTCTGCAAATCCTTTTGACCTATTTGTTTGGTCTAATAGTTTCCATTAGCCATTTTCACATCAGTATTTAGTTATTTTAATGCTGATTGGAAATCATAAGGCCAGATCTCATTAGGAAGCATGTCACAGATTCCACCTTTTGTGTTCTCATTCCCATGCTGAAAAAAGTCATATGCTTGTTTTGTTTTGATTCCTGTTTTTTCCTCTCTGTCTCCACCCTTCTCCTGTCATTGGCCTGTTGCCTGATTGTGTTCACCTGTTCTGTGTTTAGTTCTGGTTAGTTTGTCCCTGTTGATACCACATTGTGAAGTCTTGCTGTGTGGTTTTGTCAAGTCCTTGTTTATCGTGCCTTGTTTATCATGTATTCTTTAGTTCTGATTTTTCTGTTTCCTGTTTACCTCATTTTATTTTCTGATTATGGATTACTCCTGTTTAATTTTGCCTGCCTGTGTTTTGAGGGTGTTTCACTCATACAGAGAGTAAATGTTCATAGAATTTTGACCTTTAACAAGATAAAAAAAAAAAAAAAAAAAAAAAAAATGTGCCATCTTGCTTCCAACTAATTTACATTCCCACCTGTGCACACATACTAACCATCAGGAGGATCTACTTGCGTATATATACAGATTTACTTCATGCTGATAAAAAATCGAAATGGATATAAAATGTATGCTGTATTCAAAAGAAGTACAATAAATTATTGTTATAAAATTACAAAGATGGCTTGGGTTTATGGGGCATTATTGGCTAAGTTGTAAACAGATCATAAAGATGAAGTAATTTATACTTGCCATGTTCTCCATAGACTGAAGTTGCTTTTTTTTTTTTTGTTTTTTTTTTTTGTTCCACTCATAATTAGACTGCCAGCAGCAGACTTCATGTCCTATTCCCTTCCACAATTTTATACCACACACTCTCCCTTCCTCTCTATCTCTCTCTCTATCTCTATCTTGCTTCCTATCTGAATTCATTCAATTTTGTCAACAAAATTTGAAGAGACAAAGAAAGCACGTTTACAGTTAAACCTGGGGCTTGTGCGATGGTAGCGTAAGACTTTGTCCTGTCCTTATAATAGCCACCAGTGCAGCTCTTCAAAACACCTACGCAAACCTAGACGCATACTGTATCTCTCACCCATTATCACATAGTTATGTAGGAAAACAAATGTACACAGTTGTCTGGATGCTCACAGTCTCACAGTATCACAGTATCACTTCTGCTGCTGTGGTTCCCCTCACCCTTGGGACTTACCTGATTCATCCTGATGTTCTACTTTTGCTTGGAGCTTCTCACCTTCTGTTGCTGTGGATGTTCCCACATCAATCCGCAAAAGATTTGCACTTCCGAGAGAACAAAAAAAAAAAAAACAGTTTATCCCCAAGTCTCACCCTTGGGCTTTAACTTTCAGCACACGTAATACTGTTTGACATTGTTTAAGAGTACTGTCAGTCTAAACAACTATATTGGGGAGGTAATATAGTCTGAAAAACACACAAACAACACAAGAATAGTTTTTTTTATTAAATAAAGTACTCCATGAAGAGGTAGGTATTTAGTTGTTGTTTGAAGACAGTGACTCAGCTGTTTGGAAATCTAAGGGAAGTTCATTCCACCACCTAGAACCCAGAACAGAGAAGAGCCTTGATGCATGCCTTCCTATTACTCCGAGCTTCCGAGCGAGCGGCTGCAGCTCCTCCCCTTTTCCGGCAGACGGCAATCGTCCTCCGCCTCCCCGACAGATGGCTACGGCTCCTCCCCTTTTTAGGCGGATGGCAGCCACAGCTCCGCTCCCCTGGCGGATGGCAGCGGATCCTCCATCCCCTGGCGGACAGCAACCGCTCCTCCACTTTCAGGCGGACAGCAGTGGTTCCTCCGCCTCCCGGCAGACGGCAGCGCCTCCTCCGTCCTCCCCGGCAACTGTCCGGCACCATCGCATCCTCGGCGTCACGATCATCCCACAACGGCGAGAGCTCTCCGACAGCGCGTCCCTCTTCCTTCCCGGGTTTCGGCACCAGTGTAACAAACTTAAACGATGGGCAAGGAGAAGCACTGTGCTATAAATGAAAATATTGTAAAGACTGTAAAGCATCCATGCTACTTCTATAGTCTTCCCTTGTTCAGCAGCTCCACCTTTCTGAATTTATACCAAGAAAAATGTCTCCATTCGTTTGTGATCGGAGGGAATAAGTGATTGGTCTTCCACTGAGGTTAAAGCAACATAAAACTCTTAGTGATTCCAGCGAGAGAGTTAGGATAAGTCCTGTCAAATACAATCCTACTGCAATCAATAACATCAAGTGGGAGTTTTTAGGTGGGATCCGCTTCTCAGGGGAGAGAGAAAGAAACCGAGAAAGAGAGAGATTTGATTTCTTTCCATCGTTATTCCGAAGCAGCACACAGAGAAGTCTGACTTTAAAAGTCCTCAAAACTTTTTTAGAGCTTCAGGCTGATGATGGTGTTTAAAAAATTAATTGATTGAGTGCTAACATCACCCCAACCAGATGGCTTTGGCAGTATATTAAGCTTTTATGGTAGACTAAATTGAAAATGATTACAATTGGGCTATGTTGATGGCTCAAAGTGAAAAAGTTCAACAGCCCATGTAGAGGATTATTGATGATGTCGTTTCAAGTCTCTAAATATGTGTTTGGAGGTTGGTGTTATTTTGAGGTCATCTATAAGAAAATGTGGAGAAAGTGAACCATTAGGGAGGTTTTACTGGGGCGTTATTTTGTGATTTTTACACTCCGTATTCGCAATACTGGTGTTGAGTTCACCCAACTTCAATCCTCTCCATGCACTTTGTCTCAAGAAGAGGAGAAGGAAGAGGCCGGGCTGATGAACGCCAACTCAAGACTAGCAAGCATGGAGCATCAAGGGTGAAATTGAGGGTAAGTCAGGAAGTAGAGAGCGAATGGACAGAGAGAAAGAACAGTGAGGTGATATACATTGGCTTTGACAGAGCGAGGAAAGAGGTTACTGTATCCCACTGTTCTCTTGGGTTTCAGCCTGTAATCACTACAGGCTTAACTGGCTACTCGACCTTTCGCTCTGTCTGGTCGGAAAATTGTAATTCACCACAGATCAGCCAGAGGCAGAACAATTAGCAATTAAAATCAAATTAGTCGTAGACTTAACGAGTCCCAAATCCAAATCAAGCATCACTAAATTAGGAGGGATCAAACCAATCAGTGGCAATCTTGAAAGGGAAGATGTCATCATTCCACAGAGTCTGGACCAGGCCGCCTTCATGATGACTTCTGCAGTGATACAAAATGTAATAAGTTGTGATGAAAAATTGATCTTGGATGGACCAACAGTGAATGTAATAACCTGAGAAAGACGCTTCCTGTAATTGTCGTTTGACAGATGTCCAGTGGCACAAAGTTTGGAGTTTTGTGTCTCAAAATACTCAGATTACATTTTACAGCTTCAGGATACTGAAGGAGTCCAAAAAAGAAAACTGTTTAGCTAGGAATACAATACATGGCTTACAGATCTCACAGTCGGGAGGATTTTCACAGGATTTTTTTATTTTTTTTTTGTCATAAAAATGTTAGATGATGAGATAAGTAAAGAATAAAACATAATGAGATGTGCCATTATAGGAAAATAATCGGAGAATAAAGTGCGACTACACGGAACATCACAAAGTGTTTTATTCCATTTATACCACAGCAGTTTGCCACCAATTACAATATTTTATTAATTAAAGAATGATAACTTGTACGTTTCTGCATACATAGTTATGTTAGTTATTGGGGGGGGTGGTGTTTGGGGGCTTGGGGTCATGGTGGCTTAGTGGTTAGCACGTTTTCCTCACACCTCCGGGGTTGGGGGTTTGAATTCGCGTGTTCTCTCCGTGCTTCGGAGTTTCCTCCAGGTACTCTGGTTTCCTCCTCCAGTCCAAAGACATGCTCTGTAGGCTGATTGGCGTGTCCCCCACCTCGTGCCCAGAGTTCTCTGATATAGGCTCCAGGCTCCCTCAAGACCCTGTGTAGGATAAGCGGTACAGAAAATGTATGAATGGATGGATGTCTGACTGGATTATTGGGCTTACATTATATGGCATCTCCAACATACAAGTCCTTGTGGATGAGTTCTTCCTCACGAATGAGTGATTTGCAGCTGGAACTTCTGTTCAGAGCTTCTGTTATAGAAAAGTGCTGAGAATTCAGCAGCACTGTGGTATTGTTAGGAAACACATAATGAATAAAGCAACCCTGTTATCACGAGACACAAACAAAAATGGAGCTCATCATACTTTCCAGACTGTTTAGGTGCAGACAGCAAGTGTAAAACTTTGGATGAAGTGGTTAGAGAAAAAAACAAAACAAAATCAGACATCATCCTAAAAAGTTCCCCAAGCTTGTCCGCAATCTTTGCAGTCCATTGCACACACCAAATGCTTTTATGCCTGTTTGCTGTTTTGCTTTCTGCTATCTCTTGCCCAATTTCTTTCATGTCCATCAGATACTACAAGACTTGTATATGCTTTAAGTCATAAAAATCAAGAGGCCTCTGATGAACCTCGAGTGATTTAGGAGATTGACACATTCGCTGTCTCGCACCACAACCACCAGATCATTGGTGTGGACCAAAGGTTCTGATCAGCCTTGAAATTTGCATGGATTAAGATGAAACTGTCATAAAAGGCAAATCCTACATTTAAAATATGGGAAGACATGAGTCACTTTATTTCTGAAATAATTTACTGTTTCATTTCTTAATAGGTCACCATATACTATTAGGGTTCTTCAAGGTTCTTTAAAGGCGCCAGTGGATAATTAACAGTTCTTAGTTTCCATAAATAAAATAATAAATAGGTCTACCCTTTTGGATACTGAAAATAGTCTGTTGTAGCATGCACAGAAACTTAACATTTGGCATAAGGGACAATCAAAATAAAAAACAACTTCTACAGGTTTCTACATTTTCTAAGAGTGTATGCTATGTAGTACAGTTTATTTAGTTTAGTTTAATTTTATTTAAAGTTTGACATGACAGGATATTGCAGCACAAAACCCTGAAATGTGTCAAACATACAAATACTCCAAGACAATCATTACTTAATGTAAAACGAATAAAAGATAGCTGATATACAGGCATAAAAAAAAAAAAAGAAAATACTTTTATATATATATATATATATATATATATATATATATATATATATATATATATATATATATATATATATATACAGGTGCATCTCAATAAATTAGAATGTCGTGGAAAAGTTCATTTATTTCAGTAATTCAACTCAAATTGTGAAACTCGTGTATTAAATAAATTCAGTGCACACAGACTGAAGTAGTTTAAGTCTTTGGTTCTTTTAATTGTGATGATTTTGGCTCACATTTAACAAAAACCCACCAATTCACTATCTCAACAAATTAGAATATGGTGACATGCCAATCAGCTAATCAACTCAAAACACCTGCAAAGGTTTCCTGAGCCTTCAAAATGGTCTCTCAGTTTGGTTCACTAGGTAAGCCACAAACATTCATTGCCAAAGAAGCTGGCTGTTCACAGAGTGCTGTATCCAAGCATGTTAACAGAAAGTTGAGTGGAAGGAAAAATTGTGGAAGAAAAAGATGCACAACCAACCGAGAGAACCGCAGCCTTATGAGGATTGTCAAGCAAAATCGATTCAAGAATTTGAGTGAACTTCACAAGGAATGGACTGAGGCTGGGGTCAAGGCAACAAGAGCCACCACACACAGACGTGCCAAGGAATTTGGCTACAGTTGTCGTATTCCTCTTGTTAAGCCACTCCTGAACCACAGACAACGTCAGAGGCATCTTACCTGGGCTAACGAGAAGAAGAACTGGACTGTTGACCAGTGGTCCAAAGTCCTCTTTTCAGATGGGAGCAAGTTTTGTATTTCATTTGGAAACCAAGGTCCTAGAGTCTGGAGGAAGGGTGGAGAAGCTCATAGCCCAAGTTGCTTGAAGTCCAGTGTTCAGTTTCCACACACAGTCTGTGATGATTTGGGGTGCAATGTCATCTGCTGGTGTTGGTCCATTGTGTTTTTTGAAAACCAAAGTCACTGTACCCGTTTACCAAGAAATTTTGGAGCACTTCATGCTTCCTTCTGCTGACCAGCATTTTGAAGATGCTGATTTCATTTTCCAGCAGGATTTGGCACCTTCCCACACTGCCAAAAGCACCAAAAGTTGGTTAAATGACCATGGTGTTGGTGTGCTTGACTGGCCAGCAAACTCACCACACCTGAACCCCATAGAGAATCTATGGGGTATTGTCAAGAGGAAAATGAGAAACAAGAGACCAAAAAATGCAGATGAGCTGAAGGCCACTGTCAAAGAAACCTGGGCTTCCATACCACCTCAGCAGTGCCACAAACTGATCACCTCCCTGCCACACTGAATTGAGGCAGTAATTAAAGCAAAAGGAGCCCCTACCAAGTATTGAGTACATGTACAGTAAATGAACATACTTTCCAGAAGGCCAACAATTCACTAAAAATGTTTTTTTTTATTGGTCTTATGAAGTATTCTAATTTGTTGAGATAGTGAATTGGTGGGTTTTTGTTAAACGTGAGCCAAAATCATCACAATTAAAAGAACCAAAGACTTAAACTACTTCAGTCTGTGTGCATTGAATTTATTTAATACACGAGTTTCACAATTTGAGTTGAATTACTGAAATAAATGAACTTTTCCACGACATTCTAATTTATTGAGATGCACCTGTATATGTGTGTGTATGTGTGTATGTGTGTGTATATATATATATATATATATATATATATATATATATGTGCCATTGTTTCTTTTTTTTTAACTACAGTTTTGTCCTGATGTTAAAAGCAGTGGTAGCTCTTTAATTAAAGCTCTGTGTTCGTGACCAGGTTGTAAGTTCAAATTCTCTCACTGCCAGCTGTGCCCCTGAGCAAGACCCCTAACCCTCCACTGCTCAGCTCTGTGCTTGGATTAGAGTCTGCTTTATTAGTGGATGTTAATAATCTAATTATGTTGCACAAATGTGTGTGTAGTATTGTTTTATTTATTTATTTATTTTTTATATGCTTGAGAAATGGGTAAAACCCACAGGAACACGCCCTCAAAGGACACAATGAAGAGGAACCATTTACTTGTAGTTTACATCCATAATGTTTTATACTGGATATTTTGACTTTGATTTCTCATGAATGAAATTTTCAGTCAAACGTATATTTTGTCACTCCAGGGGGTCACATGGCACGATTAGTGTTAAATGTTGAAGCTTGAAATATAGATGAAGAGGTGAGAGAGCTGGATAGTCTAAAGCAGTAATCTGCATCGCTGTCTTTAGGTAAAAGTGTAGTAAAGGCTGATTCTCTCTGCCACTGCTATCAGCAGGTAGTTGAATGGCATTATGGGATAACGTCCATCCATCCATTTTTCTGTACCGCTTATCCTACAAAGGGTTGCAGGGAGCCTATTCCAGGGAACTTGTGGCACAAGGCATGGGACAACCTGGACGGGGTGCCAACCCATCGCAGGACACAATTGCACACACACACCCCAGACGATTTGGAAATGCCAATCAGCCTACAACACATGTCTTTGGACTGGGGGAGGAAACTGGAGTACCTGGAGGAAACCCAGAAGCACGGGGACAAAATGCAAACTCCATGCACACGGGGCGGAGGCGGGATTCGAACCCCCAACCCTGTAGGTACGAGGCAAAGCTGCTAACCACTAAACCCTTGTGCCGAATTCATTATAAACTAAAGCTTGGATGCCACCGAATGGCACATATTAATTATAATTATTGATGTATGAGTGGACCTTCCTGAGTCACATATTTATGGTTCCATTTTTTTGTCCTTTAGGATTTCATGGCTACTGATGCGCTCACTATGTAACAGACATACCTGCCAGAGGCATCATTTAGGGTTTAGGGAGGGAGGGTGTGCGATATTGCACACAATATTGTGTTTGTGTGTGTGTGTGTGTGTGTGATAGATCACTGCTTATCATGTATATCAATCTCTTTTAGGACCGAAAATGTGTGTTTAGGTTTGAAACCTGAATGATAATTCAGAAATGATATGCATATGCGCATGAAAGTTGCGTTCAAATGTAACTTTCAGAATTGCTAGACAAAGAGAGCGATTGCATACACAACACTACTTCGCACCCGCATTGAGACTGGCTTCAACTTTGTCGTCATCAATATGTCAGCAAAGCGGGTGAAAACATGTCAAACTAAAGAGGAAGTACTACAAGCGTGCCTGTTGCAATGTGCTGAAGGGTCCTGCATGCGTCTCTGTCATTTCTGCACTTTCCACAGAGCGACAGCTCGTATTTCTGATTGAAACCGACACTAACGCTATCTGTCACCTTGCCAGCGTCAGCCCTGCCACCTTTTTTGCAGCACAAACAGTCAGCCTGCTTTGGCATCTTTTTTTTTTAATGCTAACTATGAAAAGAATCCACGGGGATTCGTCTATTTCAGACATTACAGCAGACATTACAGTACATGTGACCAGTCAGTAGGCTGTGAACTTTAGTCTTTAATCTTAGGTGAGTTGTGTAAAGGATAAACAGCAATTTGTGAAGTAATTCTTAGAAAATCTCTTAGTTGACGAAGCATCGCTCATGCTGTATTCTGGTGAAACAAGGCGAGGTGAATTTGATATGCTGCAAAATGAGATTCATCGTGGATGTGTGTGTGTCTGTGTGTCTGTGTGTGTTTGGCAATCAGTGCAGCACAGGGCACTCCATTCATTATCACACCCAGGAAATACACCGGGGCAAACGAAAACAAATGTGACTTTTTCTCTCTCTCTCACACACACACACACACACACTCCTCAATTCATTGTCAGGAACATAGCTCAAATCCACTTCAAGCACAGTCATCCAACCAAACTATAAATTACACAGTTTGATAAATTGTATATAAGGATGTATATAAAAAAAAAGTGCATGCTTTCCGTGGATGATTTACAAATGATAATTATGTGAAGTACTTATTGTGTGCAAAGTTGGTTTGGAAAACAATACGTACACGTTTTTGCACGTGCTATTTATATGTGTTAGTCGTGGTGTGTTCAGACATCTAACAGACTTCTGGAAGAGTCAAGCCTGCAACCAAAAGTTTTTAGATGAGAAAGATTTTAAACGAGAAAGAAAAGTCTAACATGGCTTAATGTAAAGGCGAACACGTAAATAATCGAACCTATAACACCTATAATTTAAAAATTTTTACTAGAATTTTACTTATAAAGAAAGTGTTAAAATGGCGACGTCGAAACACCAAATATTTCCAACGCTTCAGTGACCCAATAAACTAAATATAAAGCTTTTCTGTCACTTTGTCATTGCTTTTGTACATTAAGCACAGTTAAGCTTTTTTTTTTTTTTTCACATTAAGCACGTTAGCAGAAGGTGAATGAATGAGAAACTTTTCCAAGTTTCTATTTAAACGCTGTCAGCATGGAAGGTGTGAATGTGCAGTAAATATCTAACATAAACCCAAACTTTGACACCCTCTATAATATTGTCTTTGTTTTTATGTCACTTCTAGTTGAGGCTGCTTTAAATAAGGACGTACAGTATGTACAGTACTGTGCAAAAGTTTTAGGCACATGCAAAGAAATGCCGTAGAGCAAAGATTAAGCCTTCAAAATAATGAAATGAAATGTTTCTACATTCTTAAGAACAAATACTGTAAAGAGCAGTAAACAGTAGTAAATGAAACAAAGTCAATATTTGGTGTGACAAAAATATATAAATAGAAATAGTAGTCTCCGGTACAGTTAGTGCAGTTTTATAAGGAAATGAGCTGGTAAGTTTTATTGAGCATCTTGCAGAACCAGACACAGTTCTTCTGGACACTTTGACTTTCACACTCGCTTCTTATTTTTGCAACAAAACCCAGCAGCCTTCATTGTGGTTTTTTTTTTTTTTTTTTTTTGGTCTCTTACGTAATATGCTGCTTTCTTTAATGACATACAAACATTTCTCTGTAACATTTAATTTTGTGCTAGAAAACTAATGTTTGGGAATCTAAAATGTTTATAATGTAGAAGTCATAAAAAAAAAAAAAAAATCTATAACAACGTTTGTACTAAAACAATAGGGTGCCTAAAAAACAATAGGGTGCCTACTGTGCCTTTGCACAGTACTGTATATTATTCTGTATACAATGATTTATATTCATCTCACACACTACAAACACTCCTTGTTTGAGAATATAAGCACTGGAATGCACGGCTCTCTGAATGCATTACAGCCCGAGGATCGAATAAGCTCTAAATAATGAATCAGCCGGCAGACAGCGAGGATCTCGTTTCTACCTATTGCTCTTTTACTGAGTCATCTGCTGCACGTGTGGTGCACGGCGTTCAGCCACACTTCCCAACACCTGTCGCACAGTAACCGTAGTCCACCTCCTCGCGTTACGTCTTTCTTAGAACCCCATTTAGCCTCCGCTTTAGTGTCTGATTAAGTGTCTGAGATCCTGCCTTACATTGTCATTACAGCCCTGAATAGGATTATCCGCTCTATTACAATGAGATACCGTGACACCAATGGTAACCCTTCAGGGGTCTATGTGATTTTCACCACGTTGCTATGATATTGACAGAATAATTTGTCCCATTAATAATTCAACCCAATTAAAAATGAAGGTTTATGTGCCTGAATTAATTTGTCTATTCAATTAAATCAACAAATCCATAGTTATATTATTTACAGAGTTTGCACAGATTACTTCCTTACTTACACGCATGGTGATTAAATAATAACCTTAACAACACTGATAGTAATCACCACCATAATGTCATTTTAAAAAAGCAATACAGATATAGATATACATTCTCTTCCGAATCTATTGGAACGGCAAAGCCAGTTAATTTGTTTGTGCTATACACCAAAGACATTTGGGTTTGAGATCAAAAGATGGATATGAGACGAGAGTTTAGGATTTCAGCTTTTATTTCCTGGTATGCTCATCTCTGTATTTCTTTGCGAATTCAAATCTGACTTTCTGATTCTTACTGCTGATGAGTGGTTTGCATCTTGTGGTCTGCTCTCGAAGTCTTCTTCGAAAGGTGGATTGTGATACCTTCACCCCTTTCCCTGTGGAGGTCGTTGGTGATGTCACTGACTGTTGATTTTGGGTTTTTCGTAACAGCATCTCACAACGTTTGTCATCAGCTCTTGTTGTTTTCCTTGGCCGACCCATTCGGTGTCTGTTGCTCAGTACACCTGCGGTTTCTTTCTTTTTCAAGAAATTCTGAATAGTTGTATTGGCTATACCCAATGTTTGTGCAATGCCTCTGATTGATTGTCCCTCTTTTCTCAGATTCAAAATGGCTCGCTTTTCTCCCATAGACAGCTCTCTGACCTTCATGTTGGCCTATCCTTTTTAACAACAAATGCAGGCTTCACAGATGAAACCGAAGCCTAAAACCAAGAGATGATGTTCAGAGCTACTTATTGTTTAAACAATAAATCTAACAGGACACACCTGGGTAACAAGAAACACCTGTCAGTCACAGTAAAAATGTTCCAATATTTTTGCTCGCCTACAAATTGGGTGGTCTGGTGCAAAATGCGTTCTATGTGTTCTATGTCGTTTAACACATCTACATAAAAATACCAGGAAATAAAAGCTGAAACTCTCTTCTCATATTCATCTTTTGATCTTAAACCCAAATGTCTTCAGTCTACAGCAAAAAAAAAAAAAAAAAAATTAACTGGCCTTACAGTTCCAATAGTTTTGGAGGGGACTGTACTTTGAGAACCATGGTTCTAGCTAGAACAGAATAGAACTTTCTTAGCAATATGCAAGAACAAGGATAAGCCAGTTCAGGAAGTCATCAGTAATTTGCAGTTTATAGGTTGCTGGTAACATTAGACATTAAAGGCCATATATTAATAATTTGTTGTCTTGTTAATACGTAATTGAATATGCATAATGTATATATTATTCAACCATTCATTAAGCCTTAGTTAGCGCCAAACAATAGATGAAACATTTAGCAATGAGTCATAGACTACACTGTTAGCTTAGTTTATCATTAAATACCTCATACTATCTACTAATACATAGCAAATCATATCGACTACCAAAGTGCAGTGTATTACACTGAACTCTTACGTACCCTACACACTTTCTCCTCATGCAGCATCGACAACGAATATCAGCAAACACACACACATGGCACTGATTATCCCGATTACACAGAGGTTCCACTCAGTGCGATTACACATCATTAATTCTGATCTTACGAGTCCCCTTAAATGAGCTGAATTAAATGCAGGAGTCTGTAACACTGGTCTACAAGCAAAATGCTTCCGGAATAAAAGTAGTGAAACTTTACCTAATATGGGTCACTAATAAAGAAAAATCGAGTCACATGTGCTAATTGGCTATAGTTTTTTTTACATACAGTATTGGGTCAAAATTTGAAATTCTATGCAAATTAACAAGAGAATGGCTATTGATTGAAAAGAAATGCTTGTCTCTGAGTTACCGGTTCCACCTCAAAACACTGTCTGCGCATTAGAATACATTCATCTTGACCAGAATTTTGACAGAACGTGCTCTGTTTGACATATTCACAGTTATCCGTGTCTTGGAAGTGAACAAAATGCATGCGTGTAGATACATTTCATGAGCAGTGGCACACATTGATCTGTGTGTCTCAAGTCACATGTAGCAGCTTGAAAAATTGTGAGTGCCTAATATTTCTATGGAGCTGTCTCATATTTTTGACCCCAGGAAGCAGAGATGCCTCGAAACTGTGTAAACAATGCAGATAACTTCTGTTACATTTGTGGTGAGGTAAACTTTGCGTCACAAAAGCGCAGTATAACTGCAGTGGTAAAAAAAAAGGCATACTTTATTTATACTTTATTTTGGATGCAAAATAGGGGATCAAGACAAGAGTTGGGCCCCACGTTATTGTTGTAACACATGTGCAACTTAGTTGTTTTATGTGATGTTTTAGCTCGTTTTCTGTGATGCATTTAGTCACTTTAAGTCATAAGACATTTCTTGTTGAATCTTTGACAGGTTAGGACCTGGAAATTGAACACTTTTCAGAATATAAGTATTTTTTCTGATGTAAGATTTATGATACTGTTATAAAAAATGCATAAACCTATGTACATTTGTAATAAAACCTTATCATTAAATATCTTGAAAACATTAGCCAACCAGCAAATTTATCATTGGTTTTTCAATTCATCTTATCAAAGTATGTAGGATTTAGCAAATTTGATCTCTGAAGCAGTGTAAACCAGTGTAATAGAATCTCACAGCGTGTGCAATAGTCTGGTGTTTATTATAAGGAAGCTAAACATCTAGCCAGATGCTAGTCTGGTAGTACTTTTTCTCACTTAGCATGACCAAGAGCCACCTCGTTTCACAGGATGCGGCCAGGATGTGTTCATTTTAACCGATAATTAATATTTTGTACGTGGTTACGTACATTTTAGTCATTTGTTTATTTTTAGCTTTAAGGATGCATCAGTGAAACAGTGTTAAATAAAATGAGCTCCAATGCACATGAAATCTAGGGGATGTGTCAGTAAGTGGAATCACTTGGCTCGATTCGTCCACCAATATTTCATACCATTCTGTGTATTTTTTACTTACAGCCATCGATGGTGATATTGTTCTTTAAAAAGTTTCATAAAAGAAGAAGAAAAAAAAAAGCGTTAAGCCATTTGCAAATAAGATGATGTGGATGGCAAAGACAACGTGGATGGCCCTTCCTTTCCTCCAAGGAAAGAATGGCTTAGCTCTGCTAGCTCATTTGTACCAGCTAATCCTAATGAAGCCCTAGCGTGCATACACAGATCAGGTCCGGAGTCTTTAGAATTGAACTTTCTGTCTTAAGCATAAAACCAGTGTAAGACGCTTTAATGCTAACATATAACTATCATAGACTGCGTTTACATACACATCAAATTCCGTTTAAGGTCTATATTCGGGTTGCAGCCATATTCCCGATACAATGTTTATACGCGTACAGGCATCTGAATATTCCTGTATACATGGTTGTTGTAAGTATGCCTGAGTTTCCATTCCTAAACACCTAGATTACAGCTAAGCATCTGTTAGCACCCACAATTCCTTGCAGACTCCTTTCAGTGGATTTCCTGAATAAGGTGTTTACATGTAACAAATTTCCGATTAAAACAGGCATATTCCAGGGGTGGGAGTCAGAATTTGGGAAATCAGAATATTGTCTTAATCTGAATCAGGATTGCGGCGTTTACATGACTCAGTACTAATTAGAATATTGGCAAATTCTGATTAATATCGGAGTATTGATGTGCATGTAAACGTAATCACGTAATTGTCAGTGTATCTGAAACATTTGTGTGTTCAGGGTAGAATCATGTAATTCTGATATGGGTTGATCATGCTGCTGTGGTTTTTTTTTTTTAAAGCTCTTTTACTAAAGTATTAAGTGTGTGTGTGTGTGTGTGTGTGTGTGTGTGTGTGTGTGTGTGTAGTTTGAAGTAGGTGCAGGTGATGTGGAGTGAAGGTTCCGGTGGCAGGATGACGGTGGCCAAGCTGCTGCTCTCTTCCTTCCTCCTACAAGCACTCAGTGAAGGTAACACACACACACAAACACAAACGCTGAAGTTCACAGTGTACTCGCATTAACTCGGTTCGTCTCTCCTTGTCCGTTTTTATTCATCCTCATCCTCTTGAGCTCCACTCTTTTATTTGTCCCAGCGACGTCTCATTACCTGTCTGCTTTTCCACCTGTCATTCTCTCATCCTGTCTCACCCGCTCAATCAAGATTTCCCACTAGCCTGTCACTCTTCACTCTCCTGCTAGATCAACAGCCAGTCCTCTAGCTGTGTGTGTGTGTGTGTGTGTTGTGTGTTAGACATCTCCAGTCATGCTGTGCTGAGTTATCAACGCCATGCCACCACGACTTCAGAACGTGCTGAATGATGTTCTGATGCTCCTGTTTTCTCCACCTGTCTTCACCACATTTACCTCTGCTTCAAACTCTCTCTCTCTCTCTCTCTCTCTCTCTCTCTCTCTCTGTCTCTCTATCTCTACCTCTGTCTCGAAGCTAATAGCCGTGGCTGATCCTATTGGCGCGGCGTTTTCATGGTTATTATCGCTAAGTGATTGTCGTGGGCTTTGTGGCCCCACAAAGAAAACGAGAGAAAATTAGAGACGTCCTGTTCGCTGCATGCCTGAACACACTGAGCCTAATGACTTTATATCAGACAGAGAGAGAGAGAGAGAGAGATTGAGACTGGGGGTGTGAATAAAAAAAAAAAATGAGAGCGGTAGACAAAGTAAGAATGAGAGAGAACTAGGGATGGGAAGAACGGAAGAGAGAAGGCAAAGGTGGAGGGAGGGCAGGAGAGAACGATTAAGAGAAATGAGAGAAAAACGAATGAGAAAAAGAGAGAGGCAAGAACGAAGCGGTAGGAAGACAAGGATGTAAAAAAAAATGTTGGGCAGGCGAAGAGAAATGTACAGTACATGGACAATTTACTAGAACGAATGATTGAGACAGAAAGAAAGATGAAGTATGGACGGAAAGGGGGGAAAAAGAGGGGGAGGAGAAGGTAGAAGAGAAAGAAAGAATTGGACTGAAAATAACAGCGAGAAAGAGGCAGAGTGGAAGAATGAGGATGAGAATGGAGACAAAAAGAGAAAAAGAGGGAGAGAAATAAAGAGAAGGAAACAAGGAAAGACAATGGAGAAAGGGAAAGAGGGCAAGGGAGAAAAAAGGAAAGAGGATTAAAATAGTGCAAGAGCGAAAGAGCATGGATAAAAACATTAGAGGAGATGGAGGGCATGAAAGAACAATAGAGAGGCTCAGAGATTAAATGAAAGAATGAGAGTGTAAAGCATGAGATAGAATAATATAATGAGAAAGAGATAGAACAAAAGAGTGGGAGAGAGAAAGAATAAAGGGGGATGAAAGAGGGGAGGAGTGAAGGAATGCGAGAGTGAGGAAGGATGAAAGAATGAGAGAACATTGGGTAAATATTTAGTATGGAGAGGATGAAAGAAAGAAGGAAAGCGAGAGAGAGAAAGGAGTAGAGAGAGCGAGAGCGAGAGAGAGACAGAGGGGAAAAGAGATGGAAGACGAAGGCTTTGAGGGAAGTGGTGTGAGACTGAATTAGCCTATCAGCATGAGCTGCTTAATATGAAGTGATGAGTCGATGAAGGGATGGAAAGATACAGGGATGGAGAGAAACCGTGATGGAGAGATGTGATTAACACGAGAGCTCTTGACTGCCTCTCATATCATATCAGTTAAGTTCAGTTAAAAGCCTCTCAGAAGCTAAACCTGCTAAATAGCATGAGCTGAATTCGCTTCTTCACACATTGTCGTACTTATTAATCACCATTAATTATTATAATGAATTAGCATTAATTATCATATACAGAGCAGAATATTGCATTAGAAAGCAATGTAATGTTTTTGTCTAGGAAGCTAATTAGCTAAATGAGACATGCTATCGATTGGTTCTTGTTAGCATGCTTAAGTGTGGAGAGGTGCCTTCTGTCAGTACCACACACACTCACACACACACACAGATCAAAGTACTGCCACTTCCTTGGCCGATCTTCCTGACAAAACGAACCTGAAAGATCCCACACCATAAACAGCACGTGTTTACGTCCATATATGGAAGTATTCTAGCAAGCATTCATATTAGCATGCAGTTTATGGGTTTTGTTAGCCAGCTAGCTAACCTGACAGGATTTCTGAGGGGACTTCATTACTAATGCTAGTTAAAAGAAGGCAATATGACAGGATTTTTTTTTTTTTCTGAAAGGATGTTAAGTCATATATCTAAATGTTTATAAACTCCATTACTACCACTAGCTTGCTAAAATAAGCAAACCTGACAAGACTTCTGAGAGTACTGTAAACTTCATTTCTTACGCTAGCTATACGAGTTAACGTGACAAGAGTCACAAAGTCATATAAAGGTTTATAAATTGTAATACTAATGCTAGTTAGCTCGCTAAAATAAGCAAAGCTGACAGGATTTTCTGAAAGAATTTAAGGCATAGTTATACATTTGTCTAATAAATTAAAAAAAATAAATAAAGAGTAGCTAATACAAATAAAATAAACTAATGTGACATGATTTTTGAGACTGTCAGGTCACATGTTTAAATGTTTATCAACTTCATTATTAATGCTAGCCAACTAGCTAAAGCCATTCATGAGTATTCATAGCTTTGGCTAGGCTATGGTAGTTGGAAACACTAAGCTAACTTGATAGGATATTTGAGAAGATTTGTAATTCCTATTCATAATTCATAACTAGCCAGCTAGCTAGCATGAGCTAATCTGGCATATATGTACATGTTCATAATCAATGACAATGCTAGCTAGCTGCCTAAGGACTTAATTAATTGAATTAATATCCATAAATGTTAGAAATGGTATTGCTAACGCAGTAACACAGGATTAGCTTGGATACCTGAATTGATTTTAATGCAGTTAATTAAATTCATACAGTTTTAAGTCATTACTAAAAAAAAAAAAAATAAAAATAAAAGTTTATAATCTTTACTGCTAATGCTAGCTAACTAAAAAGATTTCTGAGATTATTTTCAACTCATATTACCACGACAGGATTTCTACAAGAATTTTGTTGGTTATACTAATAATTGTTTATGATTTTAACACTAGCGAGATAACTTGGCAGGATATTTCAGTGCAAACATAAAACTTAAGAATTTATTCACAATTAATTTTTTATATTTTCTGAGGGCAACATACTGTATACAGGCATATAAAATCTGTGTATTTGACTTCATATATGGACTCAAAGACACACACATCTTCCAGGAGACAGTATACTCTGGTGTGTGTGTGTGTGTGTGTGTTTGTAAAGCTTTATGCTATGAGACTAATTCTCAGAATATAAGAAACCTGCTTTAGAGACACATGTAGGTGAACCACTGTCATGGTGAAAGCACACATATGCACATACCTAGACATACACACACACACACACACACACGCGCGCAAACACCCACACAGACTTTCACACGTTGCACCGATATTGATTAGCGAGATGAAGTTAATGGGCTGGCATCTCACGGGTCTTTATTTGTGGCATGTCAGATCAATTCGGGCTCCTCTTTGGTGCTTCTTATCAGATGTCTCGCAAACACAGATGCTCCGCTACTCTTCTTTGTGTGTGTGTGTGTGTGTGTGTGTGTGTGTGTGTGTGTGTGTGTGTGTGTGTGTGTGTGTGTGTGTGTGTGTGTTTGCTGTCTGCTTTGTTAATATCTGTCCCTTTTCTCCTGTAGCTTTTAACCAACCTCCACGGTTCCAGAACTACTTCTTTCAGTCGTACCTGCTCATTTACGAGAACACTCCAGTGGGTAAGTCATGTGCGCATACACGCGCGCGCATACACGCACACACGCGCACACACACACACACGCACACACGCGCGCACACACACACACACACACATATACTTTGCTCTATGTTACAACCATAGACATGCGTAATAGAGACCTAGATAGCTAATGAAGTCATTATATACAATGCAGCATGATGTCACTTGAGGTTTTCTTGCCTCAAGACATGTCTTGTGTCACGTCATGTACAGTTTTCGGGACCCTAAAACTGTTGTACAAACTTTGTTATAGATTACTTATTTTATGATTTCTACATGATCAAGTCAGTACAAGATTCCCAAACATTAGTTTTCTAGCACAAAATGAAATGTTACAGAATAATGTTTGCATGTCATTAAAGAAAGCAGCATATTACGTAAGAGACACTTTTCAGACAAAAAAACACAATGAAGGCTGCTGGGTTTTTCTGCAAAAATAAGAAGCACCTTACCAGCTCATTTCCTTATAAAACTGCACTAATTGTACCAGAGACTACTATTTTTATTTTTATTTTTTTTGTCACACCAAATATTGACTTTGTTTCATTTACTACTGTTTACTGCTCTTTACCATATATATATAAATAATGTTTTCTTTTTCATTTAATTTCATTATTTTGAAGGCGTCTTTACTCTACAGCATTTCTTTGCATGTGCCTGAAAGGTGATTACAATCGCAATGAGTAAAACGCCCCCTAGATTAGATCTGGGATTTGATTGTGCTGATGTTTCTTGCACATCTGTAACGCTTCATTAGCAGCGGTCGAGAAGACGCACGTGAAATAGATCACAGGTGTATTGAACGTGAATGAGGTGGATTATTTACTCTCGTAAATTTAATCGGTCTTTTTTTTTTTTTTTTTCACCCCCACAAAATACCTTTCGAAGGAGAAACCAAAAATAGATTTTTTAAAAATTTAATTTAAGCATATATTGGGGATAAATTTATCGATTTAAAATTTAGATCCAAAATTTATGTAGCTCTGTAAAGCTGCTTTGTGATGATGTCTATTGTTAAAAGCGCTGTACAAATAAAATTGAATTGAATTGAATATTGTCCGATCAAAGTATTACACAATACTTTTACACAATTCAGTGTTTTGTTTTTTAAAAATATTTGAAAGTAACTTTTCTGTTTATCATGTTTGGTATTCGGAGTAAACGTTGAATAAATCCAGCAGAGCACTATCACTGACTCTAATATAGGGCTGCAGAATACTGTATCTATGGTGAAGATTTTGTAAAGGGGTGTGTGTGTGTGTGTGTGTGTGTGTGTGTGTGTGTGTGTGTGTGTGTGTGTGTGTGTGTATATTTATATGCTTGCGTGCATTGGGTCGCACAAACTGCAGCTGTCTGTAGAGGTCAAAATAAACATATTTTGCCTAGAGGTATGTCCAATAATTGGTGAAAGTGTGTATATGTGTGTGTGTGTGTGTGTGTGTGTATGTGGAGGCTGACAGGGTTACATGTGCTGGAGAGCTTTTCAGCAGTCAGATCACACTCCAGATCTCGCTCCGCTCTCCTCTCTTCGTTCTCCCCGTCCCTCTTCCAAATTCTCCCCCAGCTCTAATACACCTCTCTCACCCACATCACTCGCTCTGTTTTCCTCTCGTCCTTCTCGTACACTCCTATCCGACACCAGCCCTTCCTGTCTTCTTCATTTATTCCATTGCTCCCAGTGCCTCCTCATTCTTTCCTGAGATTAACCATTAGAGCAAAGTGTTCGCATGGAAGGGTTAGCAAGATGGCATGTATGTAGCATTAACACAGCACCTTTAGTACAAACGGTGTGTCGTTGCTCGCTCTCGGTTGCCATGGTGTCAAAAGCTATGTTTCCATCCAAGTTGGGAATTTAACTTAAGCGAAAAATTGGAATATCGCACAGAACCTTTGTGAATAAAGCACCGTTTCTATCCCGTGTGATCAAGAGAATGAAATCGTCGCTTCCTCTCGCTCGCCGCCATTTTTTCTTTTCTGAGCCAATTATCCAGTCGCATGATTTGTTGAGGCAGAGTCACATGACGTTTTTGATGCGCATCAAGGAATTTATTCGGTAAATGTGTTTCCATCGTAGTTTATGTGCGTGTCGTCTTGTCGAATAAAGAAAATGATCCGCATCAATAGAGTGCACAAGTTTTTTTTTAATGCGCATTTTGGAGATTTTATTCGCATCTGGTGTTTCCATCCAGCGTTTTTTATCCCAATATTCGCATAAAAATACGTAGATGGAAACATCGCTACTGGTAGTACCAGGTTAGCACAATTCCATTGCTCCACGAATTAGATGTTTTTCCGCCAATAATTCTGGAGGGAAAAGCTGCTGTATAAAATGTGCTTGATTTTCGAAAAAGAGCAGCAAAAACGCCGGCGCTGTTCTGCTTTGGGGAAAATTCGAACACTTCAAGCCCAAAGCAGCAGAGCGATTATCACCAGCTGGCTCCGAAATGAATGTGCGAACATGGGGTTAGTATGAATGGTTAATATAAACTGTTAGCACTGAACTGTTTGGAACTTTTTAATTGATGCATTTAGTCGTCGTATTGCCTTTCCAGCCAGGTGAATTTTATTCACGTTTGATGTGACCTGAAAAAAAAGCAGAAAAACTGTAATTGTCCTCACTGCTGTGGTTTCATTATTTACCAAATTGTAATTAATTACAGCCATTTAGCACAAAAATTATCGCAGTACCCTTCCACTCTAGAGATCAGCCTGTGACCGCTAGGTTTAAACAGTGTCCAAATCAGAGATTCAGGTTTAAAAGGAAGGGTTCCTCAAGGGTTCTTTCAATAATTAATCTTTCTAACTTTCTAAAAGGCGTCTAAAAGGCAAACCCTTCGTTTAAGGGTTCCTGCAGAGTTCCAAGAAGAACGTTCGGTTGCTAGATTTGGCCTTTTGTTCCTGAAAGTGTACTCCAGTAATGAGCTATTCTTATTATTAAAGCAATTTTATTCACTGAAATGTCCTCGGAGTAGAGAAGGTCTCGGGAAAAACTCCTGAAGAAATTTTATGTGAAAAACATACAATAATTTAGATCATTAAATCACAAAGCACAGTTGGATCAGGTTTTTGATACTGATGGAAAAAAGAGCCAGTGCTTGTTATTAGACTCAACTCAACTCGTTGTGCTACATCATTTATTTATAATCCTGAATATGAAGACAGAAAATATTGGCGGTATAGTCCAAAGTCTGAAACGTCTCTGACCTCCATAGTAAACTCTCGTTTCCTTCAAGGTTAATTTGCAATTCGCTCCGTCTCTGTCCGTTCTCCTTTCTTTAATGCCACCCTTCTCTCTTTCCCCTTTCCCTCCCACCGTCCATTTCATCAGTTTACGGATGACTCCGATGATTGACAAGGCAATTTGAGAGTGTCAGCTTTTTCTTCACCTTGCCCGGTGTTGTCATGAGGCCCGAATTAAAAAAGATCTATCGAAGTTAGCTGATAGAAGACTCTCTCAGTCACAAATCCACCGCTCAGCCTTTAACGTGGACACAGAAATGTTGTCACCTTTACCTGAAGAGCATGTACCCGAAGTGTGAGTTTTTTAGGTACGGATATATCCTCACGAGGCTTTTTTCTATAAGGTCAAATGATCGTATCCTCTTCACTCCATCTTTTCCGAGCTTTTCCAGTTCAGTGAAACTGCTATTAGAATGAAGACGTGAGGAGAAATATTAGAATTTATGAAGAGAGGTTGGGCTAATGTTGCTTAGACTAATTACCTACAGGAAACCGTTACTGTGAAGACATTAAATGTATTTATTAAACACAACTTGTACATATTCATATGCATGAAGTTGTGAAAAGAGGTACTAACCCCACCCAGAAAACCAAACCTCAACCTTTGTATCTTTTCTCAAGGTGTTTTTTTTAACATGCAAGGGTGACGCCATGTTGGTTACACATATAACCTTGAATATTGTAGATTATTAAAGATGACAAATTATACCACATATTGTTAACGGATTGTTGCTTTTCCAAAGAATTATGATGGATTTTTTTTAATCTCATGTTTTGCACTAGCAAACCATGAAAATTGTACCTGTTTTTGATAAATGATGGAATGAGGACAGCCAGTTGCCCTTGGAATAGTTGTGTTTAGGGCTGAGCACTTTTGCCCTTTACCACACACACACACACACACACACACACACACCCTCTGTCCTTCCTGCTCTGCTTGACTCTGAGTCTTCAGCCATGTCTGATTGGATGACAGTGATGGCTTGTTTTGGGAGACTGTGTGTGTGTGTGTGTGTGTGTGTGTGTGTGTGTGTGTGTGTGAGAGAGAGAGAGAGATCGGACGCTACCAATTTGTCAGCATTATGGCTTATTAGTGTCGCAGATGTCCTCGCACAGGAGGACTTCCAAAACATCCACTGTGTGACAACACACTGAATCAGCCACCCACTAGAGTGTGTGTGTGTGTGTGTGTGTGTGTGTGTCTTTTATTTTATCTTTATAAATCACTAGAAAACCCACTTTTTCACATACTACATTATAAACATACAGTATATTACTTAAATGTACACATTTTTGTAATCTGTAAAGTTGCTTAAAAGACATTACTTGAGTATATCTTTTTAATGCACAAGACAAGCTTACTTTAGCTATTCTCACCAATGTCACAGTCAATTACATAAGGAATAAAACACGACGAAGGTGTGCCTTTAAAGGAAACTTATCAACAAAGTGTTTTTATCCCTCTTATACCATAACTAACATTTTTCTTAAGACAGTTAAACTTGTACAGCAGATTTTGTACTCCTGTGTCGTAATACACTGAGAGTTATTTATTTTTGTTGATTAAAATGAGAACTGAAGCCATGTTTACAGGTTATTATCCCCCCACGTGTCACTGCCCTGCCCTACTGCTGCATAATTATACATATTGTGATATTTCTTATTAGACAAACATGTCTGAGTATCATGATATGACGGTGCGATTGTGCGAATCCTGTGTATATGTGCGTGTTTACGTCTGTTAAAAGGCTGTGCCTGTGTTTCCTTAATGCACTTGAATCCCCCTGCAATAGCTTAACATCCCAACAATTTATTCCACTCCTGCTTGCGTTGTAATTCCGCCGAGACCGATGTGTTCGCCTGCTAACGAATTGGCAAGCGACTTCATTAGACTAATTAGTCAATTAGCTATCTGTAGCAGATGCATTCGTCTGTTGAAATGACAAAATGCTTCGGGTCCATGTGGTGTTCGGGTAAAGGGCATTCTGGAGATAAGTGTAATGGTAGTTTAACGGCACCCTCTAACTTTACTGACAACAACTTTTTCCCCCTTAATGGCAGCGAATGAGACAAGGATGATAAAATACAGTATGATAAACATCTCAGGCACTGAGAGAAATAAGAGCCACTCAACTGGCCGGTAGCGAAAGTGTTCAGTGCACGGTGGAGTTCGTGTTCAGTTTCAACCAATTGCTAGTCTAATTTTTTGAGGAATTCCTGGTGGATTCCTTCTGTGACTGTGGTATATCTGTTAAGATGTGCACATTAAGAGTCCATAGTGCTGAAAAATATTAAAAATGTCTGATATTCACAGCTTTAATGAAGCACGAGAATCTATTATTTACAGAATATGACAGAAAGAGGAGGTTAAGCTTTTATTGATTAGTCTTTGTTCCGTCTTAGCGACATCCTAGTAAGTTGACTGCTAACATTTGACATGAAAGGTTGCATATTAATAATTTACTATACCGTTAATAAGTCTGGGTAGCTTAGTGGTGCACCAGGTAGATTTGCTGAATCATAGCTTTACTGTTCGACCCTGAGGTTGGGTTTCTATCTGTATGGGGTTTTCTTCCCTGTGTCCCCATGGAGTTCCTCCTACCTTTCAAAACATGGCAGTAAGTGGACAAGCTACTACTAGCTACAGTATGAATATGTGTGTGTGTGTGTGTGTGTGTGTGTGTGTGTGTGTGTGTAAAATGACCTGTGGTGGATTGGCCTCTCATCCAGGGTTCATGAAAAAAAAGGCTTTTGATCCACCATGGCCATGTTGTAGGGTACTAAAGATGAATAAATAATTGTTAACCATGCCTCATTTATTTACCATAATTATACGACAGTGCAGTCGAATTCTCAAACATGATTGGTTCGGAAGGTGTTGATTAATTTTCTACAACAGCAGCTCTGACAGTAGTGCTGACTACAAGGCAAATCAAATCTTATTAACTTTAGGAGAAAAAAAGAGGCAGGTTAGAGACCGTTCATAGATGATTTTTTAATCATCGTAAGCGATGACAGGAACAAACTTGTTTCACAGACATTCCACATCATTAATTGTAACTATAAACTAAAAAAAAAAAAAAAAAAAAAAAGTATGACATGCAATTCATTTTGGGGTAGTAACAGTGAGTCTGTTTCATCACACCACAATGCCATTGTTTATTTTTTCCCTCTAGACTACCACGCCCCATTATGTTTTATTCCTTACTTGCCATGGTCACCAAGCCTTAATTACTATGATGTAATATACACTTACTATTTATTAATTAAACATTCACTACACTGCTAATTGGTACTTCCCAACAGGTTAGACCATTATCTGAACACTTACAGGGCAAAAGTCCAGGAAATCACGAAACAGTAATCCAAAGACTTACAGGGCAAAAATCCAGGAAGATACGCGGCAGGAATCCCAGAACCCGGGAACGCCTGGTAAACAAAACCATAGGAAAAAACACAGGAATCAGGGAACGCCTGGTAAACAAAAACATAGGAAAAAACACAGGAACCAGGGAACGCCTGGTAAACAAAAACATAGGAAAGAATTCTGCTTCATCTCTATCTTTAATTATATATCTCTACATTTACATCAATACTAGATCACTCTTCAACATCAAAATCAATACTCCACGAAGAAGCGGACACAGACAGGGGTTTAAGTAACCAAGTTAATCCTAAGCAAACAAGATCAAACGAGCGACACCTGGAAACAATAATCACATGGATAAAAAGGAGAACCAATGACAGAACACAAATCAAAACCAAAAGGACCAATAAGGAAGCGGGGGGCAGAGACATGACGTAACCAAAAACAAACGAGCACATGGCAAAGTAAACAAAACCAGAGTTCATGAGTTAGTCCAGAGAGTTTTTATGAATCGCGGTGGAATGCGCTCCGTGGACTGCGGAGGGGCGCTGCTCCGCTAGCGGCACAGCGAGGGGGAGATGCTAACAGAAGGCTTGGGTAATAAATTAAAGATGCAAGTCTACGTAGTCAAATGCAGTTTGACCTGTGACCTGTGCTGGTTTAGCACACCTTTATAATGTATATTATGTAAAAACATGTTAATAGTTATATTGATGTTGATATATTAATGCTGTTACATTGATATTGCTGAAGGATGTGTGTTTATCCTAGGAGAATGGATCTTCTTTCCACACACACACACACACACACACACACAGATTATGCACACGTGCAATGAATATGGATTAACCGGTATATAAACAAAAAGACCCTACAAACCAGTCATCTAAAGCTGAAACTATTTGGACTTTGTAATTAGTTCATTAGCTGGTAATATGTTTCTCCATTTCTAAATGTACAAAAATGCGCAACGTAAGAGCTTTTTAGGTTAATATAAAATAGTCGAACAAAGTCACAGTGAGAACACAATCCCAAGATGCACATACACATAACGTGTGGAAATACTGTATAATGTATTCCTGCCCCTGGCTTCGGCTTAAGCCTTCACATAGCAATATCACAGAAATGAACATACCATGTAAATTATTACAAACGTTCATTGTGAGGTGCTTTGACAGACACTCCAACATTGCTGATGCTAAACAAACAAGTTCAATTCGAATTTTAATTAAATAAAAAAAAATAAAAATAAAAAAAAAAGATCACAGAACTTTGGATTAAAATTGTGACCTCTTAACTGTGTAGATTGTAAACTACAGCGCTATTGGACCATATGGAAAACAAAAACAAAAAGTGGAGCTTCCCAGGGGCAGAGTATGAAAATAGAAGCACGATCAGAGATAATGAAAAGGTTATGGGAAGTAAATTTAGTAAAGGAAAGAAAAACAATGTAATGATTAGCAGAGCGCCACAGAACCTTTGTGATTCGCCGCCTGTTTTTTAAGCTGCGAAGGAGGAAAGATTTCTCTAAAATTTCAAGTTTAACAATGTAGCTGTTATTAGTTAATTTATTGTACTAAATAAATATAAAAATCTCACTGCACTCTCACATCCGTTAAACCCTGCTTCAATCCGATCCTATGGTGTATTCGAGCTCACTGTTTCAATGAAGCTAAGATCAATGTTTATTAGACTGCAGGCTTTTAAAATTCCCAAGATTAACATGGTTCAAAAACAGACGGACGTACTCTCTGACCAATCAGAATTGAGCATTCAACAGCTCTGTGGTGGCAGTAAGGAATAAAACACGACAGGGTAGTATGATGCGTCATGATTCAAAGCGGATTATTAAGTCCTTTATTTCTCGTATACCACAACGATTTATGTTTTTTTTTTTTTTTATCCATTTATAGTTAAGTTTAATGCTGTGAAATGTCCACAAGACCAGTTATCACTTATGTTATAATATTGTATGTTATAATACACAGTCATTCCATCACTCTTGTAGTTAATGAGACAAAAAACAACCAAAACAAAACAACAGCATCGAAAAAGAGCCCGTCAGCTTGTCATGTTTCCAAGAAACCAAAAAGAGCAAAGTCCTCTGGCCTGAAGACTTTCCTGTGGTGGAGAACTTACTGACTGTAACAAAGCGCTGGCACTGAAGACTCCCTCCATAAATGTTAAATACAATATAGAAAGCTTCACCACATCAACGAATATAAAATGATTGTTTTATAAAACTGAGAAACAACAACAAAAGTGTAGTTCAGTTAGTATGAGTCTCTGTTACATCGGGCATGGTGTTCCTCCCATCTGTGCGTATGTGAGTTTGATTGGCTGTCAGTGACAACGTTTTAGAAGGAATCATGGCAACAAATGTAGGTGTTTTGATGTAGTAAAGCATTTCAGGCAAATCTATGATCATTTAAAATGAAATGAACTCAGACATAGGCATGGCTGATATAATCACTATATTAAATGAAATGGACTTGTAATTGGTGCCTCATGGTGTCGCTGGTTGTCCTTCAGGGCTTTACGACATTCGCAAGTTTCTAGAATGCTGTTTAAATTTCTGTTTCAGTCGGGCCTGCCGAAGACGAGCAAATGTTGTGACAGCAATGTCTTTGTATGATTAAGTGTGTGTGTGTGTGTGTGTGTGTGTGTGTGTGTGTGTGTGTGTGTGTGAGAATGTGTGCGTTATTGTTCGTTGGTGTTATGTGACGTTTGTGCGTTCAGGCCACTCTACACTGTGGATCAGCGATCGGGTTCCTGATGATGGATTGGTTTCATTTACCTGCTTATGTATCGAGTTAAGTCATGGTGAGGTTAGCAAGAAGTGTGTGTGCGTGTGTGTGAACCCAAATGCCCCTGTGCATGTGTGTGTGTACAAGCCTACAAATTTTTAGTGCATGGTGAGTGTGTGTGTGTATGAGTGTGTGTGTGTGTGTGTTGGTAGGTTGTTCAAGCTGACCTGCCTTTGTAATACATGTGCATGTTTGTGTTTTGCTGCATCATCGCTTTACTCTTCAACCCAGAGGTTGTGTTTCTATCTGTGTGGGTTTTCACATGTCCTCCCTGTACCTTTCAAAACATGGCAGTAAGTGGATAAGCCACTCCTAGCTACAGTATGAATGTGTGTGTGTGTGTGTGTGTGTGTGTGTGTGTGTGTGTTAGTTAAAGCTGTGTGCTTTTATGGTACACAAGGAATGTAAGTGTGTGTGTGTGCTAGTGTGTGTGTGTGTGTGTGTGTGTGTGTTTATACAGCAGTGATGATACAGTTGGCTCACAGACAAGAACAGATATTTAATCCAAGAAGAGAGGATCTTCTGGCCTTATTTGCACACGCACACACACACACACACACACACACAGGCACAAATAGAACGTCTACGCATTATAGAAATAAATCCTGATAATAAATAGCCTGAAGAGATTGTAACATCGACTATAACATTAATAAGCTTCTGTATCTCTAAATAAAATGTGCAAATGCCTTCAACTTCAAGAGCTGGAGAAACTTCAAGAGCTACAAAATAGTAGTTTTGCTTATCATTCTATAGCTATATGGGTAGATGCTGTGTGCTTTAACCTATACAATAACTGTAATAAAAATGTAATATTTATGATATTGTGTTTTTATTGTGATATTCTGTGATTTAAGTCACGTCATTATGTATGCGAGGAAGGTTATGTGTAGTCAGTCAGGTTACGCGCATGCTTAACAACAACAACAACAACCTTTAATTTATATGGCACATTTAAAAACAACACATTTTGACCAAAGCGCTTTACATGCCAAGGACTTAGCAATGCGAAACCTAATCCGACACAAATAAACACACTAAATGCAGTCAAAAGCAAGAGAGAAGAGGTGAGTCTTCAAATAAGATTTAAAAGCATCTCTGATATGAAGAGGCAAACCATTCCAGAGCCGTGGAGCCACAGCAGAGAAAGCCCTATCTCCTTTCGATATTAAGTGGATTTTCTTTTCATTTAGATTATGCAAATCACCTGTGTGTAGTTCACATCTCCGAGGTTGCCAGATTTTTATTGACGAGGATCCGAGACAGGGTTTTCGATAGCGTCTAGACCACGCAAGGCCTTTAAAACCAAAAGGAAAAAAAACAACAAAAAAACCAGGGTTAGAAAATGCAGGCTGAAGATTATTTTTTTGTCAAATGTTAAAAATGGAAGGAAAGGGTAACATTTAATAGGAGTGTAGTATATAATATAGTGCCAATATATTGCTGCATAGATAGACATTGTATTTAACTGGCCTTGTATTTAGACTGTCTTTAACAAAATACAGTGGTGCTTGGAAGTTTGCAAACCCTTTAGAATTTTCTATATATCTGCATAAATACGACCTAAAACTTCATCATATTTTCACAAAAGTCCTCAAAGTAGACAAAGAGAACCCAATTAAACAAATGAGACAAATATAATGTCATATTGATATGTGTTGTATATGTAATATTACAGATATGTTCCTCAATAAGTAAATGGCAGAGTATATTATTTTTGTTTCATTTGTTTAATTGGGTTCTTGTTGTCTACTTTTCGTACTTGTGTGAAAATCTGATGATGTTTTAGGTCATATTTATGCAGAAATATAGAAAAGAAAGAGTTTACAAATGCTCAAGCACCTCTGTAGCTTCCACCCTCATTATTTGGCCGCTTATAAAATAGCACTTGATCCAGCACATCTTATTATTTTGGTTTTAATTATTTGTACATTTTTGGTTTTCTACTTTATGTAGCCATGAAGACAAACTTCAGGTCATGTAATCGCGACGTGTACCCGAGATCTATCCTATCCTATCACACTTTTATTTATCACAATTGTATTTGTGCCCCATGAGAATAAATCTCATGCAACTCTCTGAATAGTACTGAAGTCTGTAGTTTGATAGCTGTAGCTACACATCACAGAGGATTATTACAGTACGGCAGAGCCATGATTTATAAATACAATACAAAACAAAGCACTTATCATTAAGATAATTTTTTTTTAGATCTATGCTTTCTGCTGAAGTTTTTAAATCACCATCTGCTTTGTGAACTAGTTGTGATTATTGCTGCATCTGAGGTTCAAACTGCTCATTTCCTATCGCCGCGAAACATCTCCAGATTTGGAGGCAAAAGAAACAAGGTATTCTTCTTCCTATTAGCACATCCTGCCACGCGAATTTATACCTTTATTCATATTTGTTGCGTTGGCAGCAGTGTTTATGTTTTGCAATCATCGTTTATTGGCTTATCTGGGCTTGAGTGTGTGTCATCGTTCTCTCTCTCTCTCTCTCTCTATCTCTGACTGTGTGTGTGTGTGTGTATGGTCTCTGGATTTAGCCTCTTTGCAGTATCTAGGCTGAGAGCAAATGGAGCTGATTGTATTTGGGGTTTGGTGTGTGATTAACTAAAGTGTGGCGTTTGATTAAACTCTCTTATCTTATAATCCATTTTACTCTGATCTGCCTGATTAACTTAGTCTCTGTAGGGTAATTAAGGCTCTCCCACACACACACACACACACACCACGTAGTTTCACTATTGCATACGCACAATTACTCAGTTTCTTGATTGTAGCCCATTATATGGAGCAGATTTTCGATTCCACACACACACGCACACACACACTGAAATCTGGACTTGCTTATTTAATTAAATGGCAATGATTTAATGTTGTCTAATGTCATGATGTGAACTAAGTAATCAGTAATCATTTAAGCTGTGGTTAAAACATGGTTTTATATATATATATATATATATATATATATATATATATATATAAGTCTGCCAATACTCATTAACCCAGCATTCACTCTTAGAACAAAGGGTTCCCCGGGACTTCTTTGGATCCTAAATGGATTTTACTCGGACAATCTGTGGCAGCGCTCTGTCCCTCAAAATGCAATTTGGTCCACTATTACATAGAACAGAGCCCCACTATTCCCCCTTAATCACTGTGACATTGTACCGTGTCATCTCACGCACACAGCTGGAGCACGGTGACTCTGCGAGTCTGCAGAAGAAAAAGGGGGGAAACAATGTTGGAAAGCTCTCATCTCAAAACCTACCAGTGTGCACCGTCTCACTCAAAACTACACATAGAGCTTTTATTAAGCTTGATTTTCAAACATAAGTGGTGGGTGAGTGACGGTCATAAGAGCAGAAACAGCGCCATGACTTATAATTTAACCATCTGTGAATATTGCTGGTTTGGGAGAACACGCTGCACTCTTACACACTGCACCCTAATATGATTGAAGTTTTACAGACCTCAATAATAGTTATCTTTGCTCAGAGGTCAGTTATAGAAGAACAAACGTGCAGCAAACCAATGATTCCAAATGCAGACGAACGCTCTGCTATAGGAAAGTAGGATTTTTAATAAATATATTGTGAGACCTGTGATCCCAGTTCTAAACCAAATAATTTTGTTCTTATTGCGATGAAGCATATCATCTAAGTATCTTCTGACTTAAACCAGGAGTTCATTACCTGTTCTGTCACATTTGCGTTTAAAACGTGTCTAACTAGGTTAAATACTGTTCTCTATAATGAGCTCTTGTGCTCTATTAATTCACTTATAGCTAAGGAGCAGGAAATGACCTCAGGGTGTGACATATTAAAGCTTCCACCTGCTGTAACCTGAATTTACTCCTATTTCTAATTAATTCACAGTGTATAACTAATGCTTGTGATCCACATTGTTGTGGAGAGATGAAGAGAAATGCCTAAACTTAGGTGTCATTATTATTAAACAAAAAAAAACTAATTCTCTTTATTATCTACGTTAACAAAATTGTTGCTACTTTTTTGGAAATCATTCATGATATTAATGATTAGGACTAGTATTATGTGTAGCCCTCATGAATATAAGCATTCACTCCAACCCTCATGTTTAGGTTTAGGGAGTATATTGAGCACATGACACACTAGACAGACTGTGCGTTCAAGTCCTCCTGGGAAGTTCGTATTGAAGTCGTAATTACGACGTGAGGTGCGTTCAAGTCGCTTCGGTCAAGAGCAAGATGGCTCGCTTAATTAACTACAAAAAATACAGCAAGATTTTGAAACTTCTAGAAAATGGAGAACAAAGAAGGCGCATCAGGCGTGTTTCGATTTTGTATGTTTTTAATCAATTTATGAAGCCACTGTAAACTTTATCGTTAGATATTATATCGTAATTGTACAATGCTATCGTATTTTTTTGTGCAGGTAATTAGCTTTCAACAAATTTACCGTCAACTACAGACATTGCATCCATTGATTCCACCATGTTTTCTTACTGACACGCCCCCGAAACTCGGAAACTCGGAGCTCAAAGAATATCCCGAGTTTCCCACTCGTAATTACGACTTTGTGGTGGCGTTCACCTCCTAAATACGATCTTTCCGACGTAACTTGAACGCACCAACACTCTCGCGAGACGGAGTGCGAGAAGCAAGATGGCGGCTGTCTGCTGCTAGTTTACAAGCCAAAGCAAAACACATTTAGTTTTGGATGAAAACTCGGAGTATAGTAGGACTTGCACTGTTCTTTTATTTTTTATTTTTTTTAAAATTTTTTTTTAAATTCATTTTCTCTTTTTAAAAAAAAATGATGATTAACCATTTTCTAGAAATCTCACTGTAATATCAGAGTTAGTGTTGAACATGTGACCGGTTGGTACTACTGCACCTTATACCAACAGTGCTGTTGAATTCTCAAATCTGATTGGTCAGAAGGTGTTGATACATTTTCTATAACAGCAGTGATTGCAGTTCTGACTTTAAAGCAAATCACGGGCTTATATTAATGCTTTCGTTCTAATGTGTTACAGATTCTATAGTAACAACTCACACAGAGACTTGTATGGTGGATGCGCCAAATAAACAGATTAAAATATCTGTAATTGCCGATATAGTGGAGTTTTTATAGCTGCTATAACATAAGTGATAAGAAGTACTAATTTGTTTCATGAATGTTACACAACATTAAATGTATGATGTGCTGTTCTTTATAAATTTTTTTAAAGCTGTATGCTGTTGTATAAGAGGAATAAAAAAGGTGGTGTTATAGGAAAATAATCAACAGCTTGTCCTAACTAAAGCGATATTGCTAACTTCCACCAGACTAAAGGAGTCCACCACACCCCTTCTACTCAAAACTCACACCCCTCCCTACAGAGACATGGACACAATGGTGAAATGGTATCACGATGTATTGTCGAGTATGTGTTGGTGTTGGTGCAGGATTTGTGCAGCTGTAAAATATGAATATTTTTATTAATACAGAATGACACCTAACTGCTTGGTTTGCACTTCCATGGGCACAAAGGTTACAATTTTGCCATATAGGACGAATATAATAATATTTGGAAAGGTGAAGAATCCCACCCAAATAATCACCTGTCATTTCAGTTTCCAAGCCTTTCGAACCTCTCAGGTCTCTCCAGCACTGAAAAGCCACAATAGTGTTCATTCTTCCCTTCCCTTTTTCTCAGCTCCATTATTTTCTAGACACTTTCTTTTGCACTGCTTTCTTTTCAGTTTCTTTGAGTGTTTTGTAGTGTAAGTCGCCGTAGAAATAAAGAAACTGGAACATTTCATCAAATGTCCGTCTTAAAAAAAGAGTAAAGAGCAAAAGACAACAGGATGAGATACCGTATAAAATCTTCAAGGAGGGAGTGTATAATGTACACACTTTCTTCCTCATTACAAATGTTAAACAAGCCAATCACAAAGGAGACGAATTCAGACACAGCGATATGAATAGGGTCATCATCGAAGCCTTGTTATTAAAATATTTCACATTATTGGAGTTCATAAAAGTGCTTACAAAGCATTTACTCAATTACAAAGGATTCTAAGCACAATGATGATTTATGAGCACAGGCTCCATAAAGAATGTTAACCTACTTGCAGTGTCTTTTTTTTTTAATTGTCCTCTATTGAATTAGTTTTCAAGTAAAATATGCAATTATGTTTTCTATATTGAATAATAAATTGCTTGATATGCTTGTTGCACAGAAATGTGACTAGAAAACAGCCCATTATGATGATCATCATAAAAAAAATAAAAAAAATTGTGAAAAGGGTGGGTGATGTCACAATATCTTAACATCATCACATCATGATACGATTTATTTATTTATTTATTTATTTATTTTTTAAGTATGATCGTGTATCCATGCTTTTATAACTCCACTGTTACCCTGCAACGAGGAACTGAACATCCTTTTTTGCCTTTTCATTACATGCCTTTATTTTTTGTGAATGCATAATGAATAAAGAAAATCTCAGAATTGATAGCCTTGCCTTTGTTAGCAAAACTAAATGTGCTAATACACAATTGTATATTGCGAACATTCCTTCCAATATCATAATATCTTTTTTTTTTTATTTTTGCCATATTGCCCACCCCTTTCTATGAATAAGCAAATTAGAAATGCCCTACAAACTCCACCCCCTTCCCCTGCTACACGTGTAAGAACAGACAATAATAAACCTTCAAAAACCCCTCATTTGCATATTGGGACCTGATAGGTTCTTATATTTTATGACACAACAACACTTGACAACAAGGAGCTGAGATTTTCAGCTCCATGTTTCTTAAAATAGTGACTGCATTTTGAGCAATTTGTGCCTTCAGACTAATTTGTCCAGGAGGAATCGATCATTAAAACACATTTTGTAAAGTTTAAGGCAACTTGTAATGTCATAAGAATACCGAATTTCGTTTGGCCCTTAAAAGCTAAGTGTGTAAAAACACACACACACACACACACACACACACACACACACACACACACACACACACACACGTTCTGATACTGCAATGTCAATTCTTCTCTAGTTGCTGTCCAGTCACGATGCCTTACAGGGACAATCATCTCTTTATCTTAAAACATTCTATATTCCCTTTACACCATCGTCTCCATATTGGACTTTTCATTATCTTCATACCCATTTTAGCCCTCAAGTATCAGTTTATTATTCTCCTCCATATCACACTGTAGCGATGCAAAGTGTCTGCCATGAGGGTTTTTTTTTTTTGATTGGTTTTACTTCATAACTCTTCTCTTGCTCTTTATTTTGTCCTCCTTCTCTTGCCACTCTTGTCCTCCATCTCTCCCTCGCTTGCACGCCTCTCTTTTGGAAATAATGGTTTATACGCTTGAGTGGGGTTTGCAAAACACACCATCCATCAGGCCCGGGCGGCTGTGTGCCGCATTACTTCTCTTACACCCTGCACACTAACATGGCACGCACTAAACACTCTACAAGCTCACACAGCCTACCAAAGGCCTCGGGTGCTCCTCTTTCACTTCCTGCACTTTATCCCTTTATTTATCCATGCAGCCTCTTTACCTGTATGAGTATTTCATTTGTTTGCTTTTAATTGTTCCTCTTTTATACCACAGCACTGTTGAATGATGAAATCTGATTGGTCACAAGGTGATGATTAATTTTCTATAACAGCAGCTCTGACAATGGTTTCATCTGCAAGGTTTATAATAATGTGCTCATTCGCATACATTATTGCTTCTAAAGTAACAACTTACACAGGGACTTGTATGGCAGACGCTCCATTTAAACAAATTACAAACATGTGATTGTTTATATGGTGAGGTTTTCTCTGAGGAGATGTTTATTTAGCATTTTTGTAAGGAGTCTCCAGTGTCAGTGTGTTGTAACAGTCAGAGGTGAAGCTGTAACTTTAGGTTTTCACAGGAAAGTCTTTAGAATGGAGGATGTTTTGGTTTCTTGGTAATATGACAATAATTTTTTTAGTCTTATTAACTTCAAGAGAGAAAAAAGAACGACAGATAAAAAGTACGAGGTGGTATAAATATATGCTTAAGCTTTTACTGCACTCTCGTTGTAGCCGATTGTAGCCGATTTTTGAAGGCAGCCTACACATATCATTTGCTGTCCTATATATCTCATAATCCTATGATTAGCCAGTGTGTAACAAAATGGCAGTGGAAGACATTACAGAGAGGGAGCAGTTTGTACATGTAAGTTATTTCTAATTTTTTTTGACATAAGAGTTTCTAGCAAGAAATAGCTTGACTAATAACATCCAATAATGTCATTGGAAGCCCAGACGACACGGCTTCGACTCTCTTAATTCAGACACATTGTGCGAAAAGGACAGTCATTGGAAAAGGACATCATGCTAGGCAAAGTGGAAGGTCAAAGTGGAAGAGGAGGGCCTGGTACACGGTGGATCGACACAACCACCACAGCCATGGATGCCCCACTTTCAAGTCTTAGCCGGTTGGAGGAAGTCCGTACGCTTTTTAGGACAGTTATCCATAGAGTCGCCATGAGTCGACAGCGACTCGACAACACCTAACGACAACAACAACAATAATAGCTTCTCGGTCTTGGGCATTGGTCTTGCTAAAAATGGTTTTAGTCTCGATTGAAAGCTTGTAAAAAATAATATTCATGTTGTCTTTTCTCATATACAAAGTTTAACAAGAAGTAAGTTCTTTTTTTTTTTTTTTTTTTTTTTAGAAAACAAACTAATTATTGGTGCAATGCACAGGTGAAGCCAACTAGTTGAAGTAATGGCTTGACCTTGAAAAGGATTTGATTATTTGAGGTATTTGACTCTATCATACTCTCGTTTAGACTCGATCTTGTCTTGCCCCCCCCTTATGACTCTTAAGACTATTTCTTAACCTTGACTCGATATTAACACTCTTAAGACTCGGTCTTTCCTCGATCGTGGCTAGTCTTGGACTTCTCTTGGACTTGACAGTGGCGGCCTTGACTACGGCCCTATCATTTTAGGTTAGGTGACCATTAGCGTATGTCCATAACGTAGCCACGTGGTGATGTGCTGCCTTTGGGTGAGGCTTATGTAAATACCCTTTACTGCATACTGCGTGTGTCCCATAAAACCAACATTAACTTAGAAAGCAATCACAGTTTTAGCTTCGTTTAATGCTTTTTTTTCTTCTTTTTTTTTCTTCTTGTGCTGCTTGGTTGTTCAGCTTGTCCTCCAGCCCCCTTTCATCCCTTCTTTCTCACCACTGTGTCTCACTTTTTACATTTCCATTTAAATGTATTCATTTGGCTGACGCTTTTATACAAAGTGACTTACAAGTGACACAGAATCCAATCCAAACTCAGAGCTGTAAAGGATCCAACTCCGATGCAAGTACTGCAAGACAAAATATTCACTTCAGAAAGAGACTTTGAGGTTGAGGCTTGTATGTGTGGGAACCTAGACTTATTTGACTGTGTGTTTGTCTTTAGGTGTCTTTTTTTTATGTGATGTGTTTACAACTTGCATATACACAGTGTGTGTGTGTGAGAGAGAGAGAGAGAGAGAGAGAGAGAGAGAGAGAGAGAGTATTTAAGGTTTAAGGTTGTGTCTATGGGACTTATTTGAGCATGTGCCTTTTTGTTTGTGTGTATTTTGATGTGACGTTGAGTCTGACACGTGCGTATACACACAGCTGTGTCTGTGTGTGTGTGTGTGTGTGTGTGTGTGTGTGTGTGTGAGAGAGAGAGAGAGAGAGAGAGAGAGAGACAGACAGACAGTGTGTATTTGGTTTAAACTTGTGTCTATGAGAACCCAGACTTATTTGTATATGTGTCCCCTGTGTGTGTTTTGATATGATGTTGTGTCTGTGAGAGCCTGTGCCCTGGTGTTGCTTGCTTATACACACAGTAATGTGTGTGTGTGTGTGTGTGTGTGTGTGTGTGTGTGTGTGTTTGTGTTGCGCTGAGATCAGTGTGCAGCAGCTGCTTATCGGCTGCAGGTGTGTGTGTGCTGATACCTGGCTGAGCCACTGAGAGCAGCCTAGCTAGAAATTGATGTTTCACATCAGCGCCCTGCTCTATGCTCGACTGACACTGCTGTGTGTGTGTGTGTGTGTGTGTGTGTGTGTGTGTGTGTGTGTTTGATGCATTTCAGCTAACGTGCACTGTAAGTATTGGGATCATTCAAACATTTTAAGCAACGCAAAACCATTCAGGTTTGTAATAAAAATGCATATCTGAGTAATATTCGTATAATCTTCATATCTTATTCATAATTTTAGCTCCACTGAAATCCCACTGAATATTTCACTTGTTTCGAAACTCCACTCAGTCACTGAAACAGCTATTAACTTTTGCACACAGTGTAAGCACAGTTTAAATCAACTCCAAATAACATGCACAAATTGCGCACACACAAGTTGCAAGTAAAAAAAGAATAAAAAAACAAAAAAAACAAACAAACAATTGTGTGACTTATGCCACATGTAAAGTAGCGTAGGAAACTATATGCAGATTAGATTTTTTGATGACCACGGTGAGGTCCGATCTCTAAGAGACTCCCAGAAGTGTGAAACCGAAACTAAACATAGCTACACACACATAACTGTGCGCCCAATATTTTACGGTTATTAAAGCCCGTGAGACGGAGCAATCAAATCCATGTTTAGTCTTTCCTCTCTCAGGAATCTCTCTTTTGTCCTTTCTTTGCCTTTCTCTTATACCCTCTCATGTGTCTCTCTTTTTACTTTGCAGTCTTTTACGTTTTTCTCGTCCCCCCCCCTTCTTTCTTCTCCCTTTCATTCATTCTTTTTCCATCTCTCTCATTCTTTTCTACATCTTTTTGTGTCTTTTTAAAAAATTTTTTTTTTACTGTAATTCTTTTAATGTTGCTCAAATTCTCAGTTATTCATTTTGAGCCATATACAGAGTGTGAAAGTAACGTCACTATTTACACAGGGAAAGTTACGTGTATTCAGAGTTGGTTTATGCACCTGATTAAGTGTATAAAATCACCTGCATGGAGTTCACACCTCCAAGGTTGACAGACTTTTCTTGAGTAGAGATGCTGATGACAGGGATTTTAAACATACGCACTTGCCTTTATCATTTCTGTCAAAATGTTTCAAAATTACCGCAGATCTTCCGCAGATCTGGGCCAAGATGCGTCACGTGACGTCGTCACTACGCGCATTCAGCCGAAGCCCTCTTCGATTCACGTGCGTCTAACATGAGTACAGCTAAAAGCTCTCATTTACCAACAGACATCACTGGGAAAGATCGTGCGAAACTATTTCGCCAATTCAAGTAGTTTTCTGCACAAAAGCACAAAAAACTCCTGTATGGACCGATTTAACATCAACACAGTTTGAAAATGAAAAATAAAAATGAAAGAATTATTACAGCGATATTTGAATGAAAAGATGGCAAACATCTAATATTGCTGCATGAATGTTCCTGGTTGTAATGGTCATATTATTCACTGCAAATTTGTTTTCTTTTAACAATATGGCTTCCACCCTCATTATCCATCAGCTTATAAAATAGCACTTGATCCAGCATATACGATTATGTCTCATTTTATTTTTTTTAAATCACCCGCTGACAGTTAAGTACAGGCACGAGACACTTAATAGAGGTTATTAAATCATAAAGGCTACTTTATCACAATTTTAATTCACTAATTTGAGTTGTAGAATTGATCAAATAATGGCAATATTTTTGTTAATTTGGCACGCTTTCCTGTAAACATGCTGATAGTTTGAAGGATAAGCTAGCGAGCACACATCTACTACACTTACAGCTCACTTTAATTAAGTGTAATTTTATCCATAGAACTTCCTGAAAATAAGCAATACCTCAGAGTAAGATGCTGTCTCCTCCGATGTCCTTAGTGCAAAAAAAAAAAAAAAAAAACCTTTAAAGGGACGATACTGTTAATTAATTACTATTGTTATATTTATGTATTTAATATTGGCCTCGAATGGCATTCCATAGGTTTTTTTTTTAGTGTATTTACAGCGCAAAACATACATTTCAGCGTGACATATTGTGGTTATATCAAACTGTCAGACAGTGGCGCTTGACTTAATACTGCTCCTCGCTTGAGCTGATAGAAAAATGTGCTTAAGTCTGAGGTCAGAATCGTGTGAAACTGAGACACACCTCTGTTTTTTTTGGCCAACTCCACCCAACTCTTGCATAACTTCTGAATAGTGTTTAAGTCCCTAGTCACGTCTGAGTCTGAATACCGCATTTTAGGTATTAACTCCTCAAGACGCTCACATAACTCATTTCTGAATACAGCCGGTTGTACTTAGGCTTTCTGTCTTATTCTTTCTGTTTGCAATTTTTCTTCTTCCCCGCTTTCTCTTTCTCTCTTATTCTTTCTTCCACTCTTTTTTTATTGTCACACTTAATCTACTGTCTTTCTACTTTTAAGTCTCTATCGCTTTTCACTCTTTCTCCCCCCTTCTCTCTCTCTCTCTCTCTCTTTGCTTCCTTCTCCATCTCTTCACTCTGTTGTGTCTCATTGTCATTCAGGTTCCGTGAACTCAGCCCAGACAATTATGTCCTCAATCTGACAGTATCAGGAAATACAGTGATCCTCTGTATTTAATTTACTTTAAGCTAGAGAGAAAGGTGTGTGCGTGTGTTCGTGCGTGTGCGTGTGTGTGTGTGTGTGTACACAGGCTGAGTGTGAGACCGAAATATAATTACTGGAGGAAAATTGAGGTGCTCCCTCTTATATTTGTCAGGAGAAGGTGTTTGACATTTAACATGAGGAGCAGGCTTCAATCACTCCTACATCACCTGCTCTGTCTCTCTCTCTCTCTCTCTCTCTCTCTCTCTCTCTCTCTATGTGCTCCATCATATGACAAAGCATTTCTCCCTCATCAGCACTTATTTACTTCCCATTCACTGTAACATATGGTGGTGCAGAGAACCAAACTCCAGAACTATGAACTGTGGTAACTTTGTTTACACAGCAGCGCAAATCTGATTCATAAAGTGACCAAATCTGACTTATTAGCCACATTGGTTGTTATAGTTAGGACACAGGGATGTGTGTGTGTGTGTGTGTGTGTGTGTGTGTGTGTGTGTGTGTGTGTGTGTGTGTGTGTGTGTGTGTGTGTGTGTGTGTGTGTGTGTGTGTGTGTGTGTGTGTGTTGAGTGATGCAGGGCAGCTGGCTAGCTATTAATAAGATTTCTTGATTGTTATGCATAAGGGCAGTGTCTAGAGACAGCATCCAAACCTGAAGACATTTCTAACATCAGGAAGCACAATGCAGTGGATGACAGAAAAAAATACTGATTGCTCAACCTGATATCCAAAAGTAAGAATTGTTTATGAAATGACACATTAGTGTAGCTTGACTTTGATTGGCTAAAGCTTTACACCAGGCAATATTGGCAGTTTTCTTTTTCTTCTGTGGAAAACATTGTGTCGTGGCATCTTGATTACATTCTCAACCATAACTCTGTAAACTTGTTGTGTACGTGTGTTATATTGTGTCAGTGAAATTGTGCTGTTCGTTCTCATAGCTTTTTGTTTATTGAACATTGTTGAATATGGCGGTGGCTGAATTCTGGAAAACAGCGAAACAAAACAAATAAAAGATGAAAAATTTGAGAACATAGAAATCAATTTCCCCAAAACAACAATATATTATTTATGAATACAAAGAAAATAGTTTTATTTAGGATACTTTCCAACCTTGTCTTGATGTCTCCCTACAAAGATCATGTTGTTTATGGACCCAGTTCAATAAACACGATGGTAAAAACAGTCAACAGTCTGCATAAAGATGACTAAAACTTTGCTAGCTAAGTGTGATTTCCTCAATCAAATTGTTACAGTTATGATCATAGGTTTACGTACACCTTGCAGAATCTGCAAAATGTTAATAATAATCATAATAATAAAAAATAAGAGGGATCATTAAAATTGAATTTAGGTTTTTATTTAGTACTGCCCTGAATAGTACTATTTCACGTAACAGATGTTCACATGTAGTCCACAAGACACAATAATAACTGAATTAATACAAATTATCAAAAAATCAGTTCAAAAGTTTGTAATGTAACTTAATAAAACAAAAAAACGTTTTGTATGTAAACTTATGACCTCAACTGTAGATACCTAAATACCACCCTGTTATTGTCTCAGGATAATATTAACTATTTAATAATTATTATAATGTAAATATAATGATTTCTATAATGGTTATATACAGTGCCTTCCACTAATATTGGCCCCCTTGGTAAATATGAGTAAAGAAGGCTGTGAAAATTGGTCTTTATTGTTTAACCTTTTGATCTTTTGTTCACAACAATTATTGGCACCCTTTTAGTCAACACTTCCCTTTGCCAAGATAGCAGCTCTGAGTCTTCTCCTATAATGCCTGATGAGGTTGGAGAATACATGGCAAGGGATCTGAGACCATTCCTCCATACAGAATCTCTCCAGATCCTTCACATTTCGAGGTTTACACTGGTGGACTCTCCTCTTCAGTTCACCCCACAGGTTTTCTATGGGTTTCAAGTCAGGGGACTGGGATGGCCATGGCAGGACCTTGATTTTGTGGTCAGTAAACCATTTTTGTGTTGATTTTGATGTATGTTTTGGATCATTGTCCTGCTGGAAGATCCAATCAGGGCCCATTTGAAGCTTTCTGGCAGAGGCAGTCAGGTTTTCATGTAATATCTGTTGATATTTGATAGTCCATTATGCCATGTATCCTAACAAAATGTCCAGGTCCTCTGGCAGAAAAACAGCCCCAAAACATTAAAGAGCCACCACCATATTTAACCGTGGGCATGAGGTACTTTTCCATATGGCTATCTCTCTGTGTGTGCCAAAACTTTTTTGCCAAAAAGCTTTTTGGTTTTGTCTGACCATAGAACCTGATCCCATTTGAAGTTCCATTAGTGTCTGGCAAACTGAAGACGCTTGAGTTTGTTTTTGGATGAGTAGAGGCTTTTTCTTAAAACCCTTCCAAACAACTTGTGGTGATGTAGGTGACTTCGTATTGTAGTTTTGGAGACTTTCTGACCCCAAGACGCAACTAACTTCTGCAGTTCTCCAGTTGTGATCCTTGGAGATTTTTTGGCCACTCGAACCATCCTCTTCACAGTGTGTTGAGACAATATAGGCACACGTCCAATTCCAGGTTGATTCATAACATTTTCGGTTGACTGGAACTTCTTAATTATTGGCCTGATGGTGGAAATGGGCATTTTCAATGCTTGTGCTATAAAGACAATTTTTCACAGCCTTCTTTGCTCATATTTACCAAGGGGGCCAATATTAGTGGAGGGCACTGTGTATATAAAATACGGGATATTATTATTATTAAACACGGAATGATTGATGGGTGGGCGGGGCTTCTGAATAGCATGTCTGGTCTATCGGTGTAGAATAAAGGCTGCTACAGGGATTCTGGTCATATTTCTAACTTGCACATCTTATTTATTACATCTTAAATAAAAAAGCAATTGAAATAAATAAGCATAATAAATAGCATTTGTAAATACTTTAAAATATTATAACTTGATTGAGATTTGTGCAAATAAGACACTAATTTTAGTTCAGGAAAGTCTGTATTTTTCAGAATTATTTATATATATATATATATATATATATATATATATATATATATATATATATATATATATATATATATATATATATATATATATATATATATATAAAAAGAACATTTTTCACCAAGTGAAGCAGCTTCCCTGCCTGCCACACGTGTAATAATAAAACACCACATTAGAGCCTCAGTAAAATAACTGTTATAGGATACCTGTGTATTGTTAGTACTGTTAGTCTATCTGAATCCTTTTATTGACCCTTGGGCTGATTTTTTTTTTTTTTTTGTGCTACAAAATAATGCAGTCCTGATTAAGAAATACAACATGGCAAACTTGTAATAGATTTCGCTGTATTGTATCAGATGGACAGTTCTTGTCCAGTATGAGCTTTCCCTCTCCTGAACACTGAGAAAAATCCATATTACAGATTGTGAAAGTGTGAAACTATTAATGGTCCCATTTCTAAGACCGCCTCCTTTACCGTGAACACTGCAATGTTGCTTTTCGGTTAGTACTACATGATCAAGATCTATTGATTCCACAGGGAGTGTGTGAACACGCAAACTACTCAAGCATTTTTCAAAGATCTATAGGGTCAAAGGTCATGCTGGTGATCATTCTGCCATTCATGCACCCATGTGCATGTATGATAATCCATTATAGTGATCTTAGTGTGTGTGATGCCCTTATTTAACATTCACGAATAGAGTGGCAGCTTATTGTGATATTGACGAACAAAATCATGGAAGGGTCAAGAAGGGAGAGGAAAATGGTCACGAGTCTGTCCTTGTCCTGTTTCATCCTGTCATTTGTTCGCTGTAGTCTATCACTGCTTAGCTGTCTATTTGGATGCTCAGTTAATATGTGATTTGTGTTTAATCTATTTTGGGGTTGTAAATGTATGGCTGTAAAAATGGTGTGTGTGTGTGTGTGTTTGCCTATGTTTTTTATTTATCTATTAATGTCGACAAATCAGTGAGCCCAGCTGCTGTGCATAGGCTTGTCTCCAACTGTTTTCTCTCTCTCTCTCTCTCTCTCTCTCTCTCTCTCTCTCTCTCTCTCTCTCTCTCTCTCTCTCTCTCTCTCTCTCTCTCTCTCTCTCTCTCTCTCTCTCTCTCTCTCTCTCTCTCTCTCTCTCTCTCTCTCTCTCAAATGCACACACACACATGCACACACCTCACGTCTCTGTATCCCTCTCCAGATTGCTGGAGAAGGTCAATTGCCAGTTTGCCTCTGCCAACATCTTTATCAAAACCAATATTAATTTTTTTGCTAATTAGGACCTGCAAGCTAATGAGCGTCACAGATAATTAGTTCATTTATAATCCATAAAACAACCGTGGCTTGTTAGCAGATCAGAAACCCGCGACCAAAACTCAGAGCGAGCGCTGAGCGCTGAGAGAAGTGAGACTGAGGCGCAGTAGGTGTGGAGCTTGGAAGCTATGCATGAGTTTCTTATGTTTGAATTATATACACATCACGTTGAATAAAATTCTTTTTTTCTGTGGTGTATTTAATAAATGTGTTTTGAATTTGCTTCGTTAAAAAAAAAATTAAAAAAAATTCAAATATCAGAAATACAGATTTAATAAAAATTAGGCCAAAGGTGAAGCATCCCGGATTCCCAGGGAACAGGAGACACATGGCCAAAGCTGTATGTACAAATCTATGTACAAACCTTTGTTTTGATGAGTCACAGATTTTTACATTGAATTTCCTGGCATATTTGTGCATACACACCATTGTTAAATGAGGTTCCAGGCTTTATTACTCTTTATTACAACTGAGTCATCACTAGCATGAGAAAGAATAAATGAAAAATTCCAAACATGTTTTCCACCAAAGATCTTAACTCTTGCATTCAAGGACCGAACAGGCTGTTAAAGGCTCTTAACGAGAAGCCAAATTAGCGCTGTAAATGTAGTTACATATGGAGTGTAAAGCAGGTAAGTGTTGAGATAAAAGTCTCATAAACCCTGTTTACATGCATATTAGCCAGATGCTGTAAATGTTTTCGTCTCGACAAGCTACATTTGGCAACCAAAATGAAACATGAAATAAAACCTGTGATCTTTAACATGACCACCAACTTTTATATAGAAAAACTGGAAATGAGGAACACATCACAGGAAGTTCATGGTCAAGTGTTAAGAGTTGATTTACGTTCAATCTGGAAAACCAGGGATGTCTGTAACTGCAAGTGTAAATGTATGTGATCAAATCTGTTCAGATACAAGCCAGATACAAGACACATGACACAAGTGGGTGTAACCGGGCTGTTAAAGAAGACAAATATACGTTATGTACCGCAAGTGGATAATTTGTGTGATCAAAAACTCCCTTTTTCATTTTTTTCATTTAGATTTGGATTGCTTGAATTAAAACAAAAGCTAAGAAACATTTCATAATTCATTTTTGAAACATTACACACATTACTGATTTGAGTGTTATTATCATACATTTAAATTCACCTTTATTAACGTTACATTAACCCACCTTTATGGGTAACCTGCTTCTGCACTTATCTAGAATATTTAAATAGCTTCCTTCTGGCAATCACAAAATAATGTATGCTTTCAGTTTCTTCAAAATGTGGATATTATGGGTTACCTCACATCACCTCCAATACTATCTTTACAGGAAGAGGAGCAAAGGTAATACAATAATAGGTAGTGTATACATTTGCAAACTATATCATGCATGATGTGTTCTATACATAGATTCATGATTCAGCATTGGGATCATATTGTCATGTGTGACAGAAAACATCCTGTGTTCACTCACTATCTGAATTCTCTCTGAAAAAGTTTTATCATGGAGGAGATGACACCTTACACAGCTTACATGAATGTGGAGGATCAATCAATCAATCAATCAAAAAATGAATTAATAAATATTTTGGACTAAAATGGGCCAAAAACATGACGTTGTATTTCCATGTTCTAAAAAAGAATTGTATTTAATAAATATAACCCATATTTATTAAATATGGTCAAACCCAAACCCTAGGTCACGTCCTTCCCCTGCTGTGTTGGCCCCGCCTACTTTCCCACATCGTTCCAGTGCCAATGGCCACCAACATCCTTGAAGTTTAACCAAAAAAAAGGAAAAAAACGTTGAAAAAAAGTACTGATGGCTCACTGTGTTGAGAGAAAGAGAGAGAGACTCTGATCTCGAAGAATCTCTATTCTTCTCAGCGCTGTTGGTCAGAATGACCGAAGTGTAGTATAAGCACATCAACTGATAATACCACCAGAGAAAGGAGCGAGGGCTGTGTGATGAAATTAGAGCCTGTATTTGATGTAATAATACATTGTAGAGAGACACAGGCTCAGTGAGATGGAGAGATTGGCAGGACAGGAGAGAAAGAGTTAGACTGAGTAGCAGATGGAGGGACGGGATGCTTTGGGAGGCAGCATTTTGAGCAGCGAGGCATCTGTTTATGGAGGAATATAAAGTCCAGCTGTCCGATTTTAGTTGAAATGTTGGCTTTGGCTGAGATGAATGTAGTCATTCACATAAAAACTGTGCTCAGGTGGAGTTTAGGCATTATTATTATTATTATTATTATTATTATTATTATTATTATTATTATTATTGAAAGTACTATACATAACAATACAATCCACAGTATAACAGTCAATAACAACCAAGTGGCAATTTTTCAAGATCCACAACAAATAAAATGTCAGAAATCTCAGCAAATCATTTCTATCAGCTACTGAATATTCAGCTGGTAAAATGTGACCTTAACAAAAGATCACCTGCCAAACATGCAGTAAATGAAAGACTGGAATAAGTAATAAAAAAAAAATCACCACTTATCCATTTTTTTTATATGTCTGCTAAGTGTAAATAAAATGTCGCAATATTTTGTTATTTAATTCTCAGATTTGTAGCTATTTATGGTAAAATTTTAAATATGCCCTTTGGGCTAAATGATTGGTTTCAGGGTCTTTGGTACCTTTCCACTGGTGAGGGTTTGACAAAGATAATGAAAATTCAGTTGAATTTTTGTTTAGTAGTGTTATGTATTTCCAAGTGAAATTGAATATTTGGGCAGGCACAGTTTGGTGAACATTTTGTTGTTTATCATTGGAATCTGATTGGCTTGTGCAAAGTGTGCATGCCAAAACCAACATGGAGTCAGATCTCGAAGCTAACCTGCAGTCAAACGTGTAGGACTGCTTACCTCACACACCACCAGCACTCTCTTTTTAGGAGGCAGAGATGGAGAAAAAGGATGAAAATTTAGTCTTGGAAATGAGGCCAGAATGATTTAATCCTGTACATGCAGCCAGGAACGGAAAAATGCCAGAGCCAAAGTTTGTGCTTGTAAGTTTGTGATCCCTTTAGAATTTTCTATATTTCTGCATAAATATGACCTAAAACATCATCAGATATTCACACAAGTACGAAAAGTAGACAAAGAGATCCCAATTAAACAAACGAGACAAATATTATACTTGATCATTTATTTATTGAGGAAAATGATACAAATGAGATTTCTGAGGACCTCAGAAAAAGAGTTGCTGATGCTCACCAGGATGTAAAAGGTTATAAAACCATCTCTAACAAGATTTCAGGTTGTCTTCAAAAAGGGTTTAATCGGGAACTGAAGTCTAAGAATGAACCCAAAACCTGTCGTGGTTATGTGGTTATGAAAGTTACATAAATGTTTACTCCTCATAATTGCAAGCATTGAGTCTTTCTCTCACTACCTATAAACATCATAAATGGGAAAATCACAGTAGTGTAAGACATTTTTGATGCAGATGTGTTGCTACTAATGTTACTATACTAAAGATTTCCCTGGACTTACTTTTCTGGGATAGAGATCCTAGACTGAAATTGTGGGTTTGATTTTGTGGAACAGACTTCATGGGATAAAGTACCTGGGCTAAACTCTTACGTTCCTCAGCTTAATTTCCACATCTTAAGTTCCTAGGCTACGGTTTGTAGTCTAAACTTCCTGGGGTTAAACCTCTGCAGTTAAAGTTCTGGGGCTGGGGTTTTCTTATTTGGGTTAAAATCCTAGGCTAATTTTTTTTTTTATTATTATTATTCTTAAAAAAAAAAAAAAAAACTTTCTGGTCTTAAGTTCCAGAGCTAAAGTTTTTGGACTTAAGCTCCTGGCATAAAGTTTGTGGGTTCAAGTTCCTTGGCTTAAATCCCTTAGCTCAGTGAAAAGCAGGATGGAAAGTACAGTCGTCTCTGTCTTTCTTTCCCTCTCTCCTTTGCTGTGTCACACACAGCCCACTCAGAGAGAAAAGCCCTGTCTCATTTTTTCGGGAAATGTCACACACCTGAACTTTAGTGAACAAGCATGTCTCTGAACAGTGACTTCTGCAGTGCTGCTGACACAGCCTCTCACTCAAGTGATGGCAGCCATGACGCCAAGAAAGGTCTTGTGGTTTGAGCAGCTGTGATGGAGGGATGAAGGAGCGGAGGAGAGTTTTGAATGAACGAGAGGCGTGAAATGGGCTCCTCTGTGAGTGAAGGCTTAGTGTGAATGCAGAGGTGCTATTAGCTGCGCGTTGATTTAGCAGAGCCCCAAGAGACCACTGCTATTGGGGTATGTGTGTGTGTGTGTGTAGTGAGTGTTTATGCTTGTGTGAAGGATGGAGAGTATATTTGCAGCTGTATGTCAGATAGAAATGTCAAAGTGCCAACAAGGAAAAGATAGGAAATGAGACAAAAGGAAACAGATAGACAAACAGGCAGAAAGACAGATAGACAGACAGATATATATATATATAGGTTGGTGGACAGAGAGGAGGCCAGATATCTGGACAGGCAGATAGATTGGGAGGCAAAAAGAGAAATAGAGAAGCAGACATGGAGACAGAGAGGCTTTAAGATGAAAATGCTAATAGAATGACAAAATGTTAGACAGATCAAGAAAAAGGCAGATATCAGGAGAGGCAGACAGACAGGTAGACAGACAAAAAAAAAAAAAAAAAAAAAAACAGGTAGACAAGAAGGTAGACATGTGACTGGCCACCCCAGTGCCGCCCACTCACACTACCAGCTACTAGTTTTAAAGGAAACCCATTTCACACATTGAATATAAATAGTAAATGTGTATACTTTAAAGTATACAGTCTGATTTAACGATCACAGTGTAAGCGCTCTTTTAAAAGATTAAACACAGCAGACAGCTGTTTCAGAATCCTGTGTTACAGTTTTATTTATTATAAATCTGCCTTAAGTCATATGCCTTCATTTAAATATTTAGTCATGTAGGATAATATTTATTGTTTATTTGTGCATTGTATTTTCTGAAATATGTATATACATGTAGTCCATGACACACACATGTATATCCTCAGCTAGGTCACCATATTGGAAAAAAAAATAAAAAATTCTTGAACTAAGAAAGAGACAGGGACTCAGATGGACAGAAAGACAATGAGGAAGACAACCAGCAAAGAGGCAGATAAATGCGTAGTCAGGAAGACAAGGTGGCAGACAGATGAAGAGAGACAAACAGCAGGCAAAAAGGCAATGTGAAAAAGGAGATGTATATAGAGAAAGGCAGAGAGGCAGGTAGATACATGGAGGCAGATAGACAGGCATAAAGAAGAAGGAGAGACAGATAAGCAAGCAGGTAGACAGGAAGGCAGAACAATGTACATGTAGGTACAGTAGATAGAGAAAGAGGCAGACTGAGGAAGTGAGAAAGACCGACAAAGAGGTGGATATATAAACACAAAGGTAGAGAGAAAGACAGATAGAATGGGGAGGACAGACAGAGAGACAGATCAAGAGTGACGCTGCAGCAGATAGAAAGTGAAGAAGACGTAGACAATGAGGTTGACAGAACTGTGTGTGTGTGTGTGTGTGTGGAGTCTGTGTGTGATGGGTAGAATCACCCTAATGGGTTTTTAAAGACCTCCTCACGCTGACAGCTAAATTAGGCCTGTGTAAGTGGTGTGTGTGTGTGTATATGTGTGTGTGCGTGCGCATGTGTGTATGCACACATGTGAATGTGTAATCACTCTCACATCAGACCGGTTCAGAATGGGAAAAACTGCACTGTTACATATAGTGCTGTCCTCCTCTAACCTACAACCATAATAAAAAGTGGAGACTGCTTTACTCTCCCCCTACTACCCCTAGTGCACTAGGTTTGGGTTTTTGGGATGTGCCTGGACCATGTGATATCACACTCAGCCAGGATAGACATCATTATAGTGTGTATGATATAATAGCTCTGAGTAACAGTAATGTAACGTAGAACACGTCATATCTACAGAAACAGCACAGATAACCTTTAGCCTGTGTGTGTGTGTGTGTGTGTGTGTGTGTGTGAGAGTGTGAATTTTTATGTTTAATATGAGGGTAGCTGTGCCTCTCTCTCTCTCTCTCTCTCTCTCTCTCTTTCTCTCTCTCTCTCTCTCTGTTTCTCTCTTTTTCTGTGTGTTTTGTTTTGTACTTTGGCACAATGTTGGGAGAGGTAGAGGATTTGCGCCTAGGAAGCGTGACAGATTTAACCATAAATCTGCAGGATTAGTACACTCTGGCCCAAGGACTATGTGTATATGTGTGTGTGTGTGTGTGTTTGTGTGTGAGAGAGAAATGGTGAAACATGGGACTCACTTAGACCTCGGAACTCCATCAGTCTCCTGCCCTCCCATCAACACTGATCTTAATGTACTTACTGAAGAGAGAGAGAGAGAGAGAGAGAGAGAGAGAGAGAGTAAGTAAGTAAGTATTAGCACAGACTGGATGAAGTTTAAACAAGGGAAAATGGAAGAAAGGAGGGAGCAAGAGCTGCCATTCATGTCTATATTTACTTAACTCTTATGACCTGTTCATTATTAGAGGTCGATGTCACTTTGACCCAGGTCATGTCTTTAGAGTTTATAAATCATTTCCTTTTATGGTCAGATTCACCTGCACTCATTACCCTGTTGCCATGGTAGTTAATTAGTCTCACCTGTTGCTTGTTACTCCTCATTAGTATGCCTATATAAACTTTCTCTATTCCCCTGTGTGTTTTGCAAAGTATTGCATGTATTTTGAAAAGTTTGTTTACCCGAATGTGTTTTGTAGCGCTGTATCTTCAACTGCATACTTATGAACTATTCTAGATACTTTTTTGAGTATAATCACTGATGCTGTGATGGGACGGGTGAGAAAGATCTGGATCATTCTCCATTATCATTGTTGGGGAAGAAGGTCAGTCTTTTTATGTTACACAATTTCTGAGAGTCATCACTGAGTCTCTTGGTAAAGTGTGTAAATGTATCAGGTCACCTTTATACTGCATAATTAGATCCTCCATTTTCTCCTCAATGAGCTTGTCCAGGGTTAAAGTGCAATATGAATTATTAAACTTGCATTTCATAAACAGAACTGTTAATAAATGTCTCGGGTCATGGTGCTTATTTCAGACCTGGCTTTAATGAGAAATCACTGTTTGAGTAGCTAAAGAAATCCACATGCACTGCTCTGTAGAGATGAGTTAAGAACATGTCATGTTGCTGCTAATTTGGGAGTAATGGGATACCAGAGAGCAGAACAGAATGAAACAGAATCCGAAATAGAAACAGAACCAGGAACAAAACATAACAAGAACACAACGGACCCTTAAACCGAACAGGACCAGAATCGGAACTGAACAAGAAATAGAAACAAACAAATAAAAAAAAAGAACCAGAATCTGAGCAAAACTAAAGACACCAAATCAGAACAGAAACAGAAATGGAAACAGAGCAGAACAGGACCAAGAAACAGAACGGAACCAGAAACCAAACAAAACAGAACAGAATCACAACTAGAAACAGAAGTGGGCATGATAATGGAAACAGTACAGAAAAGGACAAAGAAACCAAATAAGAAACAAAACAGAACAAGAACTGAACAAGAAATAGAGCAAGGACAGAACAGAACTAGAAACCAAACAGAACCAGAATCAGAACTGAACAAGAAATAGAGAACAAAAAACAGAACCAGAAACTGAACAAAACTAAACAGAATCAAAAGCAGAACAGAAACAGAACTAGAAACAGAAATGCAAATGGAAACAAAACAGAACAGGACCAAGAAACAGAACAGAACCAGAAACCAAACAGAACAGGACCAAGAAACAGAACAGAACAGGACCAAGAAACAGAACAGAACCAGAAACCAAACAAAACAGAACAGGATCAAGAAACAGAACAGAACCAAGCTAAACAAAACAGGACACTAATGACCCGAATTAGAATAACAGAAGTGAAATATAAACAGACCCAGGAGTAGATTGGGAAAGGATAACAAAGTCTTACTGTCATCCAGACCTTGGTGTAGTTAGTGTGACTGTACTAAACTGGTGTGTGTTAAAGGTGTGAAAGGAAATAAAAGCACTGTCTCTGTCACTGTTTTCACACATGGCCATGATTACTGCACTTCTGACATCATCGTGCTGATCTTTTTCAGAAAATGCACATAACCATAGTTACACACAAAAATCATTTCCAAAATGCTTCAATAGACCTCAGGCAAATGGGGAGGGGCAGCCTGTGTGTGTGTGTGTGTGTGTGTGTGTGTGTGTTATCTATGATGGTGTGGAAGTCAGAATGTGTGCATCGGCAAATTAGTCTTGGAGTGTGCCCAGTGTGTGAGAACGATTGAAAATGTTTACAGTTTTGTGCATGGGAAGGAAATGTGTGTGTATATGTGTGTGTGTGTGTGTGTGTGTGTGTGTGTGTGTGTGTGTGTGTTTGTGAGAGTGTGAGTGTGAGTGTGAGTGAGAGGTTGAATGAAGCAGCTGCAGGGGGCGAATCAGACCGGATTATGTTACTCCTGGAGGGTCTATCAAAAATGATTGCAGGTCAAATTATGCACAGAAATTTCCACACATAACACACACACACACACACATAACAAACAACTTGATTGTACTGCCTCTAAAAGGCACATTCAAGCCAAAAGAGCTGTCTGTGGAGGAAAATCATCCCAAACGAATCGTCCACACCACTGATTTCTTTGCCAGGGTCAAAGACTTATTGCACACTTTCAGTGTCACCCCCCCTCAATCCCTGCAGGATGGTATTTGCCTCATCCATTAACATATTAGAGAGTGCACTATTAGGAACGTTGGGAGGGGTTAACCTTTCTCAACGGCTTGAGAACGAATGAGGACCAGAACGCTCGGCTGCTCCCTGCTCGTTAGCCGAAAGGAAACACGGACGTTAAGGCATTACGGTAGCATGCGTGAAGAACTGCTTTCTACAGAGATTATGACACCGAGCCAATTAGGAGTCGGCTTGATTTAGGGTTCAGGCCTATTAATGAAACACTTGCTATTAACACAATGGCTGATGGATCTCATACTATAAAACATGGATCAAAACATTCTTATTACGTATAAATTATTTCGATTAGCTGTTTTTGTTGTTGTTGTTTTTTAATCCATTACTGATGCTCACGGTTTCTCAGTTAACACCTGAGGGGGAAAAAAAAACCTTTTTATAATAGATATTACAATATTTTATAATATTGTAGTGAAAATACTGAATTCGACACAAATCATAATGAATGCCTGCATGCATAATTCATTATTTCATTATGCATATATCACAGGCTTATAATGACTTCACATCTGTCATTTTTGCCAATAATATTATTAAGAAGATGTTTTATTTATACAGCTACCATAAGGTGGTTATGAAAGGTTATACTAGGAAGTAATACTTAATATACTTGTTAGATTATCCTAATGATTGGTCTGTTGGTGAATAAATGGTTTCTGGTTATTCAGGTCTAACCTCTATGAAGTATTTACAGTAGTAAGTTCAGAGTGTTATACCTTGGTGTCCATGCCATTGTCTATCCTACCTCTCTTACATCACATCTTACATCCCTAATCAGTTTACTGTCATGAAAAGTGCAGATAAGTGTGTGAGTTTTGTCATCCTTTTCTCACAAACCAGTGTTGATGCTCTTGCGTTGTCCCGGGGTCAATATTCTCTCTTGCTCCAGCTAACTTTATAAATATATCGCCAGCTTATAATGCCTTAAATGCATAGAATTTTGACTAGATTACAATAATTTTATTTAAAATGGAATGCATGTTTCCATTAATACAACTACAACAGGAGCATCAAGCTAGAAATGTGATCAATACACAAAAAAAAAACCTGTTGCACACTAGAATGCAGCTCCATTTGGTTTATTTAAATCATGTGGACACTTTAACCTTTTAAAAAGTTTTCATCAACTTTTGCAAGCAGTAAAATAACACTAAAACATTTCCTACCAGCAGAACATTTCCATCAAACTGACTATTGATATCAAAATGTCAGTAATGCTTTATGTAATGTGAAAAACTGGCTAAAGTTGTGCATTATCCAAAAAAAAAAACCCAAAAACACAAAACAGTAATTTCATGTACTATATAGACAATAATACAGAATTCTGTTATTTTTTTTTTATTACTGACTTTTCTACCAAATTCTGAGAAGAGTTACAAAAACAAAACATCTTTGAACATTTTTAGACCTTGCCCTGTTTACTATAATTCGTAAGCTAACTTCCACTTTTAGCAATGTCATAAATGACTAGAAATGTAATGCCACATGATAAAATTTTCTTCATAGGTCCTCAGTCATTTTTAATATTTTTACACAATGTTCCAAGAGACTTTGAGCTTGTGATGAGGATGAAAAAGATGAGAAAGATGAGACAGAATCTTCCCTCTAGATTCCTATAACTTTATTTATTAATGTAAAACCCAAAAGCAAAAATTTTCACCAGTTTAGCTACTGATATATATTAGATAGCTCACCTTTTGTGCTGTTGTAAAAGGCATAAAATACCAAAGATGGCACATGCACACAGACATTAGCCTCCTCCTCATGCAGGGTCCCAGCTGTGTGTGGAGATGAGAAGGACATTAATAAAGTTTAGGTGTGTTGCCCCTGTCCTTTAGGGGCCCTGGAGGAGCTGCTCTATTGATCTTCTCAGGGATGGACACCCGCTGTGGGAAGATTTAAACACCCCATGGGCCTCATCTTCTACAAACCCCGAGCTATTTTAAACATATGGCAGCCTCAGGCTCGGTACTTACACAGCCATCATGATCAGACACACACACTTTGCAGGACCTGGCACTCATTTATGTTTGAATTTTCTAGTTAAATGATCTGCTGCTCCATATGTGCTAATCTTCATGAACTGGCCAACATATTCAGATACATATTCACAACTAATGCCCAAAACTACAGTCATCAGTGTCAGACATCACTCACCATTTACGGCACAGTTGACTGAAAAAAGGGAAACAGTGCAACAGTGACTATCTTTGTGTTTATTCTGATTCCTGAACACTTTGCAGTTACAGGTTGGAAACTTACATTTTCCTTTAACACCATTTAGCAGACACCCTTATCCAGAATGATTTACAGTAGCGCTTCATAGTCTCCATCAATAGCATATCCTTGTGCTCGTCAGGCTTTGTTCATGCCTCAGAGGATGCCAGATTTCTCTAGAATAGAGGTGTCTGAGATGGGGTTTCCCAGTAGTGTCCAGGCCACCATCTTGCACACTACTGCACCAAATAAGCACTTGCTATTAAGGCCATTAAAAAGTTATGGATAGAAAATGCGGACTGAAGAAGTAGATCAGGTTTTATCTGTGCTGTAAAATGAGATAAGATGTAATGTAAAGGCAAGACAATTTAAAAATGGGGGGAAAAAAGCTCCTCATTCAGGTATACAGTAGCACAAGAAAATGGGCTTCACTGTCAGAATCTCAACTGAGACACACTGCTGTTTTAGACAAACTTCATCCTGTTACTTGCATGTATCTCAATTTTGAATACAGCCATATGACTCAATAAAGTGGGAGGACACGGTGGCTTAGAGGTTAGTATGCCTACCTCGCACTTCCGGGGCTGGGGGCTCGAAATCCTTCCTCCGCGTTGTGCACGCGGAACTTGCATGCTCTCCTCGTGTCCTTGGGGGTTTCCTCTAAGTACTCCGTTTTCCTTCCCCAGTCCAAAAGACGTAGGCTGATCGGCATTTCCAAACTATTCGTAGTGTGTGATTGTGCCCTGCAATGTGTAGGATAAGTGGTATGGAAGATGGATGGATGGACTCAATAAAGTTCATATTGGATAGAAAGTAGAAATGTGTGCAACCCCCCCCCGAAAAAAAAAAAAAATCAACAATACATGTGCAAGTCCTTGTGAATTGATATGCTGGTTAAAGTGAATGCTAAAATTCTTCAAATAATTCTAAAAATTAATAAAAGTGTTGGTGTCTGGTGTTAACTGGCCTTTGGTATAATGGTTGACTCCAAATACCAAAATCTAAGTTGATTTTCTGGGAGGTTCATTCAGATTATTAAAATTACCCACATTCCAAATATTCCATTATACAGTTATCATTCCATGCTAAAGTATCTTCATAACTCTTAACTTCAGGAGAAACCACATGATAAATCCTAATTGACTTCCATAGTGCGCTACATGCATGTAGAGTAGAAAGCCATTTAAGATTTTATCTACAGGAAACAATGGTCTAATCACGGTTACCATAGAAACAGCATACATACAGCCCAGCATTTATGTTACCATTTATGAAAATATTCCCATGACTAATAGCTAGAAACAGAAATAACAATGTTTTTTGAAATATTTGAGCCAAAGACCACAAGTTGTTTATGCTAATTTTTGTCAGATTTTTCTGTTCTTGAAACACGATCTTCTTAGATTTTAATGAGTTCTCATTGCCTTGCCCTGTACATTTCCCCTCAGGGAATCCCTGTTAGCATGTTAACGGCTGTTCTAATAATGTTAGAACAGCCTGTTAGCTTAAGTAAAACTTCTCAGAGAAAGTACTGAGGTATCAGAGTAGCATGACTTTACCTGGAAGTAGCAGAACTAAACCAGACATCACTGTGATTGATTGATTTTCCTTTTAAAAATGGCCAACAAATTGCAAACGAATCTGTATATATATTATAAGCAAGCACATTACAAAACTTAACACCATGAATCATTTGATATTTGACATACGGCAAAAAAAACATGATAAACGAAGCAATAAAAATACCTGGATTATCCAACACAAGTTACAAATGGCTCAGAAATTGCAAAAGAGGGCAAGACTTCACAAAGTGTAACTGGAAATCTGAGGCCTAATAGTGTCTCCGAATGAGGAAGTGATGTGAACTAGTGATGTCTGATTCATGAACGAATCGTTCTTTTGAGCCGATTCTCAGGAAATAACCGGTCGAGCCGGTTCACAAAATCGAACCGAATCGAACTTTCGTCCCGGGTTGATGACGCAAGATGCACAGCCGAGGTAACAGTCTCCGCAGCATGTCCGACTCAAAAAGAACCGAATGAGCAGGAAATATGCTTATGACTAGTTCCATTTAATACCTTTTTAATTAAAAAAATTAGGAAAAACCTTTCTATCGAGAGCTATAAATGAATTTGACTATAGTCTATTGTGCATGCAGATTATATTTTAAGTTGTTAAATTTATAAACTCATGGAGTTTATAAGACTAGATTATTCTTTCTATATACTTTAGACACGTAGAACATACCGTGTTTGTGCATCAGTGTCTGTAATGTGTGCTGTAGGTGCAAAAGTTTAATGTAGGAAACTTAGTCCAAGATGTAGCCTACTCAATATTGGTCAGTCATAACCGACATGAAGGATCAGCGAATGAAACTGTGACCACAAACACCATTAAGTTAAGTGAATGAAAGGCAATAATCAGCAATATGCGTTCACACAAATTACTTTATTTGGACGTTTCATTGATATGACACTGATTTGTTAGAAAAGAAATAGGTAGTGACGCCATTGCTTGATGACGTGAAGGAACCGATGAGTCGTTTTTTTGAACCGGTTCATCGAAATAAACCGTCCGAAAGAACCGGTTCGCAGAAATGAATCGGACTTTCCACAACTAATGTGAACTAGGTAAAAAAGATGTGTGTTAGTGTTCTGGTGATGGGGACCACTGGTGATGTAGAGTGGGATTGTCGGGTGACTTTGATATGTGACAATTTTGTTACTTACTCTACTCACTAGTCAGCAAGCTAGCTAACTGGAAATCTGGTGGTACATTTGGTCAGGGGAAAAAAAAAAGAAGCAAAAACTACGCTGCTCTTGCTGCCAGATGGCCACTTGTGTGCCAGAGGTGATGCGTACTTCTGAGTCGTAAGGGGATGTCAACGAGGTCATGTTGAAAACAGTGCTGGAACTCGTTGCTGTGTTGAGACAGCACTGTGGAGCGACAAACAGCGAGAGAGAGAAAGAGTAAAAGAAAGAGAGGGAAGAATAGAGATGGATGAGTCCTGCAGCACATTGCTCTTGTCTGTGGCTCTCTGCTCTGGAGGCTGTTAATGTGCAGTGTATCATTCATAAGCTTAATACCGGCATCACTTTTGCCTAAATGGCATCATTTGTCAGAACGAGCAGGAGGCTGGGGAGAGGAACAGAGGACACGGCTGGCTGCTGATAACCACAGAGAATGAGGGGAAAAAAAACACACGCACAAACCTGATCTCCCACACATTTCGTAGGGATTGTAAAAAGCGAGAGCGTCAAATGAAGATCTATGGCTCTCCCAAACCATAACCATCAGTGACTGTTCTTTTTGGAGGGAATATAGTGATAACATTAATTAGCTAACAGTTGGGTTTTTAGCAATTGTCAGTAAAAGGTGAACAGCAAGGTGTGATTGATACAAATACAAACATTAAGAGCATTAATTTGTCCAAATACAAACATTAAGAGCATTAATTTGTCCAAATACAAACATTAAGAGCATGAATAAAGTAAATTGTGTGAACCCATTATACATTTGTGAGCTTGATTTAGTATCTTGGGGGCTCGGTGGCTTAGTGGTTAGCACGTTTGCCTCGCACCTCCAGGGTTCGATTCCTGCCTCCACTCTGTGTGCACGTAGTTTGCATGTTCTCCCCGTGCTTTGGGGATTTCCTCCGGGTACTCTGGTTTCCTCCCCAAGTCCAAAGACATGCACTGTAGGCTGATTGGCATCCGTAGTGTGTGAATGGGTGTGTGAGTGTGTGTACGATTGTGCCCTGCGATGGGTTGGCACCCCGTCCAGGGTGTCCCCCATCTTGTGCCCCGAGTCCCCTGGGATAGGCTCCAGGCACCCTTGCAGCCCTGTGTGGGGGAGAATGTATTGATGGATGGATTTAGTATCTCATGGCCAGGTTAAACGTAATATTTAGTCCATAGTTCATGTGAAATAAAAGATTCTTTTCGTGGCCTCTCCATTGGCTTTCTGAGGAAACATTAAGGAAAATGGCATAAAAGCTATGGAACCACAGCAAGGGAACAATGGGTAGAAACCACAGCTAGGGAACCACATGAATTATAGCCAGGGGAGGCATAGCTATGGAATCACAGCTAAGGAACCACAGGAACCTCCGCTAGGGAACAACGTGAACTATAATTAGGGCAATCAGGGAAGCACAGGAACCACATCTAGTTAACAATATGAACTACAGCCGGGGGGCTAAGGTGGCACAGTTAGGGATCCACAGGAGCCCAAAGATCTAGGGACCCAAAGGAACCTTAACTAGGAGAACCGCAGCTAGGAATCACAACTGTTGCACATGCAAAAGGTTTATACAGACAAAAAAATTTGGGCTAAAAAGCAGGAGCCTGTGAGCAGGAAACAATGACCATGTAAAGAAAGTTAAGAATAAAACGAAGCAGACGGCGTACATGAGTCAGCAGAGACAAAACCAAGCATTTTAGGAATGCTCCTTCGGTTAAACTCCTTTATTAAAATGTTTTTTGAAGCTTTAAATATCACTTACTTTGAGCTTGTAAAGTATATACAAACATATCTACCCAATGCACACATATAATTTGTCTTCTAGAACAATTGCCCTCCCACCAGGTCCTAATTGATGCCCTCTGGCTTGCATTTATGTGGAAAATGTCTAACATTCCTTGAGCTGGGAGACAAGATATCACTCGCGAATGTCCATTTGTTATCCAGACGATGGATGTTCCCTTCTCTGTCGTGAGACGAGAGGACCGCGAGAGTGGGAGAAAGAGCCAAGTGGCGATTATTAATGAGTGGCGAGTAAAATGCTTAATTTGCACCGTCTTCGACAAAATTATAACTCGCACTGAAAGCAGTCGAATTTGCATAAATCTCATTAGAAAGACATCGAAGGGTTCATAAATCGTTCTATTAATTAGTCTTTTTTCCACCTCTTTTTCATGGCGCAGTGGTGTGAATTAATAAAAGCAGGAGGCTGTGAACGTGTGTGTGTGTGTGTGTGACACTAATTGGCCTTTGTAGAGGCTGATTTAGGTTTGTGACTCTTGATGTAGATTTAAAGAGAGGTTATGCTTCATGTGTTTCATGTACTGGAGTACTTGTACTTGTTTGCACGGTATTTGTATGGTGCGCGTGTGTGCTTGACCATACAGCCATGACCTTGTCATCGTTAGTCTGGACTAGAGGTGAAACATTATAATTAATAATTGTTACAATAGCCCTAAAACCCAACATCAGAGTATCTGTTTACAGCTTTGCATTTGAACTATATAGACCCGGGTCTACTTGAAGCCTTTTCTGAAAGGGAAACCCTCTGGTGTAGGGCTTTTTTCATGTACGTAGAAGGGTCTCCATAGAGAGATGAACCGAACTGAAGAACTCTTTAGGGTGCTAGTCTTTTTTCAAAAATAGTGTACTGTATGAAATGTATATCAGGTTTGACCTTGTGGAGACATTTGTAGTGCAGTCAGTTAAGTTACTGATGAAAATGCTCACTGACTGAGCATTGAAAGAAAAAAACATCTTTGAGAGGGAACATCTCAAGGGAACATTATTATTATTATTATTATTATCTTGACTGTCTTTATCTAAAGACATAGAAGAAGCAAAATATTTCTAATTGGGTGCTGAGGTAAAGGTTAGGGTTACGTTTATTTAGCTACACTAATACACAAGGGAAGTACCTCACATCTGTGTTTTAGAGAGAGAGAGAGAGAGAGAGAGAGGGAGGAGGTTTGGCACCATTGTGGTGAGAGGCACTCTGATCTCATCTAAAGCCACAATGAGTCAGGGAGCCCCTTACCAGGTGCCTCCATAAACACACACCTGTCACACACACACACACACACACACACACACACACACACACACACTAATAGACAAAGGGAGAATTTCTCTGTGTGTGTGTGTTAACCAATGACTTGGTGTGATGTGGCCCAGCTGCGAAGCTGAATGCGACTCCCAATGCGAGTTATTGTTATTGCCCCAAATTATTTTTCACTAACAGCACATCCTGTGTTTTATTCCTCTTTTACCACAGCAATATGTCAACAATTTCAATTTTTACATACAGTACATACTCTTTATCCATTTACGGTTACAATTTCTTGTGGCATGTCCATGAAGTTAGTTCCTGCTATCACTTAGATTATAGCAGTCGTTTTGTCACGTTCTGTTGAAGATAATAAAACGGAATAAATGCAGCTTGTTGGTTAGAAACCACAAAATGCAATATCATCCATACCTCCATGGCTTTTAGCTCTGTGGATAAATACCTAGTTCATAATGTAATGTAATAGTTGGATTAAAAATATTTTTTCTTTTTCTTTTTTTTTGTTGTTGAATGTATACTAGCTGTAAAAAGTTTGAGTACCCCTGCTTTTTTATGTGATGCAAGTCTCTAAAATTTGTCTGTGTGTGTGTGTGTGTGTGTGTGTGTGTGTGTGTGTGTGTGTGTGTGTGTGTGTGTGTGTGTGTGTGTGTGTGTGTGTGTGTGTGTGTTTGTCTAGGTTCTTCAATAACTCAACTCACAGCTGTGGATCCTGATGGAGAGCCGCTCATTTTCGGCGTGGTGGGTGAGGAGGCCTCGAGGTTCTTTGCCGTTCAGGAGAACACTGGCGTGGTGTGGCTCCGACAGCCACTCGACCGCGAGGTACACACACACACACACACACACACACACACACAAACAAACTGTGGAGATACACACAGCACTGTTGGTTTTTCAGTGAGGTGAAACACAAACAGAGGAAAAGTCACTGGGAGGAATATCGACATGACAATCTAAGAATAATTTAAAGTGAGTGTATTTCCTTGACAGACTGTTCTGATTTATTTTTTCTTCTGCAGACAAAGTCTGAAATGCAGGTGGTGTTTTCTGTCAGTGACAGTCAAGGGGTAAGCACACACACACACACACACACACACACACACTCACTCACTTGCTCACTCACTAACTCTTTCACTCTCCTTTTCAATTGTACTGCAACTATACCACATGACCTCATGTGTTAAAAAGTGTGTATTTGGTGCAGGTGGTGAAGGACACAGTGAACATCCAGATTGGAGATGTGAATGACAACGCCCCGACTTTCCATAACCAGCCTTTTACTGTGAATATACCAGAGGTACAGAGCTGTGTGTGTGCTCTACACAAAAACACACTAGACTCACTTCTGGTGTAGTACATAACGCACATTACAGACTAACCATGCAGCACTGGAAATACAATTGATACGTGTCGCACATTATGTTCACACATACAGTTTGTAAAAGCCCAAACACTACAAAATAACGGTTTATATTTAATAGTATTGATACTTACATTGCCTAGCAGTTGTTTCCTGGTGTTCTAGCAGCTAAGGATCCCGGGCAGGGAACCAACCTAGCCACTGGAGGGTTGCACTCAGTGCCAGTCCCAAGCCCGGATAAAATGGAAGGGTTGTTTCAGGAAGGGCATCCAGCGTAAAAACCTGTGCCAAATCAAATGTGCGGACCGATGATCCGCTGTGGCGACCCCTAACGGGAGCAGCCAAAAGGAGGAACAACTTACATAGTCTAGCACTTAATGTGTTATGTAGGATTCTGCAATGTGGCATCAGGCAGAACTCGTGATTTTGTTTTGTAGCTGTGGTTTAACCCGCCACTTCCCTGTCACTACAATACTCAACATGTATTACACAAATACATCATATCACCACTGGGAATCCAACTGGGAAAGTCAACTAATATAATTGCCGCTGTGGGGATGCCAACTAGTCAGAGTGGTGGAAAAAAAACTGGTGAGGCAGACAGTAAAGAAAGCAGGCTAATGTACTATGTTAGTCTGAATATATTTCTTTTCTTTTACTGTAATGAATGGTTATCTCTTTCATACCACTTTATATCACATATTCAGTGTAACAGTGTACGTGAGGCTCCCACCCCAGAGAGTGTGTAAGTATCACACTCCCACCTGCTCTCTCAAATCAGATTTATGTAAAAACATAAACATATGCATTGTGGCATAGTGAATTGCATGATGACCAGTACAGTACTGTAATATTTCATATGCAATGTCAGAGGCCAGAGGCAGACTTGTTTTCGGATGCAACTAAAGTCAGAGTTGAACATGGCAGAAAAACCTCACAGCCACTGCTGTAGACATAGACACAGTTCACTGAACTATAAAAATGGTTCTGTTGACGGATACAAGCTTCCATGCTGTGCGCTCTCACTTTCTGGATCAAGCGATTTCAGTTGAGTCCTGGCCACCAGCTCGTCCCCACAAGTTCGTTATAAGAATTGACAGTCTGTACAGGATTTCGCTGAGTTTTTTTTTTTTTTTTTTTGCGATTGTTGCGGCCAAAAATGCTTGATTTTGCTGCGTCTTGTTTCAAAATTTACGATGCAACCTGCAGAGTTTTTTTTTTTTTTGTGCTTTTTTTTTGCGTAAAACTACTTGAATTGGCCAGATCGCAATTGCACGGAATTGTTTCGCACGGTCTTTCGCAGTGATGTTTGTTGGTAAATAAGACCTTTTAGCTGTACACCCGTTCGACGCGCGTGAGTCGAAGAGGGCTTTGGCTGAATGCGCGTTGTGATGATGTCACATGCCGCGTATTGACCCAAATCTGCAGAAAATCTGCAGTAATTTCGAAATGTTGCTGAATTGGCGTGTAATTAAATAGTGTAATATGCTACAAAGATGTATTATTTTCCACATTTATTACACTGGTTCAATTGCTTTTGTTGATAATCGTGTAGCCAAAAAAAAAAAAACCAACCAAAAAAAACTGCCAGATCTACACATTTTAGTTAAATTTTTGAAATAAAGCAATTGTGTGCTAGAATGTTCCATAGAAGTGAATTATAAGATTCACAAGCAACCTGTCCTTTATTAGGGATCAACATAAACAGAATTAATAGACAAACTGCTGGTGCTTTAAGACTACATTTGAGTTTCTAAAAAGAAATTGGCACTCTTGGAATGATACCCCCTAAAACCATTAAAAAACAACTTCGGTTATTCCTTTGAGGTGTTTGTTTAAGCTTTACACTCATAATGATGGGTCTTACTAGTAATGTTCTGCACTGAGTTTGCACAGTGTAAGCAATTTTATAATGTGAATGGCCTAAAAATGCTCTGCCGTAATGACTTCTTCATGATGACCCTTCACTTGTTTGCTTGTTTGTTTGTTTGTTCGTTCATTTGTTCATTCATTTGTCTGTGCATTTGTTTTTATTTACTGCTTTTTACTGATTAGGGTTGATGTGGATCTGGGAGCCTATCCCGGGATCACTAGGCACCAGGCAGGGATACACCCTGGATGGGGTGCCAATGCATTGCAGGGCATCAGTATTGGAGCTGAACTTGTAGTGAAATATCACAGGCCCTCCAGGATTTTGCGATGGCGGAAATTAACGCAAAATCAAGTTTCACGTGCGTCGAACATGAGTACGGCTAAAAGCTCTCAATTACCAACAAACATCACTAGGGAAGACCGTGCGAAACAATTTTGTGCGATTCAAGTAGTTGCAGAAAAAAGCCGCAGCAAAATCAAGCATTTTTGGCCACAACGATCACAAAAAAGCTCTGCGAAACCCTGTGTGGACTGATAAGAATAATACAGGAACTAATAAGAATGCAAACTATGAAACATCAAAACAAGTTCAATGTCCTTTGTTTCTTTGCTTCACTGCTCTCTTAAAAGGATTCTTCTCACTTTATAATTTTTTTTTTTGCCTTTGTCAGAGATTTTTCTCAGGTTCGTGTATCTTAGTAGTCATGTCTGAGTCAAACTCCTGCCTGGATTCCTGCTGAGAGTCTATTTTCCTCTGTCTTCTCCCCTCACTTGTCGCCTTTCCCCTGTAGTCTCTCTCTTATACTGTCATTCTTTCTTTCTTTCTTTCCCTCTCTCTCTCTCTCTCTCTCTCTCTCTCTCTCTCTCTCTCACTCTTTCTCTCTCTCTAGCTCTTTCCTTCATCTAATCCTTGATATGAGTTAAGCAGGGAACTTCAAACAGGGTGAGAAGTGTCTCTTCCTCTCTGTATCTCACTCACTTACTCCATTTGGCATTCACACACACACACACACATACACACCCCCCACAAACACACACCACACACACACCACGCACTCAAATCTTCAAATCTTCAGGCATTTTTTCTTTTGTCACGATGAGTAAATAAAGAGGACAGAGAGAAGGAGAGAGATGTATTTAACTCAATCTGCATTCTCTGACGTCATGATTAAGTTCTCTCATGATAGAAGATGATGGAGAAGGTGGGACGCTCGATATCACTCTCTCAGTACAGAGCACTCCGTATACAAACCATTCATTTGTTCTTCTAATTGATGATAAACTAAGCACACCCACACACCCTTAAGATTACACAGATAAATGCCTCTTTCTATAGCATAGACATCTGGCATAGACTTTAAAATACACCGGGTTTTCTCTGAAGCTATAATATAATTTTTTAAAATAATTCCCAAATAATTTTTTAGATTCCCAAACATTAGTTTTCTAGCACAAAATTAAACGTTACAGAAAAATGTTTGTATGTCATTAAAGAAAGCAGCATATTACATAAGAGACCACTTTTCAGACAGAAAAACACAATGAAGGCTGCTGGGTTTTGCTGCAAAAATAAGAAGCGAGTGCGAAAGTCAAAGTCTCCAGAAGAACTGTGGCTGGTTCTGCAAGATGCTCAATAAAACTTACCAGCTCATTTCCTTATAAAACTGCACTAATTGTACCGGAGACTACTATTTTAATTTTTTTGTCACACCACATATTGACTTTGTTTCATTTTCTACTGTTTACTGCTCTTTACGGTATTAAAAAAAAATAGAAACCTTTAATTTCATTACTTTGAAGGCATCTTTGCTCTACAGCGTTTATTTGCATGTGCCTAAAACTTTTGTACAGTACTGTGTTTGTGTGTGTAGACATAGAGAGGAGACGTACAGTAGAAGTCTGCTGTCATTCAATTCGCATCCCATTAACACCTGTGCCCTAGTTTTGATTTCCGAGGTTCTCAAGGCTTGATTCAGAATCCGGTCTCATTGTGGAAATATACAAAGCACCTGCTTTTCATTATTATCATACAGATTAACCTGTGCAGCATAAGAAATTATTTAGCTCAAATGGCAAAATAGTTAGCGACCTGAAGCCAAGTGGTTATGTTAGATGACGGAACACTTGTCAGAGGGAAATATGACGAATCTTGATGGCTAATGAGATATTATTGCTTGCCCCCAAATTAATGGTGTACCACAAAACACTATTCTGAATAATGCAGGTTATTTAGAATTCTTCAAATGTTTTTAAACCCAGGAGGCTCATCCAGATGGAGAGGAACTTCATGTCTTTTTCCAGATATTTTTTACAGTTTTTTGTGTGTTTAGTTCTGTCCCTCTGTCCACACATCCCTGCTGCTCTCCACTTTCACTCTCCGTGCATTTTTATGGCCTCATTACCTCCTGCGACCCACCCTGCGACCCCACACAGTCGGAAAGAAAACACCACAACATCACTCCATCAACCTATCACTCAAATGACGTGGCACACTCACTCTTCAGCAAAACTGCGCAAGGAAACAGACGTGGAAAGTAACAGTGGACTGTTTTTTCTGTCTAGCGCAGAAGTTGACTTTAGCGTGTATATACATGGCGGTTTTACAGTTTGGAGGGTCTTCGTTTAGTTAAGTTGATTTTTTCCGTATAACAACATGTCCTGAAGTGTTGTATTGACACTGGACACTGGAGACTCCTTCTGTAAATGCTACATAAACATCTCCTCCAAAAAAAAAAGTTTCACCATATGAACAATTAAACATGTTTTTAAGATGTGAAGCATCCAACATACAAGTCGATGCGTTAATTGTTACTATAGAAATGATAACGTTTTAGAATGAGCACGCTAATATAAAACTGTGTAAAAATTTGCCAGTCAGATCTATATAGTCAGAGATGCTGTTATAGAAAATGAATCAACACCAAGAGCACTGTGGTGTAAGTAGCAATTAATTCACAACATTTGGTGGCGCAAATTCAATAATTGTTAGAGAAAAAACACAAAGAAATTTGATCAAGGTACATCATTTTTCTTAACCAAAATGGATTTTGCATTTTTCATATCAGTATCAGCGAAAAAAAATGGTGAAAATGACCACCAAAATGCCCAGCAATAAACCTGTATGTACTTAATTAACCTGGCTTTTTTATTTTTATAAATATCATTGTTATAAAGCAATAGGAACAATAACACACAATACCGCAGAGAGGACAGTCCTGTCTGAGTCAATATAAGCTTTTTGGTTATTAAGATACAACAACAGTGTGTGAGGAGACAGCGATTACCATTTGAATGAACTCCTGTATGGTGCAGTGATTCTTTAGTGCTTAAGGCTCCGAAGTAGCGATTGAACGAAGTCAGCGGTGCGTGAAGACGACATGTTTCAGTTTTCTATCAGGATTTCACAAACGGACTCATCAGACAAAAGATTGGTATTATTTATTAACCTGATCAAAATGTCTACGAGCTTTTTGATGAATGATGAAATAAACGTAGTGAAGCAGAACCTGGACCACAGTATGCTGGTGTGAATAGTGAGTATGGAGAGGATGGGAGTGGGGTGTATATTCGATCTTGTAATTGGTTGTTGAATAGAGAGTGAGGCAGGAATGCGATGTGTATGGTCCTGTAATTGCATGTTTAATTTGTGAGGTCGTAAAAATCTGGGAGGCATTTTACATTAGGGGAGCAGGTGGCTAGCATCCTGTCTGACAGCTAGAATGAGCCGGAGAAATTTATATCCCTCTTGCTTTCTTTCATTCTCATTGATGGGTTGTGTGTGTGTGTGTGTGTGTGTGTGTGTGTGTGTGTGTGTGTGTGTGTGTGTCGGAGAGAGAGAGTTTCCTGATCAAAGAAAGGTCACTGTAGCGATGAACAAACTAAACATGGTGTAATCGGAGGTGAGAAGATGAATTGTACATAGTAAATTGTCTGTATGTTTTTACAAGTGAATGGGAGAATGTGATGAATGAAGCTCATTAGTCATACGGAGTGTGTGTTATAAAGAGGAAAAAGGCCATGCTGCTGCAGACGCATACACACAACAGTGTATCAGTATTCAACTTACTTTTTGTGCAACTGGACAAGCAAATGCGTGTGTTTGTAACCTTTCTAACCATCGATAGACATTTACAGCATAGTAGTACATGCTACTGCAAACACATCTAGTTGACGTGGACTATTATTTCCAATGAGCAGCCATATGTAAATTACAGAACTCACTTATGGGAAAACAAAACAAAACAAAAAAAAAAACTTCAGTTTTTTTTTTTTTTTTGTTTTGTTTATTATTAAACTTTATACCACAATGCTGGTGAATTCTTGTTTCTACAGTAACATCTAATGCACAGGGACTTATATTGGTGGACGCTCTACAATATACTGTAAGCCTTACAATAAATGCATTAAAAAAATGTTATTTACCACAGAAAAATCTTTCATCATTGCTATGTTGACAATTTCTGAACGGAGATGTTTATTGAACTTATTTAATTTTTTGTAATGAGTCTCCAGTGTCAGCCCTTTGTAACAGCCAGTGGTAAAGCCCTAAGTTTCATGTCTTCAGGATGGAGGACTTTATGCACTTTAATGTGACGAGCTGTGGTTTTTTTTTTTTTTTTTTTTTTTTTGTCTTACTAACTTTACGAAAGAGAAGGAAGTGAGGCTAGAGAGGGAACGAATGTTTACAGCTGCTATAACGTAAGTGATATCAGGAACTAACTTTTTCATGGAAGACTAATTGTAACTATAAATGAATAAAAATTTGATGTCATTCTTTAATGAATAAAAATGTAAGTGTTGCCAAATTGCTGTGGTATAAGAGGAATAAAACACTTCAGGATGTGTTTTTATTTGGAAAAATAATCTTCAGACTGGTAGCAGTAACTCCGCTTTTGTGTAGGGCCACATCACAACACCCGATCAGATTATTTCCTGATAACAGCATGCCTGCCAAAGGTTTTATTTCTTACTTAATTGGCACAAGAGCCACAGACACAACAAAGTGAATGAATGAATGGCAGTTACAAAAGGAGAAAGCATTATACAAGTACTCCATCACAGTATGTGTATTTAAGAATGCCATGCTATAAAATACTGAACTGAACTGATTTTTTAAGACAATTAATCCAATAGATAAAAGACTCACTCAGTCCTAGTGTTTCTTGAAAGACAGATAATTGACATGATCCAGGTATATCTAGATTAGATTATATAGAACGTTCAGAAATATTTGTCTGGCAATATCTCTATAAATCTGTCTTACTTGTGTAATTTCCTTGATTCACATGTGTGTTGCATAAAACAAAAAAATAATGAATTTGACGTCGTGGAGAAAGTGTTTCAATTAGCATATTCCATAAGAAACCATGTGTGTATCTCGTGCTCGTCAGCTTTCAGTGGCCATGGCAGTTATTTTGTATCCAAACATCAGTTTGGACATTGCGATGTCTGGGAGTCAAGGCTAATGTGGTGTGTTTGCACAACACAGCGTCTGTGTTTTGTTTCGAGTCAGCTCGTTTGCTCTCCCTCCCACCAGTCGTCTTCGAGTGTGTCTCGGTGGCCGTGACATGAGCTTTTAAACAGCGACGTTCATGACATCACGCACTACTTTTATTATGGACACACATTCACAAACACACACATTCACAAACACGCAGCTTATGTGCAAAATTCTGATTTATTATTTCCCCTTTTTTTACTGTTGTCTTATTTTCTTTTTTCACAGTTATGGCATCCAGCTGTCTCTCCCTGTCTAATGATCTCCTACTGATTAAATGGCTCCAAAATAAATCACCCCCCCCATTCCAAAGAATTAAAATTCACACACTCACTCTTTAATATCAGTGTTAGAGCTGTATGCGTGGTGTCATTCGTCTGTTCGGTAGACGTGTATTTGAATAGCAATCTCTGTCGGATAAGGCTGAGGTGATACAAATTTGATAAGGTGAAGCCAATGCTTATTCAACTGCTATAATGCTCTATATAAATGGATTGAAAAGTATTGGCAAACAGAGAGGCAAGCAGGCCTTCAGAGATAGATAAGCGAACTTTTGGCTTATCTGTTTACTTTTTCTCTTTAGTTGTGTGTGTTCGGTGTGTAGGCTGTTTTGCACTGGAGCCAATGAATGTATTATCAGATCTGAAGGGTTTGAGCGTACATGGGTTCGGGTGTAGAGCATGGAGTTTAGGGTATAATGTGCATGATATAGGTGTGCCATGGGGGGCAATATGGTTTAAGGCATAGGGTACATGGCACACAGGCTTCAGCGAGTAGGAGATACAGGTCAGTGCTTAAGACGAATGGCATAGGATTCATGTCATAGGGTTACGGGCATGTGATGCATGACATAAGGTTCAGGTCATAGGGTTCGGTTCACAGGATATAGATCATAGAGTTCAGTTCACAGGGATTAGGCCATAGGTTTCATGTCCATCCATCCACTTTCCTTACTGCTTATCCTACACGGGATCGCGTGGAACCTGGAGCCTATCCCAGGGAACACGGGGCACAAGGCGGGGGACACCCTGGATGGGGTTCCAACCCATCGCAGGGCACAATCACACACATTCACACACTATGGGCAATTTAGAGATGCCAATCAGCCTACAGTGCATGTCTTTGGACTGGGGGAGGAAACCGGAGTACCTGGAGGAAACCCCCGAAGCACTGGAAAACATGCAAACTCCTGCACCCAGGACGGAGGCAGGAATCGAACCCCCTGAACCCTGTACAGAATTTGTTTAGACGTCTAGGCCATAGAGTTCAGGATATACATTATATAAGGTAAATAACATAAAGATTAAAGGCATAGGGTGCAATGCTGCATGTTGCAGGCCATAATGATAATAATAATAATTTATAGCCATTTATAGCCAAGTCCTTGGTGAAAGGTCTTCACATTTATACTGTCCAGTAGTGACTTTGGCTTATCACTACTAGACATCTCTCTTTTTTTTCTTTCTTTCTTTTTTTTTTTTTTTTTTTCTCTGTCCCTGTGGGTTCATGCTTGGATGGACCAGTGTGTGTAGTGTGACTCTGATGTTTGATTTGTTGATTTGTTGCTTTGGCAGCCAGAGTAATCTGGATCAGTGTGAAGTCTCTCAGAATTCTGTTCAGCGTGATGTCTCCTCACTCCTCTTCAAGAAATGTAGCCTGTTTGATAGACATTAATATTATTTTGTAAAGGTCAGATTTATATTACAGATTATCTTTGACTATTGGTGTAAATGTAGGTAATCTTAATTGTCTTGTATATTTGAAGTTTCTTTAAAACAAACAAAAAAAAAATCACTATTACCGTGAGGTTTTTTTTGGTGTGTATTTAATCATAGCTGACAGCAATAAGCAAAAAAAAAGTGTGTTCCATATGGACTGTATCTATGAGCTGTTTGTGTGTGTGTGTGTGTGTGTGTGTGTGTGTGTGTGTGTGTGTGTGTGTGCATGTAAAGACTCTAACAGAATAAATGGATATTGAATGACATGTCAGAGATGTATTGTCAGATATGGTGTGCATGCTTCACTGGGGTCTCCTAAAAGCACATCTGGGTCCTGCCTGTCAAACTCCTAAATCATATATATATATATATATATATATATATATATATATATATATAAAATGTTAGAGTAGGAACGTTATCTTCACAAAGGGTCCGCTGTCAACGTCTAAATCAGCTGACAGTGCATGTCATTTCAGTTTAAAAATACTATTACTGCAAAACTCACTGTAATGTGCAACTTTATTTCTCACACTCCTCCACGTTTCCTGATTGCACCAGCTCCCCGTTAGCTAACACTCTCTCCCCTTTATACTTCACAACAGCACATGAATATAACATTATTTTTCACATAGCACAATGCGACAGAATGAAACTGTTAATAAGAGGTATGCACTCATTATCAGAAATAAAAGCACCAAGAAGGCTAAGGCGACTGGCAATCTGAAAACAAAGCTTTTCTTGTGAGTTGGTGTTGGTAGTGCTTATACTGCATGAGATTGTGTCTGTAAAGATCAAATCAAGTTTGATAGCAAATTGAACCAATATTAAAGTACAGTTACCTCAAAGTGGTTGTCTCTTGAATATTTTCTGGCAAGTATTATGATAGCTGTCTAGCTATTAGTTCTCTAACCTTGATGTAACATTCAGCACAAATGTAATAATATAGGTATAATACAAAGCTAATTAAAATTGTGCTTAGAGGATAGGAAAAAAAAAAAAAAAACTCACAAATGCAACATAAACTTAGATAGCTAGTTCCTCACTTCACCTGAACCAAGAACTTGGTAACTTTACTGTAAATCCACGGTCTTTTACGATTTGAACAATTTATGGAATAAAAACAAGTCCAAAAGAAAATCCATGGTCTTTTATGGATCTCTCTCTCTCTCTCTCTCTCTCCCCCTCCCTCCCCCATTTTCTTTAAGCATTTGAGCATGAAGAGCACCTCTGATTTGCGTTCACATCTTTGCACTCCTTAAACTCACCTGTCAGGAGAAGCTCAGTATGTGTAACTGACTGTATACTGTCAGAACAAGTGTGTGAGTGTGTGAATGAGATAGGATGTGTGTGTTTGTGCATATGGTTATGGCGGATTGACGGAGAAGGTGTGTTCCCAAAAGCCATTAAAGTTTGATTCTCCCACTCCCACACACTTTGAATAATTCAACCTGTCGTTCCTTTCCTTGGTTTCGAGTTCATGGCATCAGCCCTTCCTCCTTCCCACATTTACTTCTCTCCCTTGCTCTACTTCCTTCGTTCTCTCTCTCTTTCTCTCTCTCTCTCGCTCTCTCTTGCTCTCTCGCTCATGCTTCCTACTGCCTTTTCTTTCCTCAGCTACCAATATGTACTTTACACGCATTCAGTATTAGTGACTGGTTAAATGCTCCATGTGCATGGAATAACCTTGACTTTGTTGTGCAATTCCAGTGGTTTTTAGTCTTAAGGGCAGTAAGGGGCCCAATATTTACCCAATTGTAAGGCAGTATTTAAAATGCAGAAAGGATGTATATAAAATAATCTGCAGACAAATGTTTAGAATATGTAATCAGTCGCACCTCCCAGTCCTCCACTTTTTTTATGCACCAACATCCCACTTTTTTCATCTTCCCACACGAGCATAGGTACTGTATAAAGGAGAGAAGCATACTTCACGCGTTCAATCAGAATATGGTCTAATTACAGACATCTGTCCCTTAGTGTAAAAAAGGATTAGAGAGGAAGCTATTAAGCTAGATGTAAATATTTTTTCTCTTTTCTTTTTTTCTCCCTTCTCTTTGGCTATTCAAATTGTTAAGATTTTTAATTTTTTTTTGTGCTGAATTTGATTCTCCATTTATCTTGCCTTTATAGCATTTATTAATTCTATTTAAAAAAAAAAAAAAAAAAAAAAACTTTTTTTTTTTTTTCTCTACAGACCAGGTCTTGATTAGCCCTTATGTTTTGGTTCTCCCACAGTGGAAGAGATATGTGTGTGTATGTGTGTGAGAGATGCACTGAAGAGAATGGTGAAGCAGAGCAAAGTCACAGAAAGGGAGGGAGCAAAATGAAATGACACAAACAACAAAGATAGTCTGCACTTCCTCCATCTCTCTGACTTTTGCTCTCTCCCTCTATCTGACACTCTCCGTTACTTAGCTGTTCTGCTGCCAGCATGCCTTCAGTTTAAATACCCCTCATTTTAAATATGTCTGTTTTGCCACTGTTTCTTGCATTTAATGGCATCAGCTGTCCTCAAACTAAAGAAAGAGCCTCTGTAGAGGCTTACTGACCAGGTTTATATGGACAACTGAAACAAGACAGCAGACCACTTATTTATCTCTTTACTTACAGGAATCAGGAAACGCATGATCATGATAGAAAAGGTACATGGTTTTGGTAAAATCAGCAAAGCCCATAGTAAAATAGGGACATGTGTTATGTAGAATCTGGACCTATGCATGGTTAAATATGGACATGCAAAGGATAGAATCATTTGACCATGCTATTTGACCATGTAGTACTGGTACATTACTAGAATTTATACTATTTGACCATGTATTACTGGTACATTTATAGAAGGGATTTATTTATTTATTTATTTATTTATAATTGCACTATCCGGTGTTACCCAGATGAGGATGGGTTCCCTTTTGAGTCTGGTTTCTCTCAAGGTTTCTTCCTCATATCGTCTCAGGGAGTTTTTCCTTGCCACCGTCGCCTCTGGCTTACTCATTGGGAATAAATTCATAAATTTAAAATCTATGTCCTGAATTTATATACTTCTGTAAAGCTGCTTTGGGATAATGTCCATTATTAAAAGTGCTATACAAATAAACTGAACTTGAACTAGAATCAGGACATACAATGATATTTATAAAAATAAAAAAAGCCAGGTTAAATAAGTACATACAGGTTTATTGCTGGGCATTTTGGTGGTCATCTCACCAAACAAAAGAGATTTGTAACAATCTCTTCGGTGTAACAGTCTCGGTTCATGTAATATGTTCATGTACAGTGATGCTTAAGAGTTTTTGAACCTTTTTGAATTTTCTGTTTATGTCTGTTTATCTGATAGAGTCAGGACATATTCTTTATAGAATTGGGAACCTGTCCATGGTTAATAATCTGGGCGTGCATGGGGTAGAACCAGGACATGCCAGAATCTGGTAGAATCTGGGCCTGTCCATGATTGAATAGAGATATTCCTTGGTAGAATAGGGACCTGTGCATGGTTTAACAAGGACATGTCCAGGATAAAAAAGGCAACATGTCTGTGATAGAACCACGACCTGTTCATGGTTGAATAGGGAAATGCAAGGGATAGAACTGACGTATACCTTTGGTAGAATCAGGATATGCCCCTGTTAGAAATAGGACATGTCCCTGGTAGGACCTCTCCTTGTATGAATAGCAACATACCTGGTGTAGAACTTGGACCTGTCCATGGTTCAGTAGGTACATGCTCTGGATTGAATTAAGACCTGTCAGTGGTTGAACTGGTTCACATCCATGGTAGAATCAGGACGTGTCTATGACATACCAAAGCAACAGAGACAGTCTTCACATCTTAATCTCACTCCCTCTGTCTCCTGCTCTCAGTGACATTATTGTTCTGCTCCCAGCATGCCGTCACTTTAAGTACCCCTCATTTTAAATATGTCTATTTCCCTGCCATTGTCTGCATAAATAAAAATAAAAAGTCCAAATAGAAGCTTATTGATCAGTTTTATAAGCACAAGCAACCTGGAAAACAAAATGCATCAGTGCATTGATATAAACACCTTATTTATCTTATAAACTGGCAACTAGGATAAGAGAGCAGACTACAAATTAAGAAACATCTATGGAAGACTGGAGATATTTTGAGGTAGAATTGGGATGTTTCATGATAGGACACCATATTTTGAACTGGCAAATAGAATAAAACTTAGCAGACTGAATGGTGGACTTTTCTATTATGGGAATCTGGACAGGTAAAATTGGAACTGGACGTGACCATAGTGGAATAGGGATGAGTCCATGGTGGAGTTGGGGCATGACCATGGTGGTATTAGGATGTGTCCATGGTGAAACTGGGTTGCTTCCATGCTGTAAATGGGACATGACCATGGTGTAATTGGGACGTGACTATGATGGAATTGGGATGTGAGAGTCAGGAGGTGTCCATGGTAAAACTATATACTGGCCAAATTTATTGGTAAATTTGGAATGTCTGTGGTAGAACTGTAACGTGTCCGTGGTTAAATTGGGATATGATCAAAGTAGAATTGTCATGTTACAGTGGGGAAATTGTGACATGCACATGGTAGAAATGGAACATGTTTGTGATGGTATTTGAGCATTGGAGTATTGGAATCAGATGCCCATGCTAGAACTGGAATTTCTAGATGATATGATTGGGCTGTGTCCATGAGATAATAAGGATGTGTTCATGACACAATGTTGGTGTTGTGATAGAATTGGGATGTGCCCATAGTAGAACTGGGACATGTTCATGACAGAATTGGGAGATGTGATTTTAGAAACAGGAAGTGCCCATGATAGAACTGGAACACTCCATAAGCTAAATCGTGACATGCTCATGGTAAAATTTTTTTTCTTCTTTTCTGTCTAAAAGTTTAAACAGTGAGATATCATCAAGTGTTGGTATGTTTCTGTCCCCATAAACATTAATTGAGATTCATTAATGGAATATTGTAGAGTTTTCACACATGAGCAATTTTTTTTTTAAATGCTTGAATCGTCATTTAATATAATTTGGAATGCTTTCGGTCTGCTTCAGTAAACACACACGTTCACATACAGTATATACTCAGTGTTCTCCTCCCTATACTCTATATTCCTCTACTCTAACATTCCTTTTTCATAACTCACTTTGATGTATAATTGAGCCCTGCTCCATATCCTTCTTTCTCCCCCCCCCCCCCTTTCCCTGGAGAGAATGGAGGGATGAGAACAGCAGGGAAGAGGAACTATAAGATAGAAAGAAAGAATGAGAGAGGGACAGCCATTTTTGGTGTTCTTCCTCGAGCTTGTGTAGCGAAACCGAATTCATTTGTATGACACTAATCGACGGTGTTTCAGGGGTCGTCTCAACTGATGACAAACACTGAAAACACTCTCCATGTAAAGAGGGTGTGTGTATTCTGTGTGTGTGTGTGTGGTATACTGTGGCAGGGAACTAAAACAGATCTGTCTCTGTGACTTTTTGTTCTTTTCATTTTTTCCGGTCCACGCTGAGGCGCCAGGTTAACATGCAGAACGCCTATGGAGTTTCATGCCCAAGCTGAGATGCCATTTACAGAGAGACATGTAGAGAAGAATGGATGTAGACAGAGACATTAGAAGAGAGAAGGGCAGATAGAGAACATGAAAAGAAAAATGGAGAGACAGACAGACAGAGAGGAAGAAAGAAAGAAGTACAAATGCAACGAGAGAGGAGAAGTGAGACACGGAAATAGAAACAGGGAGACAGAAAGAGAAGGACTGAGAGATGATAAGAGGGAGAAAAAGAGACAAAATATAGACAAAGACCAGAGACAGAGACAAAATATAGACATAGACAGAGAGATTGTGTTTTCACGTTAGATCTACATGTGAGCTGAGAGTGCAGACAGATGGGGAAAAAAAACTCATCATATCGAGAGATTTAGAGGTTATAGAATGTTGGGGAAATGTGTCTGCGATTATTTATATCAGAAATTGGACATCGAATTTATCTGTTCAACTGTCGGCGCTGCTCTCACCAATCCAATCTCGTACAATTTGGAAGAATTGTAACAAGCAGGAGCGAGTTTATTGGGTTTCTTATAAATAAAGTGATTTTTAAAAAATCCACAGCTGCTCACCTGCCCCTTGTGTTAACCATAACCAATCAAAACTTCTCGTATATCAATCTGTGACTTCCTGTATATTCTTAGTTACTAGCTTGTATCTAACGGAACTTTTTTCTTTTTTCGTTCACTCGTTCATCTGTCTGGCGCTCTGTGCATCTCAGCTGTGTCTCACGCAGCAGCTGTAAACTTTCACTTACCATGGTGCAGGAAATTCAACAGACTCTCTCTCTCTCTCTCACACACACACACACATATATACACACACACACACACACACACACACCATTCATCTTCGGTTTTGTCAGATAACAGGCGTGGAATGCAATCACTAGAGAAATGCATCCAAACACCTCTCACACTCCGTTTCTCATGCGGGATTGGAACATCAGGATGGCGTACAAAATCACAGAGTGTATCTACTGTGTTGTGTTGCGTGTGTGTGCGTGTGTGTGTGTGTGTGCGTCCGTGTGAGACAGATACACATGGCACTGAGGTCTAGTACAAATTTAGTCATGTGTACATACCATACATGCAGTATTAAATTACACATGGCTACATATGATCACTAAACAGTAGTCTGCCCTGGTATCCTTGGCATGACAAGTATGAGAGTAAACTGGTAACTTAATCTAATTAAAAAAAACAAACAAACAAACAAACCAAAAAAAAACTATAGATGAACCTTAGTAAATCTAGGCGCAGGTGTTAAAAAAAAAAAAAAAAAAAAAGGGCTGTGCGGTTGCAAAACAAGATAGCCTTAAACAAAATACAACATACAAGGTGAAAATAATAGTGAGAATTTTTAATAGTCTACCTAGTAAACTGGCAGCTCAGTGTATTTTGGTAAATCTTTCATAAATACAAGAGCAATACTCTTAACAAATTAGAAATTCTAGCAGTTTCGCTTAGACCTACTGGAAAGTAAGAAATGAAATGCAGATTTTGTGATATACCCAAAAATCATTATAATACTGTGCTTTTATTCTTCTTTTTAAATTATTTCCAGTTCCATTTGTAAATATATTTTTTTTAAAAATGCTTAAAATGACTATGCTTAGTATTTAATAGATTAATCGACTTGCCTTAAAGGCCTTAAAATTATATTGTAAATTATTGCGCTGCCTCAAGCTCATTAGCGTGTCAGTACAAAAGACCAGATTTTAATTTTCCAACCCCCCCCCCCCCCCCCCCCCACCCCCAAAGAAATAAATTGAATGGAAATAAAGCATGGAGGTTGTCTCAAGAGACAAACACGAGTGAGGACCAAAGTCTGTGGAAGAACTGTAGCAAGTTCTCTAAGACTATAAAACATGCCACTAATTTCCTTACAAAATTGTAAAAAGGCATACGATCACACCAAGCACTGATTGATTGATTGATTTATTTATTTATTTATTCTGTATACAACGGATGGAAATATCTAATGGTTATTTCCTCTGTTTGAAAATATCTTAAATACAATTTCAAAAGGTTTTCTTATTTATAGCAGCCATGGCAACAGCTTTGCACACTCTTGGCATTTATTTCTCAGGAGCTTCGTGATGAGACCAGCTGCATTTCCAACAGTCTGGAAGAAATTCCCACATGCTGAGGTCCTGTTGGCTGTTTTAAATTTTTTTTTTTTTTTTTTTAACCAAAAGAACACTTGTTGTGGATCATTAAAACAAAACCCTACAAACTAGTGTGTCCAAACTTTTGATTGGTGCTGCACCTGACTGCTTGTTTATGCTACATAGGGACATTAGAGCAGGGGAAATGCTAAAGTGTGCAGGACAGGTGGACCAGGACCAGAGCTGGGAATGTGATGTAAGCGTTGGAGAATTTGATGTTTAGATATGCCGTACTGTCAGTTAATACAAAATGGCTTTTGTGCCAGAAAAACACACCATCGCACCATTCAACACACAAACCAGGACTCCATCAAAGGGATGCTGCATTTGAGTAACCAAGTATCTCATCAACAGTCCGTTTTCCTGTCCCTTGCTAACACCTTTGGGATCTGATAATGTTTTGTAGCCTGATAAGTGCATTCTGGGATTTGTTTGCTTGCATGATTTTTTCAATTTTCTTTCTTTTTTTTCAGCCACTGTATCGCTGATGACTGGATGTGTTTCTCAGTAAACCTTTAAAATGTGTGAAAATCCCAGGTTTAGAAGATACTAGAACTATAGTATGTGGCATCATGCCATGTTTAAAGTCACCAGGGTCACTTGTTTTTATCAATTACAACCCTCTAAATAATACTCAGATGAGCTGATCTGAGCTATACCTATCTCACATCTTATGACTTGTTAAAATGTTTGAGGTTATAGCTAGTAATCGGGCAACTACCAAAATGAAACCTTTTGATTGTAGTGTTACTTTGCAATTCACCCAGACTTCTATCGGCCCATTTTGCTTTGAGGTTATGCTCCGTTTTTTCTCGACACTGAGGACACACAATACGATTACGCCACAGCGCTGTCAATCAGTGAGCATATCTCACTCACCGAACTTCAGCTGTCCACAGAGATATCTGCTGCAGCATTGTGTACCAGGAGGGGATGTTTTTTATGTTTTGTTTATAATTATAAATTTCTATTTTTATTTTTTAGATGCATTTATAATTCTGCGAGTAGACGGTTCTTACAAGGATTGAAAGACAAACGTGTGTGGGGGAGTGTTTTTGTGCATAATCAGGGTTAACCTAGATTTTTGCAAAAATTCTACACTTTTCAATTCTGTTTCATTTCATTTCAATCAGAAACAAAGCACCATTTTTGCTAAGACTGCAGCTGAGTTAGCACTGCAAGTGAATGTAAGCGCGAGAATGTAATGTAGGGAAAGTAAGGCATGGATTCGTACTATTCTACATAGGTAGTTACTTTATATATTTTATCAACCACCATGCATTCTTAGATTAAGGATTCCGTCTAACACTTGAAATAATTTTTGAAATGAGGGACTCTTTTAACTGTAAAATCAGTTCCAGTACAGATATATTTAACATGAAAATAAGACTTCCTAAGAGTTACTAAGAGGTTGCGCATTACTTATTCTCATGGATATCTAATGTAAATGAGCTCCATACAGTATGTCATGGCTGGTGAAACTGCTAGAACTAAAGAGAAGTACACATCTTTTTTATTTATTTATTTATTTATTTACAAGTTTTACACTCTTACACACATGTTCTCCTTTCTTAGAAACAGATTATGTTCTTGCTGTCCATTAAAAACAAAACAAAAAAACACCAGGGATAGTTAGCTGTTTACATTTGGAGTGTATGTACATAAATCTTTATGATAAATACTTTGCAAATACATGCTGATAACAGATTCATGCATGCCTTTGTTTCTGTTCCAGGCTTTAATATCAGCAACAGTTCTTTCATACTGTTTAATGAGAAAATAAGAGCCTATTTTCACTTTGTAGCTTTACACCTGTTCTCTCCTGACACTCCCCCCCCCCCCCCCCCAACCAATTAGACATAATGTGTGACAAATTATATTGATTTAAAAAAAAAAAAAAAAAAAAGGTACTGAAAATATTTTATGCTAATATTCCTTAGTGCTAACACTCAAAGCAGCAGTTGCTGATCTTATTCATCTCATTTATGATTTCAGGTAGAAATGCATTTGATGAATTGGTCATAATGAACCTGCTTTAATAATAAACCAGATTTATAAACCCAGATTAATAGTATAATCTCACCCACTCTGTACTGCACAAATATACATAACCAACAAACAAACAAACGAATAAACAGAGAAGGCAGTATGTCGCGTACATCCCGTAAAGGTTCAAAAACCATATGTAAGGATGCAAGTAGGTCATTTGTCACGTGTTAGTAAAATTAGCTCAAAAGGGTTGGAGGTTGCTTAGTTACTAACTGTGCAACAGTGATCCAGGAAGTGACATCACACATGAAGCTCTCATATTCATCTGATGAACCTTTGAAGTGTTTGTGTAAGCACAGTGATTGACGGTAGGATGAAACAAGGCCACATACGCGCGCGCATACACACACACACACACACACACACACACACACACACACACACACACACAGAGTTGTACCAAGAGTCAGAGAAAATGGAATCAAATAAGTAAATGAAGTCAGAGTGTTGCAGCCCCTCAGGCAACACCCCTTTATATGATAATCAACCTGCCTTCGTTTGCATTTAAAAATACATTTTACCTTATTACGGAGATGAAGGGGAGAACACAGAGGAATGAGCAGTAGTGATGAAGATGAGGAAGAAGAGAAAGTGACAAAAAAAAAAAGGGCACACTTTTGTTCTTCTGTGCTGACAACTTTATAGTGTTGCTCAAATTACGCTGAATTTAAATGTTGCTAAAAGGAAAAGGTTTCCGATTATTCTCAGTGTCCCATTACTGACTTGGACTGTTTGCTTATCGTGTATGTAAGGAATAAAACGATATTTCCTTATTTCCTTTAAGAACACGTCCTGAACTGTTTTATTTCTCTTATACCACAGCAATTTACCAATGATTAAAATATTTTATTTATTACTAAGCAACACATTGTGGTTTTTTTAACTCTATATATACTGTATATATAGTATATTATAGTTACTTCTTAATGTCGTGAAACATCCATAAAACAAGTTAGTTCCTTTTATCATTTTGATTAGAACACCTACAAACAGTCGTTCCTCCACCACCCTCTCTTTTTTTTCTCTCTCTTGAAGTTAATATGACAAAAAAACCCGCCGCGTGTCATGTTACCGAGAGACTAGAAAGCGTATACTCCTCTGTCCTGAAGACTTTCCCATGGTGGAAAACCTACTGACCGTAAAAAGCACTGACACTGCGGACTTCTTCCATAAATGTTAAATTAAATATATCCTGCACCATGTCAGTGATCTTATAGTTTCCCTTAAGCAGAGGCATATCACCTTGCACTTCTTGCCTGGTTTCCCACTCAATCTAAACAGCGTTGAGCCTGGCCAGTACCTGGATGGGAGACCTCCTGAGGAAAACTAAGGTTGCTGCTGGAAGTGGTGTTAGAGAGGCCAGAAGGTGGTGCTCTCCCTGTGGTCTGTGTGGGTCCTAATGCCCCAGTATAGTGACGGGGATGCTATACTGTAAAAAGAGCACCATCTTTCGGACTCTCTGTGGTCATTAAAAATCCCAGGTCACTTCTCATAAAGAGTAGGGGTATTGTCCTGGTGAAATTGGCCCTTGTCTCTCATGGCCCCCTAATAATCTTGGTCTCTGAATTGGCTATATCTCTCCTCTACACCAATAGCTGGTGTGTGGTGGGCGTTCTGGTGCACTATGGCTGCTGTGGCATCATCCATGTGGATGCTACACACTGGTGGTGGTTGAGGAGATTCCCCCCCTATACTATGTAAAGTGCTTTGAGTGTCTAGAAAAGAGCTATGTAAATGTAACTTATTATTATTAAGCAATGTGGTTTTTTTAAGCATGTTTATTATTAAACATGCTTGCTTGGACTGAATGAGTGTTAATGTTGTAAACCTGTGATTTGAATTGCAGCCAGAATTATTGTCAGAGCGGCTGACAATAATGACTCAACACCTTCTGACCAATCAGAATTCAGAATTCAGTAAAGTAGTGGTATATTGGTATACTGTGGTGGTATACTGCTTCAGCTTTTCAAGTAGAAGGAAAGTGCTTTAGCAACTACAGCATCAAACACCAGCGACTGTCCCCAAACCCGTAAAATTGTTCATTCTAGAGACGACGCCTTTTTAAAATATTGTCATTGAACTATCTCAGAATGAAATACAGTACTGTAAAGCTCCTTATATTCTCTCACTAATGGTTTTAACATCAGCACACAACCCTCCATCATGGTTGTTTTCATTTGCTTCAGAAGCTGTGAGTGGGTTTTTGAGGTGATAAAAAAGCACTTGGCACCGCTCAGCACTTCAGAAAACTTTTTTATTTTATTTTATTTTTTTAACTTTTGATATCGTTCTGCTGTGGTGAAAAAATGCTTTGTGCTGCTTTAAATGCTCACGTTGTTGTTCTCTCAACTGTATCAATTACACTACATGAATTAATCTACATATTTATACAGTACAAACATGAAATCATGTCGAGTAAAAGAGGCAATTTCTCTCTCTCTCTCTCTCTCTCTCTCTCTCATTCACTCAGTTCAGCAATTCAGTCTTGTATTCCATTCATTTCCATTAAATTAAATTCAATAATCTGCATTTTATTTACCTCAAATCCATTTTATTCAATTTCATTTATTTTTTATTCATTAATGAATTTCATTTCATTTCCATTTGATTCACTCATCTTAATTCCATCTTATTTGGTTCCACTACATTCAATTTCATTTAATTACATTCCATTTGATCTAATTCTATTCTATTCTATTCTATTCTATTCACTGTTTGATTTAATACAATTTCTTCACTTTGGCCAGTTTACTGAAATTAAATTAGATTAAATTCAATCTGCATTTTATTTTCATTTTAATTTCACTCCACTAAGTTCTATTCTATACTATTCTAACCATTTCTTAATTTTGGCCAAAAAATAAGTAAAAAATCACGTAACCCCCCTTCCTTTTCTCTCTTGCGCCCTCTCTCCTTCTCTCTCTTTTTTCTCTCTCTAAATTTATTAACCTTCTGTTCCATTTGTTTTCTTTTCATTACATTATATTTATTCAAATTCATTCCATTCTATTCAATTACATTACATTCAGTTCCACTCAATTTAAAGTCACTTAAATACATCAATAAATACATCATTCTTTTCTATTCTATTCTTCCACTGTTTTAATGCTCTTGTTGCCATTTCTTTAGTTTGGCCAAAATTGCATAAACTCTCATCCCTTCTCTCTCTCTCTCTCTCTCTCTCTCTCTCTGTCTGTCTAAATAGAATTTTCTTTACTCATAGCTTTGTTCTTAAATAAAAAGCTCAAGCTTTTTGTTTCTGTAGATGTCTCTGGAGCATTCACACTCTCTCTCTCTCTCTCTCTCTCTCTCTCTCTCTCTCTGTATGTGTCATTGGTCCTGACCCTGGCTCTTGTCTTCAGGGACTGTGAAAGAAGGATGAATTAGCGAGCATGGAAACAAGGATGAATGAGTGAAAGAGTGCAGGATGGAGTGAACAGTCACTGTAGTGCTGCTCTGTGTCCTTGTGTTTTCTTACAGGATAGACAGTCATGTTCCTCTCTCTCTAAGGGTCTCATGCTCTCTTCTTTCTCCTTTTCTTCTTATCCCCCCCCCCCCCCCTCTCTCTTAGACCTCCTCGTAAATGCAATGCTGTAATTTCTGTTTGGAAAACTGAGTTGGAAGTGAACTATCTATTCCTTCTTTTATTTGTTCCCACATGCTTAAGTTAAATAGCTCCAAATACTTTTGAATATGAATGAGTTTATCATTTGGAATTTACAGTTACTTCTGCAGACAGAGGGAACATTGGCAGTAGTGTTAATGATGTCACTTCTTAAGTTCAGAGAGAAGCAAAATTGCAATATCATCATTGTATTGTAAACTTCAATATGCAATTTTTTTTTAATTCAACTTGTCTTCTCGCAGGAGTTTCATTCATTCATTTGTTCATTCATTCATTTGTTCAGTCAGTCACAGTCAGTCATTTATGGCCAAATACCTAACAGCTTTCTATTCACTACAAATGCTCACTATATAGGGTATAACATAGTGATGCTGTATTGTACACACACACACACACACACACACACACACACACTGTCCTTGTCTCTTGAGTGTGAGGTCAGTGGCTGGAGATCATTTGGTGTGGCTCAGTGGCTCTGAATATCATTCACCACTTCTTCGACCTGCCATCATCTAGATAGAGTGTGTGTGTGTGTTTGTGTGTGTGTGTGTGTGTGTCCTGTTGTCATCATCAGCCGTTATTCACTGTTCACTGGCAGTAAAGAGAGTGATGAACATAAAGACAGCTTTGGCCCTGCATTTTGTGGCCAGTCTGTGAGTGGCTGGGGAGAGTGGGATGTTTCACTTCGCTTCAAAACACACACACACACACACACACACACACACACACACACACACACACACACTGTTCCTCTCAAACTAAAAGCAACACAGTGATGGAGGGATAGAGGGAGGACAGGAAAGTGAAATAAAGGATACAAAATAAATAATCATGAAAAAGCAGGAAGCTCATGGTCATAGTACAACTGAACTGTTAACCCCAACATCGGAGAAGCCTTGTATTAACACTTATCCTTCATTTGTCTGGCCGTTTGGTTAACCAACTCATTTTAGCCACAACAGAATTATTGATGAAACGTCTCATAGTCAACCAGCTTTCACATTTCATCACAAATAATGACAAAATGAGTGAATGTAAAATGGAAATAAAACTATAAGGACATTATCAGAACATTATAAAAAACTGTAAAAAAAATTTTTGTATTATTTTTTGTCCTTGCACTTTAAAGAATCATTCTTTTTGTTATAGCTACCTAGCTAGATACAGTTGCAATCAAAATTATTCAACCCCCATTACAAATCAGGTTTATTGTCAAAATTTACAGACTTTTAGCTGTTTGCAATGAACAAATCAACCACAAAAATTTAAATAGTTCAACACAATGAATGCTTCAACTGGTTTCCCCAAATTCAACTGGACATGCAACTTATAATGACTTCTCCAGTTTCAAAATTATTCAACCCCCTGAATAGAATCCCTCACAACAGCTAATCAAGGGCTTCATTAGTTGCACCAGGTGTGCTTGAGCTGGAACACATGAAATACCTGAACTGGCTAGGGGCAGAAAATACAGAAAATACCTGGACGGGGCAGAAAAAGGAAGCTATCAATGGCTGCAACCAGATTTCTGAGAAGGCAGGTCGTGAAAAACCCTCGAGTGACTGCAAAAGACCTGCAGCAAGACTTGGTGGCAACAGGCACTGAGATTTCAGTGAGCACAGTATGGCGAGTACTAAATGCAGAAGGTTTCCATGCCAGAACTCCAAGACGTACACCACTGTTGACCCAAAAGCACAAGAAAATTCAGCTCAAAATCATATAAATAAGCCATAGAAGTTTTGGGATTCTGTTCTGTGGAGCAATGAAACAAAATAAAGCGTTATGTCTGGAGAAAGAAGAATTAAGAAAGAACACTCTGTCCACAGTCAAGCATGGTGGTGGCTCGGTGATGCTCTGGGGCTGCTTTGCATGCTTTGCTTTGTTGTATACTAAACAGATACTCATTTAAGACTGAAGTGGCAGCTAATGGAAAACTTGCTGTTAAAGTACTCTTGTGCAAAAAGTCTCTTTCTTTCTTTCTTTCTTTTTTTTTCTTTCTTTCTTTTTCTTCTTCCATCTCTGTGTCCACCTTTCTCTGTGCTCATTCACACAAATATCTTTTCGATACATATCTCTTTATCCTGTCAACTCTACATGTGAGGTTCACCACACACACTTATATGCAGTCCTCTGTTTCTTTTAGGATGTTGGACTGAAGGACATCGAGCGTCTGCTCGTTCAATAACGTGTTGAATTATTAAGCAGCTCATTTCACAGCTGATAGATGGAGATGTGTGATGAATGAGAGTGTAGTGAGCTCACTTACTCATGCATCTTGCGCACCTTCAGACATGGAATTCACACAGTACCTTTATGGTATTGCTTCACTCATTTTGTTGGAAGAATTTACCAGGGGATATCAGTATTAAAAAGTTTTACTATTTAAAGTGGGTTTCTCCACATCAGTAGGACAGATGGCTTTTATATTTACATCTAAATGTATTTGTCTGACAGATACTTGTGAACAAAACTGCATCTAGCTAGTTTTTTTTTTTTAAATATATATTTTGCATACACTATATGCCTTTTTAAAATCAGAGAAGTAATGGGGTATGGAGATAAGATTTCTTACTCTCTTAGTAGTCTTGCCAGAGGATGCTTGTAATTCCATCTGGATTAGTTGGATGTCTGTATAAATTACACAGATGGGTGTGGCATTATGACACCAAAAGAGCTCAGTGCATAATATATAGTTTCCTCTGCTCATGCACAAAACATTGTACATCTTGTATGTAGGGCTATTTTGATATAGGAGAAAATAACTTGAATTTCTGGCTAAATATGACATCTACAAGCCATATTGTAATCTTACATCCTATTTCCAATGAAATCTAATCACTTTTTTATTACAACCATTTATTACAGGGTTTAAGTCTGGCACCACTATCTTAGCTCGTGAAATGAAATGTCAATTTGCTGCATTTTCTTTTCTTCAGTATATTTTCCACATTCTTTCTTTCTCCCATCTTTCACATCTCAATTCCGCACCATGTAATGATTTGGAGTCATCAGAGTTAAATTCTTTCAGTCTGAGAGAAGGCGAGACGAGAACAAAGAAGGCAGCAGAATAAACGAGAGCAAGAGACTGCTTGAGGAGAACGATTGGGACGTGAACATTGCAGAGTGTGAGTAATGCTGAGTAAAAGAGAGCCAGGCTGAGCTGTATAATCACACGCCCAGTTTCCTAGATGTAGCAAGCACGGCTATCGGAATCTGGCCTTTGAGTTAGCGTAGGTGTAATCAATGTCACATTGTTCGGAGCAGCTGGACAGATCGACCCTTGCCTCTATGGTGCCGGGCCTTTAGCAAAGAGCACCATCGCCTGCAAATTGCACCCCAGTCACCATTCAGCTGCGCTTCGTTTTTGTAGCATTATGCTAAGTTCTACTCATCATCCACACAAAGGCCCTGTTAACCCGTTAGCCCTAGCTCGTAACTATACTTAACACCCTGCTTAGTCCTAATCTTTTCTACACGCCTCCTCCATTATTCGGCTGTCCCCTCAGCAAAAATGGAGCCTCATAATTGTAATCAACCTCGCCTCATGGGGTTGTGCCAGAATGTGAGCAGAAAGTATTCACATGCGCCCACATCATTCTCACATATGGGCTTAAATTCCAGTAGGCAAGTGACATTATTGCAATTAACATGTTAGTATGTGAACTAAAAGTTTTGGTAAAGTATTAAAATGGGGAGTGGGATAACAGCTATTTCATGATCACTGCAAGCCTCGTTCAATAGTACTAATAAGAAACAAAAAAATAAACAAACAAAAGCTAAAAAGCTTGTATAATTCTAATAACAAAAACTGCTTTACAATACTAAGGGCTAGCAACAGTACCAAATAAAACAAATAACATTTATTCAAGTATACCTTGGCATGAGACATTTATATTTACATTTATATTAATGGCATTTTGACAGACGCTCTACATCTGAGCATTTGAGGGTCCGCCCTGGACAGAACATATCATAAAGTACTGAATTGGATAGTTCAGCACCATGCATACCACTGACTCAGCATATTATATAATTATATAATATGACTCCATGTGAAATGAGAGCTGTTGTACTTTAACACAGACTCAGGCATTAGTGCTGAAGTTACTACTGAAGTGATAGAGCATATGTGCTGTATGTAGAGCTAAACTGTATTTTTCAGTACGTTACTGTAATATTCTGAAAAAAAAAATGTTGCTGAATTGTCTCATTCAGGCCCTGTTTGTGGTGTGGAACTACACTGTTTGTTACTGTACTATACTCTATAGTATGTGTGCTATCCATGGTTCTGAACCATCCAGTTCAGTATTTCATTATATGTTCTGCTCATGGTGCTGAACTGTCCAATTCAGTACTTTACTACACTACTCTGTATAGAATATGTGCGGTCCATGGTGATTTCAGTAAGTACTTTATTATGCTGTACTATACCATGTAGCAAATTCCCTTTTCCATGGTCCTGAACCACACTGTATGTTACTATACTATACTCTACAGTATAGCACGTGTGCTGTCCATGGTCCTGAACTATTCTATTCAGTACTTACCATAAAATATGTTCTGTCCATGGTGCTGACCTGTCCAATTGAATGCTTTTCTACACAATATGTTCTGTCCACGGTTCTATACTGTACAATTCTATAAAACTATAGCTATAAAAACTGTAAACTATTACTATACTAATTCTGTATAGAATGTGTGCTGTCTATGGTGATCTCTTTCAGAACTTTACTATGCTCTACTATACCACATGCTCTTTCTGTGGTGCTGAACCACATTGTATGTTAATAGACTATACTCTATAGCATGTGTTCTGTTCAGGTGTGCTTTTCACCACCATGAAGTGCATTTTGTTTAAATGTACATCCCAAAATAAAAACGTTTGTTTTTTTCTTTTCTTTCTTTGGTTATTTATTAAGAGAGTGATGTTCATTAGCCTACTTGTCCACTGGGTGACTAAGAATAAAAAGTTTCCTGTCTTGGACCCCTGGGCTAGTGAATTTTTCCACCACTGCATACGTACTCTGAGTACTGTCTTTACGTTGGAATTAGTCAACAGTTTCATAATATCAGAAAAAGACTTGGCATCAATCTCACACTCGTATTAAACCCATATCTGCACATAAACCCTAAAGCTCTCTTTAATGATGTGAATGAGTCAGTGGTTTGAAAACATGGAGATGAGTGTAATTATGAAGCGAGAACATTGGGCAGCGTCCAACCTATAAATGAGTTCGAGCACAGAGCAGTGGGTCAGCAGGTCTGGCTTCAGTCTCTGTAATAAAGCCCCGTAATGTTCTGAGGACCACTTGCCACAAAGACGGATGTCTCGCCCCTCCTTGTCTAACCCCCTAACCTCAAACCGCATCATCTCTCAGCCTGTGCCAAGCTCCAACACTGCACAATCGGAGTCAGTGGATCGGATCACCTGTCTTTTATGACCCCACTGACCCTCTGCGTTTTTGCCAACCATTCCCCCATGAGGTTTTCTGATGGCGAAGCTCACAAATCCATCATCCTTAATGCAGACTGAGATCTTTACCTCTACACGGTCTCTAACTCTCTCTGCCTGCCTGTCTTTCAAAGTGCTTAGAGGAATAATCTCACTCACATTATACACCAAGCCTCCAGTTGAAAGAGTCCAGGGAGTCCCAGTTGTATTTGCACTTCTTAATAGCTATTAGATGTGCCCTCACTCCCTTCCTCTTGTTCTCCAGCACATGGTTGTAGACTTTTTGTCTCTGCTGTATTACAGTGTTTGATGTCTTTTTTATGCTTGGTTTCATCCCATGGGACACTTTCCTTCTCACGGCTTTTCTCGAAACCTTGAAACCTTGTTTCAACTAACCCCTCGAATTTACTCTATTCATATCCATTATTAGTGGTACATGAATATTTTATGCTGTTTCAGCCTATAATATTGACATTCACTATTCTTACATCCAAGTGAGAGGGCCAGTTCTCAAGAGAATATGGCTTCCTGTTGCATCTGTGTGTGAAAATGATGTTATCTAGGTCAGAGCGTATGGACTTCAATGTATTTCATAAGAGTAAATCAATTTTTATGGGTTTTTTTTTTTTTTTTTCAATGAATTTTGTGTGGCTCATTTATTTGGAATATGTTGGTGGAAGTTGCATGTAATTTTTATATATATTATGTTAAAGTTTCAGATGGTAAAGTTAATGACAGAACCTTTCCAGAATGGTGAAATATTGGTGGAAGATTGGTGAAAAATTTAATTTCTCTGCTAAAAATATACTTTGGCATCACTACTTTTAAAAAAAACATAAATATATTTTACCAAACTGACACGGACTTGGGCTGAACATCACTGTTAATGAGATAATGAGACGAGATAAATATCAATGTGTTATCTCTCTTTATTTGACACCTGGAGTTCTCAGCTGAATCACATTTTCTGGTAGCAAAGCACTGACTGTTGAACACTGCGTCCTGCTTTTGTGCCTCAGTGAGTTTAGTTGGCTTGGTGTTTTATGCTTAGAGCCTAAGCCACATCCCATATCTTTTGATTCTTTTCTAATCCTCTTTTCTTTTCATCTCTTCTATCTTTTGCTTCATGCTCTTTTATGTTCTTGCCGTTATCGGTTATTTGAATCTTTCCTAATCTTCACTTCTCAAAGGACGGATACTCACAGTTCCAATAAACAAAGAATTTCCTAACTTTTTTTCATGAGTGTGCATTTGTGAGCAGTGTGATAGAGTAAAGTCTTCAGCTCTCTCAGTTTTCTGTTCAGTATTTAGCAACGGATATTTGAAATATAGCCTGATTATTTGAATTATTGCACCATCTCATAAAACTGGAAACAATTTAAATGGTTCGTGATGTGTGTTTTCTTTATGTGTGTGTATATATAGGACACTCCAGTGGGAACATCGATCTTAATGGTCAACGCTACAGACCCGGACCAAGGCACTGGGGGAAGTGTGCTTTTCTCTTTCCAACCTCCATCTCCCTTCTTCTCCATTGACGGAGCCCGAGGAATCGTCACTGTGTCAAGACGTCTAGATTATGAAATTACAAGTTCCTACCAGCTCACTGTCAATGCTACGGTATAAACACAAACCTACACACACACACACACACACACACACACATTGTTTTATAGGTCTAACCAAGCCAAAGTAAAATATTACTTCGTCACATTAGCACACACATCGTAACAGGCAACAATAAGAAAAGTAGAATAAGAAAAAAATAATAAAATGAGTAGTGGTGATATTGAAGATTAAAAATGATCATCATGTGGATCATCACAGCAAATGGTCAGGCTTGCATGAACACACTCTTACTATATAAATGGCTAGGTAGGTACAATTTTGTGCCTAGGTATGAATATAATAGTTAATAGCTAATAGTTTTCAGGACATTTCTAGAACAATCAGAATAATATTTGAGAAAACCTCTTCAGATATACTAAAATTTATAGCTAGAGTGTGCAGGTTGTAATGTTTAAAAATGTTCCTAGACCAAATAATTGTAAATTTAGGATTTTAAATCCCTTTTGAGTCTGTTTCCTCTCAAGGTTTCTTCCTCATATTGTCTCAGGAGGTTTTTCCTTGCCACCATCGCCTCTGGCTTGCTCATTAGGGATGAAGCTGCTTTGGGACAATGTCCATTGTTAAAAGTGCTATACAATTAAAATTGAATTGAATTGTTTCCATTTTTCTGGCCCAGAAATGGACTCCACCACTAGTCAGCACATAAGCGCTCACCCATTTCCCCCCATACGTTAATCATTGTGGACAAGTATCATGTTGACGTGTCTACAACCATATGAGGACAAAAAGGCATACAGAACCATATAGAACCGTGATTTTTTGTTTTCGCTCATTTTGTCTTTCATAGTACAGTAACACGAATTTACGTGTGCTTATTTTTATTTCTATTACAGGACCAGGACAAGCTTCGTCCTCTCTCCAGTCTGGCTAACATGGCCATCACTCTCTCTGACATTCAGGACATGGATCCCATTTTCACCAACCTGCCCTACAACACCAATGTAGAGGAGGAAGCCCCGCTGGTCAGTGCACACACCCACATACTCGTGTTATAATTCTAATATGGAATTGGAGCCATCCGATATTTCATTTCATTTTCATCCTAACCACGTTTACAGTTTTTACAATCCCAAACTCCCAGAGTTATTCCAGCTTCAAAATGGCCCCCACTACTGGTTTTAGCTCTGTGACTTCCTTTTATGCATAGTGTCAGAAACCACACAAGCAAGCCTGCTCTTGAAGTGATTGTGTGAGGATGCTAAAATGGAGGCCATAAACATCCCTTACTTTTTAACTACATTAGCCTTGTCTCTCCAGTGCAAAAACTAAACAAGGAGACTTTATCCATCAAACATGTCTAACAATGATTGACTATGTTTGGGGTAAAGACAAATAAGTGCAGAAAGTGGGTTAGTAGAGGTCTTCTATACAGTACACACACACACATCTTTCTTTAGTGAAGTATCAGAATTTCTATTTGCATGAATATTAACAGTATGTGACAGAAATGAGAGTTGGTAACTGGCTGATTCCTGCAATCAAGGTCAGACAGACAGAGAGAGAGAGAGAGAGAGAGAGAGAGAGAGAGGTTTCCATGCTTGCTGATTCTTGGCTCTCTGGCTGAGGAAAATCTACTATGACAAATGTGTGATATGGGTTGCCAAATCCTCTCTGGCTTTAAGCTCTAGTCCCCTAAAGCCTGAATTCACTCCATTAAAACTGCTTTTCTTTTAACAGTTACTGGAGACTAAAACAAATCTGTTTGCACACCATTTTCTTTTTATTTTTTATTTGCTTGTGCTGCTGTATATTCCATTCAAATGGTTACAATTGGATGTGTCTGGGATGGACAAATCATAAACACATTATCTAGCCCACCAGGCAAGTAGAAGCTCCAGTGTGCTGGCCAGTCCCATGTTTCAGTTGCCCAGAAACTGTATGACCGAGTTAGTTAGCTAGTTCAGCTCATTAATACAGATGGAAGGGAATGAACACAGATCTAAATTTCTGTGGAGGAGAAGACTGCAGCCATAGTCCTTATCTTCTCCTGATAAAGTATTTGATGTAACATATTGACAAAAATCACCAAGTCATTGGCAAACACTTTGCCATGCAATGTTGTCTCCTCTTTGCAAAATATATCCCCAGTCCCCTCTGATAGTACTGGAACGGCAAGGCCGACTCATTTGTTTTTTGCTGGGTTTTTTTGCTATTTACATCTAGATGTGTTAAACAACTTAGAACAAGTCACCTTCAGTTTTGGGTCATCGTCTTGCTGCATGATGAAATTCCTTTGGACGCGTCTCTATGTAAATGCATTGTTTTAGCATTTTTAGAATTTTTTATTTTTTTTTAAACACACACACACACACAGAACACACAAATAAACATCACATATTGGTGAAGTATCTAAACTGTTGTTTTGTGTTTCGGTGTCTTTAAAATGACATTTAAAACCTTTTAGTGTCAAACACCATTTAGCTGTCATACTCCGTCCCGTGGGGGGAGGGGGGGACTATTGTGAAGATGAGCATTTGGCTGAGTGAGCACTGTACATGTGTGGACAGCAGAGGAAAAACTCTAAAATAATTTCAGCATCAATTCCCTTTCCTGAGTCTTTTTCTCTCACTTATACTCCCTTTCTCTCTCTTTTTCTAATCCACCCCCCCCCCCTCTCTCTCTCTCTCTCTCTCTCTCTCTCTTTCTCTCTCTCTCAGCAAGGTAAATTGAATTGCAATTGGTGCTGGCTGTTCTTTTAGTACTTATGATGCATGATAGACTTCTTAAATGGTTCAGTCTTCTCTCTGTTTCTGTCTCACACACACACACACACACACGTAATCAGTGGACTTTTAAGTAGGAATTTAGGCTTTTATGAGGTTTGGCACTTATTAAAATCTTTGTGGAGGTCGTAAAGTGAGCAGCAACCAATAGTCCAGAATAATCAGGGAGTGTTCCTGACTGAGAACCGTGCTCTACAGGGCCTGTGTCTGTGTTTGTGTGTGTGTAGTAGACATTGCCAGGCATATTCAAGATTTAATGTTCCTATTGATAAATAGAATAATAAAATAGCTATTTTCTTTAAGTCGCTCTGTTCTGGTGTTTGTCTTCTTGCTGAGAATGAACTGTATTATAATAAGGCCCAATGGGATTGTGTTAAATCAGTGAAGTTTGACAGCGTGAATGGATTTGAGTGTGTGTTCTGCATGTATTCAAGCATATTGCCAAGTACTTGAGAACTGAGGACATTTTGTTTAAAGTAAAATATGTGTGTGTGTGTGTGTGTGTGTGTGTGTGTGTGTGTGTGTGTGTGTGCATGGTGCCCTGTGATGGACTAGTATACATGTTCCTGGGATAGACTCCTGATCTGTTGCAATTCTAAGGATAAAATGATTACTGTGGATAAATGAAGGATTTAGAAATGTCTGCAGTATTTAGCTACAGTAATACACAGGTTAATGGACAAATGGACAAACTCCTTAAAGACAGTAACTGTAGAGAATGTGTTTGTGTGCTGGAATTGGTTGGATTATATAATGTTTTTTATACTTGTATTTATTATCTAGCCCGCTCTCTGAAATTCTCTCTAGGAGCCATCCTGGACTATAATCAAACACCCAATCAAACACCCAATGCACTTTTTTTGTTAAAAAAAAAACAAAAAAAAAAACAAAAAAGGTTCTTCTGAAAACCATTTCACAGACATTTAATTTGCTTTTTGTTTCAGAGATGTTTGAGTGCATTGAGTTCTGCTTTAATGGTACTGTGTGTGTGTGCACTTACTATCTGTCTCTTCTCTGTGTGTGCGTGCAGGGTTTTGAGGTGCGTAAGATCAGAGCGATTGATCAGGATCTGGGCAAACCTCGAGGCATTGGCTACACCATTGCATCAGGTCAGTGAGATTCTTGCTTCTTCTATGAGACAGTGACCGAGTCTTTGAACAATAGCAGGGCTATCAGAAGCATGGTTTCCAGTTTGATGTGACAAAAGTAGCCCAACACCAAAACAATACCGAAAAAAAAAAACCCCCAAAAAATCCCACCATGGCTATCATTGGCAAATCAAGACTGGCGTAAATTCATTGCATTACGCTCATCAAAGCACAAAAGAATCAATAACTGGTCAAGAAGTGGATGCAGAACTTTCACTGAACCAGAGTCACATGGCCAGACTAAATGACTGCCTGATTTGCCGATATTATGTGTTTCCTTGCTAATGCTGTGTCAATGACTTTGACTGTAATCATTTCGTTGGCTGCAAAACAAGCTTTTGACTAAGATCATTTTTGGCTGGTTTGGCAAACCATTTGGCTTTGGCGCCATTTTCCTTTTACACTATCCTTGCTGTGTCTAGCCAATCTGAATCTGCACCTTATCCTAAGGGGCCTTCAATATAGAACACATTACAGCATTACAGTGCATTAAGGTATATTTGCTCACTTTGCTCACTGCAGAATATCAATTATTGATCATATTTCATTATTAATTCACATTAGGCTTGAATAATCTTTCCCCTATCCATTCCATACATTACTTCCATAAGTTACCGCACTACATGAAGTTACCGATCAAACTTATTACCATAAGTTTGATCTGCACTACATGAAATAGTTATTTATTTATTTATTTATTTTTACTCCAGTCTAAAGATGAATATGGTTTAGTCGTGAACAATCTTGATCTAATAAAAATGCATGAGTGATGAATCTCTCGACGGTCTGGAGGATGAGGCTTCATTAATAAAAGTTATGGCTGTAGAATATCTCAACGGTTCAGGATATCCTCTTTTTAGTAACATAAAATTAATTTAAATCGTAGTCTAAATTAGATGATAACCAATACTGTTCTGATTCACTACTCTCTTGCCACATTAGCGTTTAGATGTTGGGCTTTTTAACAACCAGCTGCTCAGCTCTGTGTTTGAATCCTGCCACGATGCTGCAGCGTCAAGTGTTGGTCACCATTTTGAATGACTTTTTGTAACAAATATTAAATTGGGTTTCACCCACTTTCAGGTCTTACATCTACCTTCTCTCTGCATGTTAATTCACATTAACATTGTGAATGAATTGCAGCTCAACTGTACATGATATGCCATCATCAATGTAGTAGTCAGTACCTAGACTTGGACTTTTCATGACTTCATGACTAAGCTTTTGAGACCTTGGGCTCTATTTTCCTGTAGTCTACTGCAGTTCATTAAGTTAGACAAGTGTTTGAACTTGAGCAGCTCTATATTCGAAGGGGTTCTGGGAAACTCTTGTTTGATGTCAGTCTTCTGAATATCAAAACATTACATAACAGTGAATAGCAGCACAAATTTATTTACTGTGTAACCTATTATCAGTAAAAAAATATTATATGCGTAGAAAAAGAAGGTTTAGCTATATTTAGAAACAAGTGTCAGAAAACCTGTAGTAAAACAACAAACCTGACCAGGCTAACCTGATTATAGAAAACTTACTGGTTAGGTAACCAAGTAAAATTTCCTCCTATCGTGTACATCGTATTTCGATTTGCCTTTTTTATCCGGCTTACACATGAACGCCACAGTGGAATAACTTAACTGGACGCCACATCAGCTAGGTTTCAGCACATTGTTCGCTTCACATCCAAATCAAAAGGAATGGTGTTTAATTAGGATAATTATCACATTTAAAGTTTCTTTTAAATTTCTGTTTGATTCCTAATAATGCCAGTGTGAAAAACCTGTCTGAACAGCTTGAATCACTCACCACAAATACCTGACAACTTGTCAGCAACAGGGGAAATGGAATGAAATGCATTTTTTTTTTTTTGTGGTCGAGATAAGAGTGCAACTTAAAAACCTTTACATTTCACACTGTCATATAGATGAAAAGACCAAAATTGCACCATGAGAAGTCTTTTCATAGGCCATGACACACATGATTGGAAATGTATCTGTACAGCAGATATTACAGTAAAGGGATCTGATGCCACAGATGTTTGTCTCACGTATTCCTCTAATACCACAGCAATTTTCCAACATTAACCAGTTTTATTTATTAAACCTTGGCACTTTTATCTGTTTACATTTAACGCTGTAGATATGTTTCATTTCTTCATTTCAGACTCTTTACTTTTTTGTTTTCAGCCTGGAAATTAGCTCCACGCCCAGCTGAATCAGAGCCGCTCGGTTGACTGAATGGCGGCGAAGGCTTGTCAGAGTGTTCATTACAGTTCACCTTGCAGGCCCTTTAAAGGAGCTTTAAAGCTCACAAACCACTTCTTTAATATGATGCATGTTGTGTTAGGAGGTTAAGCCAGTGAATTAAGAATGTGTTTGTTCTTTCAGTCTGGTCAAGTGATTTAATGCTGCAGGAAAAGTACCGCTATTCCGCACATCATACTCATTACTCCTATCAATCAGCTCATACAGAATGCACTCCATCCTTCACTCTGTCTAGTCTGCATTTATTTTTCAGACAAACCGCAAGTCAGAATGAGGGATTTGATATGTGTGATGTGGCTGCAAATGTCCACACTCAAGGACATGGGGCACTGGTGCATTTCGAACACACTCTGTTTGGTTGATATTCAGCATCCAGAACTGAGTGTATTGTCTAATAAAACCAGTCAATATAAGCTACCCTGAACTCATAAAAGTGAAAATTACACTGGATTCATGAGCGTTATGCTATTTTAAACATAAAGTAAGACACTAGGGTCACTTCTGACTCGCAGAAGGCATTAACGAGTGTGTGTGAACGCAGTGCATTCATAAGTTTCACTTACACTCTCTGGGACATTGTGATATGAGCAGGATTTAAACTTACAATCCTTGCCAACAGGGTGAAAACTAGAGTCTCCAGGCAGTAAAATTTAAAGGAGCTGTTTGTAATTTTTTTCTAGCCTTCGGCATACTACAATGAAGTAAGCTGGCAAGCTTTAACATTTACTTTCCAATCATCTCCATCCGTTATTTTAAACTGTGTGCCCCATGTGAGCTGTTCCAACTGGGGGCAGAGCTCATTTCCGGGCCAGAAATATGTAGATGTAGCCTTAGAGGAAGAAACTATTGAGAATCATAGCGTTTCATATTTTTATATGTACTGTATATGTATATACAGAATCTCTGTGTGTGTGTGTGTGTGTGTGTGTTGGTTGGTTGGTTGGTTGGTTCCAAATGAAAGACCAGGTCCTTACTGACTCATTTGGAGAAAAATAAAACCCAGCATGAAGCATTATCTTAGATAAGCTATAGATTCGTTTTTTTTGTTGTTGTTTTTTTTTTTGTACATCGAAGGCTGTCATATCCAAGGTTACTTTACAAAATAAATTCAAAGTAAACACAAAAAGCACAAACACTAAAAGAATCTTCCAGATATCATCCTTTCACTGCTATCAACATGACACAGATTAGAAAAAGAAGTTCAAGAGGAACAGTGAGGCAGGGCACAGGAAAGGGAGACAAGGATGTGAGCTTTGTTTTATAAGTGATATGTTTGTAAGATGGGTGAGAGAAAGAAAGAAATGTAGTTTTCTCTGGATGTAGATAGGAATATTTTATAGCAGCTTTTCCATTACTGCTCACTCCTAACAGGAAGGATGGAGAGAAAACAGGGATAAAGAGATAGAAAGGGAAGACAGGGGGAATTTAGGTGAGAGTGGTAAGGTATAGGTGTGCATCAGGACCCAACCAAATAGTCATGGGAGTGTGCAGTTTGTATTCTCATGCTGGAGGGAGTGGGCGATTTTTACTCTCATGCTGGAGGGAGTGGGTGATTTTTACTCTCATGCTGGAGGGAGTGGGTGATTCTTACTCTCATGCCGGTGGGAGTGGGTGATTTTTACTCTCATGCCGGTGGGAGTGGACGGTGTTTACTCTCATGCCGGTGGGAGTGGGCGATTCTTACTCTCATGCTGGTGGGAGTGGGCGATTCTTACTCTCATGCTGGAGGGAGTGGGCGATTCTTACTCTCATGCCGGTGGGAGTGGACGGTGTTTACTCTCATGCCGGTGGGAGTGGGCGATTCTTACTCTCATGCCGGTGGGAGTGGGTGATTTTTACTGTCATGCCGGTGGGAGTGGGTGATTTTTACTCTCATGCCGGTGGGAGTGGGTGATTCTTACTCTCATGCCGGAGGGAGTGGGTGATTTTTACTCTCATGCCGGTGGGAGTGGGCGGTGTTTACTCTCATGCCGGTGGGAGTGGGTGATTCTTACTCTCATGCCGGTGGGAGTGGGTGATTCTTACTCTCATGCCGGTGGGAGTGGGTGATTCTTACTCTCATGCCGGTGGGAGTGGGTGATTCTTACTCTCATGCCGGTGGGAGTGGGTGATTCTTACTCTCATGCCGGAGGGAGTGGGTGATTTTTACTCTCATGCCGGAGGGAGTGGGTGATTTTTACTCTCATGCCGGTGGGAGTGGGCGGTGTTTACTCTCATGCCGGTGGGAGTGGGCGGTGTTTACTCTCATGCCGGTGGGAGTGGGCGGTGTTTACTCTCATGCCGGAGGGAGTGGACGGTGTTTACTCTCATGCCGGTGGGAGTGGGCGATTCTTACTCTCATGCCGGTGGGAGTGGGCGGTGTTTACTCTCATGCCGGTGGGAGTGGGTGATTCTTACTCTCATGCTGGTGGGAGTGGGCGGTGTTTACTCTCATGCCGGTGGGAGTGGGTGATTCTTACTCTCATGCCGGTGGGAGTGGGTGATTTTTACTCTCATGCCGGTGGGAGTGGGTGATTTTTACTCTCATGCCGGTGGGAGTGGGTGATTTTTACTCTCATGCCGGTGGGAGTGGGTGATTTTTACTCTCATGCCGGTGGGAGTGGGTGATTTTTACTCTCATGCCGGAGGGAGTGGGTGATTTTTACTCTCATGCTGGTGGGAGTGGGCGGTGTTTACTCTCATGCCGGTGGGAGTGGGCGGTGTTTACTCTCATGCCGGTGGGAGTGGGCGGTGTTTACTCTCATGCCGGTGGGAGTGGGCGGTGTTTACTCTCATGCCGGAGGGAGTGGGTGATTTTTACTCTCATGCCGGTGGGAGTGGGCAGTGTTTACTCTCATGCCGGTGGGAGTGGGTGATTCTTACTCTCATGCTGGTGGGAGTGGGTGATTTTTACTCTCATGCCGGTGGGAGTGGGCGGTGTTTACTCTCATGCCGGTGGGAGTGGGTGATTCTTACTCTCATGCTGGAGGGAGTGGGCGGTTTTTACACTCATGCTGGTAGGACTGGGTGGTTTTTACTCTCATTCCAGTCTGAGTGAGCGGTTTCTACTCTCATGCTGGGCAGGATTGGTCAGAATTCATTTAGGAGTTGGACGATAAACCAGTCCTGTGCACACATCTAGTGGGAAGATAACAGGAAAATGTGAGTGAGAGAGAGAGAGAGAGAGCGAGAGAGAGCCCTTGTATTGTCTTTAAGTAACAGACCATAAAGAGTGTTTCATACTGAAAGCCACCTGTAATTTCCCCAAACACAGTCATGTCTAATGGCAAAATCAATTGCACTATGACCGTTAATGCGAGCGTCCCGAAGAGATTCTCTCCCTGTGAAGCACTGAGCAGCTGATTCTTGTCATCTGAGGATCAGTGTGAATCATAGGAGATCTATATGAGACCTGATTTGAAACCTGGGTAAAATCTTCAGTACCCATGAGCAGAAGAACTACTAAAAATTAAGGGCTTGTGAGTGATGCAGCTGTTTAAGTTTTTACCTTATCGCCAAGAGAGCAGGAAGTTAAGTTAACATAAAACCTTTAAGTTTTCCTTAAAGGCGGAGTGTTAGATATCACCCACCTGAATTTGTGCACAAGAGGGACAAGAAATACACCATACACATTATATTAATGCACTAAAAACTCTGTGGAATCTGACAGACCGTGTGGTCGTGTGTGTAGAAAATGAATGTGCAGTGTTTGTGCTGAAAACTTTTTTTTTTTTTTTTCCACCTGTGTCAAATTTCCAGGCTACCCCAAAGCCTAAAAAAGACAAAATAAATAAATCAGTAAGAAAAAACAAACATTTGTTCCTTTTGACAGAAACGCATTACCAACAGACCAGCCTGTTTGGGTGCAGTCCCACTTTCGGCAGACTCGACTGTCCCTTTTGTGTTTTTGATGTTGCTTTTAGCATTTGTGGGTTTTTTTCTGTTTGCTTTGAATATATTTTTTGACCTTGAATGTGAGTAAGATGATATATAAATAATACAGACTCTAGAACTTATTATGTAAGATTATTATATTTTTGTCCAATAGTAAGTTTTACTTCTGTCTCTCTGTCATACACACACACACACGCACACACACGCACACATACACACACATCACACACATTCATACAGACAGATGCTGTAATGATAATCATAGGATGTGGATCCTAATATGATTTTATGTGCGTGCCCTTCTATCACCTTTGTGTGTGTATGTGTGTGTGTGTGTGTGTGTGTGTGTGTGAGCGCACATACATGTATATTCCTGGATGTCCTCTGTGGGAGTGCGTGTCCTCAGGGACTCGTATTATTAGTTGAGTAATTAAGATAAATGCGTTTTTAATTGCCAGGGTGATGTGTGTTAATGAGCTAGAGAGTGGAGATTAGCATATTCAGCACGCTTGCTTTCTCTCTCTCTCTCATGCTTTCCCTCGCTTTTCCTCACTGAGTGCAGCTAAGAGGTTGTTGCTAAGCTGTTTGGTGTATAATCACCTTGGTAATCACATACCCTGTGTGGTTCAGATTGGATCAAATCCTCCTACTACATGTTAAATACAGTTCTTCACATTTCTCTCTATTGAAAGGGTTTTGGACTTTATGAGTACTGTTGCACTCGATTTCAGAGGTGTGTTTTGACTTTCACTGCTTCCCCCGCCGCTCTCTGTCTGCTTCAGAGCATTATGAGACGGCTTTGCAGCACTTCAGGTGGAACATTTTCTCTCTGAGTGTTGAACTGTTTGTGAAACAGAGGGTAGACTCCAGTCCTGGAGAGCTGTGGTCCAAGCACAGTTTGGTGATTTTCTCACTCAGACACATCAACTAAACCTGGTATTTACCTACTGAGTTGAATCAGGTGTCTTTGAGCAAGGAATGCATTAAACTGTGCTGGACTCCAGTCCTCCAGGCCTGGAGTTTTTCTCCCTTGCCTTAAAGCAAGACAGGAATTTGGAAGAGATGGTTATTCCAACATAGTTATTATAGTTAGATAGATAGTTATTGCTGGTGCAGATGCCAGGTCAACTCAAATAATGATCAAAATCAGGCAAATGGAATTAAATTTAATGAAGTAGAATGACTTTTTCATGAGATCGGGTTGACTCATGACATTAAGGGCTTGAGAACAGGGTAATGTCATGACTGGAGCTTTATGAGTTATTATTTTTGTTTTGAAATGCTTACCAAGCACAAGAATTTTAAACACTTAATGAGTCATTCTGAATCATAATTATAGGATACATAGAAAGTTATACCAGTTTATTCATAAAATACAGAAAAACTGATCGTAATCTTAACTGGAGACAGAATCAGACTTGCTGGAGTATGCACTGTAGTCAATTCTTAAAAGAAAATGAAACTCATTTTCTCCTCTGTTGGCTAAAATATAAATCAATAGGCTTTGAGAAACAATAATAATGGATTCTCTTTTCTGAAAAATGCAATACTTAATAAGAAAATGTTATTATGTACTGACATGACTTTTTTTCTACATAATATCCTCTATAGTTGCACTCCCATACAATTATTTATTCTTATTCTTATCATTATATATATATATATATATATATATATATATATATATATATATATATATATATATATATATATATATATTATAAACAACAAAGCCATTGTTTTTCAGAATTACAGACACAGAGGCCACACCTCCTTCACTAAGAATAACAGACACAGAGGCCACACCTCCTTCACTAAGAATAACAGACACAGAGGCCACACCTCCTTCACTAAGAATAACAGACACAGAGGCCACACCTCCTTCACTAAGAATAACAGACACAGAGCCACACCTCCTTCACTAAGAATAACAGACACAGAGGCCACACCTCCTTCACTGAGAGGGCATATTTTTTCCCTTTCGTAATAAATTAAACATGATCAACTATGGTGCGCTTAGTTTAGCTAATTTGCATACAGTTTTAGGTTGTACGAAAAGATACCGGGTTTGAGGTTTTGTTTCAAATCGTTCTAAATCCATCCACATGTAAATCCAGCCACATTACATAAAATAATTTTCATAAATTTGCTACATTTCAAGCAATATTCATAATAATTTATAACAATAATCATGATTATCACTTTTAGCTATTCTACTAATGTGCAGCTCAAGTCAAAACTGAGTCTTTTGGCACTTGTGTATCATCTTCTTTAAGAGCTTTAGGAGCTTCATTTGGATTCATGTTCACTTGTAAATCACTTTGGATTAAAGTATTTGCAGAAGGAAAAAAATGTAGGTATAAGGTTATACTGAGTGCCAATAAAGCTTTGTAAAAGAAATGAAACAGGAGTAGAGAGAGAGAGAGAGAGAGAGAGAGAGAGAGAGAGAGAGAGAGTAAATTATATGAGTATGTATGGTACTGCTGGCACAATGTCACAGCTGTGACCCTCTGAGCTCCTTAAAACCACAGCACAGGCCGTGCTGAATGTGTGTGTTTGTGTGTGTGTCTGTGTGTGTGTGTGTGTGTGTGTGTGTGTTCCAACAGAAAGAGAAAGGCGTAAGAGATGTGTGACTTGTGTGTCCATCCTCTTGGCAGTCTCGAAAGGGTCTTCAAAGTGCACTCATGTCTGATGAATACATGATGAAGTGCCACAGGAGAATGAAAAAAAAAAGAAAGAAAGAAAGAAAGAAACTCTCCAAGATATAACCTGCTAACCCTTCCAGCCACAGTGGCCTTAAGGGCTAACGTTAAAGCCTAGTGAAATCAGCCTGGCCTCCAGAAGGAGATAAGAGGAGGATTTGAGATTCTGAGCTCCCATCAGGAACCCATTTGCATAGAGTTCTGCACTAGTGACCACATGGTTCTGAGTTCAAATCCCCAGCCTTGTCGGAAAGCCTTCGGGTTTTTCTCCTTATCATGAATTTGAAAAATGGATTCCTCTTCCTGTTCTGGTCTAGTTAGCTTAAAAGAATGGAGTCATAAGGACATGAGAAGGGAATTTAAGACATGCTGCCTTCAGGACTGTAGTGATTGCAGTTAACATACCACAGAAGGAGAAAACATGAGCCACCTACTTTCACAGGAAGATGCCTTTTAATTGACATTTTAAACAACCCTGCTGTGTCATTTGAATATTAAGCATTACAGCTGATGATTTTTTTTATTTTTTATTTTTTGCTAAAAATGCAGCAATACAAAACATTTTACACAGTAATGGCTAATAACTATTACTTTAATGAATTTGCTTCCAGTCTTTGGGAGATCACAAGTTCAAATCTTAATAATGCCATAGCCATTTGTGACCTGTGGTCTAAGTGAGCGTATCTGGCTCTGGTAAGGAGTTACGCTCATTCCTGTCGATTCGAGTGACCTTAGCCAATCGCAGGCATCAGTGCTTACAGGATGATTACAGAAGTGGACAGTTAGGGCAGTTCGTGCCAATTATAAACAAAATTGTGCCTTTTATCAGACATATAAGTGCACTTTTGCAGGTATGCAGTTACTTAACGTAGTCCATCTCTTTGTACGGTGCAGCAGCAATACTGTGGTTTTTACACACATCAGTTTCAGTGATGGGTTGAGAAACAGTCCACTAAACAAAAATAACCAGCCAACCCCGGTGCTGTGACAACTGGTGAAACTGACACTGATTAAGGATAGAAGATGATTGACACATAGAGTGCATGAGGATAAAACACGCTTTAGTCTAAGGTCTACATTCCAAGTTGAGTCAAACATTCAGACATACCTACAGATAATACATACTGTAACTTAGACAGTTCGTGTCAGTTACACACAGCAGTGGCCTCGGACGTTTGTTTTTAAAAAAGTCCATTAAGGGGACAACATCTTAATCGGAGACATTGCTTATCCCAAGAACCAAAGATTTTTTTTACGGATAAAATTATGAATTAATTTAAAGTGAGCTGTAAGTGTATCAGATAAGTGCTCGGTCTGCTTATCCTTCAAACAATGGGCACATGCAGTATTAATCACAGCAGCCCATAAAGTCAACTTAAAGACACGCATAACCAGACACTGAATATGGGTAAGTTTCCCTGCATAAATATTGATGTAACCTTTGGTGCAACTCTGTACAGTATGCACATGGCCATAATGGTACACCCACAAGGTCCAGTAACAAGGTGTGCCTAATAAAGTGCAGTACACGAAGAAGTGAAAGTGTTTCATTAATTTATTAGTAAAAATTGCAATCACAATTCAAATGACTAAGTTTTCCATTGAATATTAACAATTATTTTTTAAAAAGTCATATGAATATTATAGAAATTGTGTTCAGGTCAAAAAATAGGCTCGTGTTGTCCTGGTTAGAGACACCTCACCATTCTACAGCTGAACAGCTAGAACACACACACATTCTCACACGCACACACACACACACACACACACATTACACTGTTACACCCTCTTGTCCATCTGGCAGACTCATAAGTGTAACACAGCTTTAGCTCCGTCATGTTCTTCAACAGGATCTTTATCTAACCACTATGTAGCTTTTCAATTAGCTGCAGGAGAACTGGACTCAATCCTGATAGCTGCACTAATCCCACACACACACACACACACACACACACACACACACACACAAACAGACACACACACAAACACACACACGTGAAAATCAATACACACACAGAGGCTCATTTGCCACATGTTTTGTGCAGCCTATTTAGAGGCAGTAAGCTGTGACTGTTGCTGGCAGCGGCATGTGTGTGATCTGGAAAATCCGCTTTTTCCATTCTTTCTCAGAAAGCATTCATGTGTGATGACTGAAAAGAACTATTCCAGCCTTTTTTCTTTCTTCTTCTTTTTTTTTTTTTTTTTAAATCTTATCTTTAATGGAATCTTGTTACTTTGTGTAGCTCTTATCCCAAAGCTGCTCTTACTTTCTGCCCTGTACAGAGCAGAACAAGAATCATACAGGTTAGGTTGCATCATCAGTTGCATCATGATCTATTCAAATCCAGGTTCTGACCCCAGAAATGTTTCTAATACGTAAAGGAAAAAACATGTACATCTACAGTCAGGTCAAGGATTCCGTCCTGATGAGCTAAATCATAGGTGGACCTGTCGTAAAGAATACAGATGACACTTTTTTTTCTTTGTTTTTGCAGTCTGGTCAAAGATCACAGTCTATTTAATGGCTTTGATTATTTCTCCTGAGTACTGAGGGTTCTGGATAGAGAGTTGCCTTATGACCCAACTAATAAATTGTGTGGCAGAGAACCTCTCTCTCTCTCACAGATTCTCTCTGATCGTGATCACTAAAACAGACACAGCTTTCATTTTTAATCCACATCCTGGCAGACACACATAGCTGTGTTTTCCTCTTTTAAATTCACCCACTGCTGCATCACTCTTGAGTAAAGCCTTTCAGAAATGGCCTTGATCTACTGTGTGTGTGTAGTATAATCTGTTTCAGTTCAAATAACCAATTTAAAACATATAAAAAATTTTTGCTAGCTGCTTGGACATTAATAGTATCTTATCAGCTGCAATCTGTAATGTTTGAGGTGGTTCTGGACATATTAATGTATAATAATTATATAATCATGTAATCATATAATCATAAAATGAAAAATAAACCATGAATAAAATTGTACAGTCCCCCCCTGAACGTATTGGAAGACATTTGAGTTTGACATCAAAAGATGACTATGAGATGATAGATCTTCGAAGATGGATCATAGAATTTCACCTTTCATTTCCTGATATTTACATCTAGATGTGTTAAACAACTTAGTATTTGGCACCTTTGGAGGCAGACCACTCAATTTTTAGGTGAGCAAAAGTATAGAAACAAATATCCTTAAAGTAAATTAAAATAAATAAGACTTAATAGTTTGTTACGTATTACTTGCTTGCAATAACTACATCAAGCTAGCGACCCAGTGACATCACCAAACTGTTGCATTCTTCTTTTGTGATGCTTAAAGATCATTGAGATTACAGTGGTGAAGTTCAACAAAACAGACTTCATATAAAAACTGTAATGAATTTTCATGGTCTCACAACTGCTATTTGACCGTGTGGTACTGGTACATTTATAGAAGGGATTTATTTATTTATAATTGCACTATCCGGTGTTACACAGATGAGGATGGGTTCCCTTTTGAGTCTGGTTCCTCTCAAGGTTTCTTCTTCATATCGTCTCAGGGAGTTTTTCCTTGCCACCGATGCCGCTGGCTTTCTCATTGGGGATAAATTCATGAATTTAAAATCTATGTCCTGAATTTATATACTTCTGTAAAGCTGCTTTGGGACAATGTCCATTGTTAAAAGTGCTATACAAATAAACTGAACTTGAACTTGAACTTTTTCAGGCTTTTACCACAATGTATTTCAGTTATTGTTTGTTTCGGGGGGTTTATCCTTTCAGTCTCGTCTTCAGGAGGTGAAATGCATGCTCAATTGGGTCAAGGTCTGGTGATTGACTTGGCCAGTCTAAAACCTTCCACTTTTCCCCCAGATTAAGTCTTTTGTTGTGTTGGCAGTGTGTTTTGGGTCATCGTCTTGCTGCATGATTAAGTTCCTCCCTATTAGATTGAATGCATTTCTCTGTAAATTGGTAGACAGACTGTTTCTGTAGACTTCTGAATTCATTCTGCTGCAACCATCATGAGTTACATCATCAGTAACAATTAGTGAACCTGTTCCAGAAGCAGCCATGCAAGCCCAAGCCATGGCACTGCCTCCACTATGCTTGACCTATGAGCTTGTACGAGCAGATCCTTTCTTTCTCCACACTTTGGCCTTTCCATCACTTGGTGTGTTAATCTTGGTTCCAGAACTTTTTTGGCCCATCGCTGTATTTCCTTGCAAATTCCAATCTGGCTTTCCGATTCTTACTGCTGATGAGTGGTTTGCATCTTGTGGTATGGCCTCTATATTTCTGCTGCCAAAGTCTCCTTCAAATGATGGCTTATGATACCTTCACCCCTGCCCTGGGAGATTATTGGTGCTGTCACTGACTGTTGACAGCTCTCTGGTCTTCATGTTGGTTTATCCTTTGTAACAACATTTGCAGTCTTCACAGGTGAAACCGAGGGCTCAAACCAAGAGCAGACATTCAGAGCTATTAATTGTTTAAATAGTCAATCTAACAGGGCACACCTGAGCAACAAGAAACACCTGGCAGTCACGTGTTCCAATATTTTTTGATCACTTGAAAAATGGGTGGGTTCAAACAAAAGTTACCATGTTTTGTAAAGTTTCAATGGAGGAAAGCATGATTTATTAGGGGTTTTTTTTTTTTTTTTTTTTTTTTTTTTTTTAATAGAAACCTGTTTAGTCTTCCTTCAAACCTCCTGCCTATCCAAGATGCATCCAGAGTGCTTCATGGTACCTCTTGTATATAAATGTGTCTATTGCTCAATCGGATATTTAAAGACCCATATCTGTGCATTCTGATTCACATTTACAAATTACATATAGCATTTTTTTTTATATCAGATTGTTTATACAGTACAATCAAATGTGCACACACTCGACTAAGGATGACTAAGGACCATCGAAATTAGTGGATTCCAAAATATCATTGTCAACATAGCCCTAAAAATGACTGCACTTGTGTGTAAACGCCTGCCATCAGAAGTATCCGTAAGACGTTTTCTGTATTTCCATAATATTGGGTATTAAAAAAGGCAGAAAATCTAAAGTAATGGCATACTTCAGCTGGACATCTATTGAATAGAATATGAACATTAAAATTGTGAACGCTTCACATTACACCATTCCAAATTGAATGAAATGAAGCTAATTAAATGCACACTAAACCTTGCATTAGCCTGACCGAGGACTTGGAAAGTGCTGCACTCATGTTACGCCTGATTAAACACTGAGTTGAAGAGTGTTTGAGTGCATGTGTGTGGTGTCACGTGTGTGCAGGTTTTGATGGGCAAGCAAAGGTTCCATTATTGTATGGTGATGACACACACACATGAAATGGTTCCAACCCATTTACACCGATCAGCCATGACATTAAAACCACCTTGGGCCCCCAAAATAGCTCTGACCATTCGAGGCATGGACTCCACAAGACCTCTCAAGGTGTGCTGTGGTATCTGGCACTAAGATGTTAGCAGCAGATCCTTTAAGTCCTGTAAATTGCGAGGTTGGGCCACCATGAATTGGACTTGTTTGTCCCGCACGTTTCACAGATTGGGATCTGGATCAGATTGAGATCTGGAGGCCAAGTCAACACCTTGAACTCTTTGTCATGTTCCTCAAACCATTCCTGAACAGTTTTTGCAGTGTGGCAGGGCGCATTATCCTGCTGAAAGAGGCCACTGCAATTAGGGAATACCGTTGCCATGAAGGGGTGTACTTGGTCTACAACAATGTTTAGGTAGGTGGTACGTGTCAAAGTAACATCCACATGAATGCCAGGACCCAAGGTTTCCCAGCAGAACATTGCCCAGAGCATCACACTGCCTCTGCTGGCTTGTCTTCTTCATCCTGGTGTCATCTCTTCCCCAGGTAAGCAACACACACGCACCTGGCCATCCACATGATGTAAAAAAAAACGTGATTCATCAGACCAGGCCACCTTCTTCCATTGCTTCATGGTCCAGTTCTGATGCTCACGTATCCATTTTAGGTGTTTTCAGCGGTGAACACGGGGGTCAGTATGGGCACTCTGACCAGTCTGTGGCTACACAGCCCCATACACCTCAGGCTGTGATGCACTGTGTGTTCTGACACCTTTCTATCATAGCCAGCATGATCAGCAATTTGTGCTACAGTAGCTCTTCTTTGGGATCGCACCAGACAGGCTAGCTTTTTCTCCCCACACTCATCAGTGAGCCTTGGGCACCCATGACCCTGTCGTCAGTTCCTTGGACCACTTTTGGTAGGTACTAACCACTGTATACCGGGAACACCCCACAAGACCTACTGTTTTGGAGATGCTCTAACCCAGTCGTCTAGCCATCACAATTTGGCCCTTTTCAAAGTCGCTCAGATCCTGACGCTTGCCCATTTTTCCTGCTTCCAACAAATCAATTTCGAGAACTGACTGTTCACATACTGTCTAATATATCACACCCCTTGACAGTTGCCACTGTTATGCGATAATCAGTGTTATTCACTTCACCTGTCAGTGGTTTTAATGTTATGATCGGTGTACATTTCAGACATAATTTCATACGCGGGATTGCTGCACTTTAGATTTATTAGCTTCTAGCTTGATTTGTGAAATACTCTTACCCTACAGTGGGGGGAAAAAGTATTTGATCCCCTGCTGATTTTGTATGTTTGCCCACTGACAAAGAAATGATCAGTCTATAATTTTAATGGTAGGTGTATTTTAACAGTGAGAGACAGAATAACAACAAAAAAATCCAGAAAAACGCATTTCAAAAAAGTTATAAACTGATTTGCATTTTAATGAGTGAAATAAGTATTTGATCCCCTATCAATCAGCAAGATTTCTGGCTCCCAGGTGTCTTTTACACAGGTAATGAGCTGAGATTAGGAGTACTCTCTTAAAGGGAGTGTTCCTAATCTCAGTTTGTTACCTGTAAAAAGACACCTGTCCACAGAAGCAATCAATCAATCAGATTCCAAACTCTCCACCATGGCCAAGACCAAAGAGCTGTCCAAGGATGTCAGGGACAAGATTGTAGACCTACACAAGGCTGGAATGGGCTACAAGACCATCGCCAAGCAGCTTGGTGAGAAGGTGACAACAGCTGGTGCGATTATTCGCAAATGGAAGAAACTGTCAGTCTCCCTCGGTCTGGGGCTCCATGTAAAATCTCACCTCGTGGAGTTTCAATGATCATGAGAACGGTGAGGAATCAGCCCAGAACTACACGGGAGGATCTTGTTAATGATCTCAAGGCAGCTGGGACCATAATCACCAAGAAAACAATTGGTAACACACTACGCCGTGAAGGACTGAAATCCTGCAGCGCCCGCAAGGTCCCCCTGCTCAAGAAAGCACATGTACAGGCCCGTCTGAAGTTTGCCTGAATGATTCAGAAGAGAACTGGGTGAAAGTGTTGTGGTCAGGTGTGGTCAGATCTCTTTGGCATCAACTCAACTCACCGTGTTTGGAGGAGGAGGAATGCTGCCTATGACCCCAAGTCATAACACCATCCCCACCATCAAATATGGAGGTGGGAACATTATGCTTTGGGGGTGTTTTTCTGCTAAGGAGACAGGACAACTGCACCGCATTAAAGGGACGATGGACAGGGTCATGTACCGTCAAATCTTGGGTGAGAACCTCCTTCCCTCAGCCAGGGCATTGAAAATGACCTTAATGACTTGGAGAGGATCTGCAAAGAGGAGTGGGACAAAATCCCTCCTGAGATGTGTGCAAACCTGGTGGCCAACTACAAGAAACGTCTGACCGCTGTGATTGCCACCAAGGGTTTTGCCACCAAGTACTAAGTCGAAGGGGTCAAATACTTATTTCCCTCATTAAAATGCAAATCAGTTTATAACTTTTTTGAAATGCGTTTTTCTGGATTTTTTTTGTTGTTATTCTGTCTCTCACTGTTAAAATACACCTACCATTAAAATTATAGACTGATCATTTCTTTGTCAGTGGGCGAACGTACAAAATCAGCAGGGGATCAAATACTTTTTTTCCCCACTGTATTTACCAAGGGGGCCAATATTAGTGGAGGCACTGTATATTTCATTCTATATTCATTAATGACTGATCATGGTATGACAATTATGAATGTTTGAGTGTTATAAGTTATGTCTATTGAAGATGTATGTGTGTGTGTGTGTGTGTGTGTGTGTGTGTGCTTGTGCGCACAAGTTCAGTCACATGTGTGAGTTGTGGATGGCTCGGCTTCTCATTTTCCAGCTCACTACTGGCAATAATGTGAAAGCTTTGGCAATCTGCCCATGTTCCACACCTCTGTATTGACCTCTACACACACACACACACACACACACACACACACATTATTTACTCTTAAACAATTATTCTTTTGTGGAACAAATCTTGTGGAACATATTCTGGTTTAACATTTATCTACTGTGTATTAAATGTCATCATTAAAATACATATGCCTTGCAGAATCTGCAAAATGTTAATAATTAAATAAATAAATAAATAAGAGGCATCATTGAAATTGCCTTTTGTTTTTTTATTTAGCCCT
>CM042546.1:14130309-14322809 GCA_023630585.1 Cranoglanis bouderius
CATCAATTACTCACCCTCATGTTGTTCCAAACCCATTAGACTTTCGTTCATCTTCAGAACACAAATGAAGACATTTTAATGAAACCTGGGAGATTTCTGTCCCTCCGTTTACAGTCCAAGTAACCAAAACTTTCAAACTCCAAAAAGTTTATGAAGGCATCGTAAAAGTAATCCATGTGGCCCCAGAGGTTTACTCCCAATTTTATGAAGTGATAGGAATGCTTTGTGGGTGCAGAAAAACTAAAATTAAGTCTTTATTCACAAAATGTCTTCACTTCCGCATCGATCTCTGACACGAGAGAACCACGCATGCGTGTTGTGTTGACGCGAGAGGGTACATAAAAATGCAAGTCCTCCTCTATGTCAAAATCTGCAGACATCTCTGTTACAAAGATTGTTTTGTGTGACTCGGTTTGTGTCTGTGCTTCCGGGTCCCGTTGTATCACGAGAACGTCCACAATGGGACCTCAATGGGAAGTCTTATGGGTTTGGAACGACATGAAGGTGAGTAATTGATGACAGAATTAAAATTTTTGGTTGAACTATCCCTTTAACAGTGTTTAAGCTCCTTGTTTTTTTACATTTAAGTGCATCAACCAATTCATTAGAAAATATTGCAAGCACAAACTAACAGAACCATCAGGTGGAGTGGGTTGAAATATGGTTGCACGATCAGGCAGGTGCAGGAACAGTCCAGCGCATAGCTCTGGTTTAACAATAGACTTTGTCACAAAGCAGCTTTACAGAATTCCAGATGTAGATTTAAATCAGTAATGAGCAAGCCAGATGGGACACTGGCAAGGAAAAAAAATTACTGAGACAACAAGGAAGAAATCTTGAGAGGAACCAGACTCCGAAGGAAACCTAGGGGACCAGATAGTGGAATTATAAGTCATTACTCTTCTACAACTGTATACTGTAAAGATAAACAGTACTAAGTTTGCTGAACGGATGTTGTGAATAAGTCCTGGGATGAGCACAAGAGCGTCTTTATGATTACAGCAGCAGGTGGACAGTATTCAGATGAGATTATCTACTAAAACAAGGGTGAGACTTGGGCATATTTGAAAAATGGAACTCTTTAGACCAGTGGTCACCAACCCTCTTGGTTGAGATCTATCTTCCTGCAGGTTTCATCTCCAACCAAAATCTAACATACCTGTTTTAGTTGATCAAGAACTTCTTAAGGCAATGCTTAGGTGGCCAGGTGGGCACGATTATGGTTGGAGCTAAAGTCTTCAGGAAGGTAGATCTCCAGGAACAAGGTTGGTGACCACTGCTTTAGGGTATCCATGTGGGACCATCCACAACTGTAGAAGGTGAGTCACAAGTGCAGAAGCTCCAAGAATCAGGATTAATCAGGCAGTTCTGTAGGGTGAGAGGAGCTACAGCAGTAGAAGTGTGTCAGGATCAGGCACAGGCATTACATCAGGCAGCAGGAGTGGATGTGCAGTTAGGCCTGGGGGAATCAGTGGTAACAAAATGGCTCAGGTTCTGCACTAGTCACTAGAAGACCTGGGCCATTAAACAAGTCCAATAACACTTTAAGGGCTGCTGCTCTGAGTCAGATTGCTTCCAAGTTATGAATTGTGAGAAACCAAAAACACTTACCACTGAGGCATTATAAAGTTTATCGTTTAAAAACAATAAGGTTGGAGCTAGTTAATGTTATCAACTTGACTCTGCCGTGGAAATGCTTTGGTCTTGAAATTCATCACAGATATCAAACAGCACCAAAGTTACAAGAGTGCTAAAGCTAATACATGAACCAGTCAGTTGATTTTTGGTTAATACAAGAGTCCATTACAGGACTTCCATCCTCCCTCGTCACATTTTGTTATGTGGTTTCAGTGTATGCAGCTCTATTCTCCAGCGACGCTGTAATGAAAGTCATCACGTGTCCACTAATTTCTTGCTTGGCTGACTTGATAAATGCAACTGTGCATCACTATCAGCTATGCACATTTGCTAACCTGTAACTGTAGGCTAATTAACGCTGCTGTGTTAGACTGTCTGAGATCAGGGTTGACGGAGTGGCTCGTGTAGTAAATCGGTCTGCTGCGCAGAGATAGCGGAGGAGGGCTGCTAAAGGCTGCCACTAGCAACGAGCTAGGCTTAGCAGTGGAGATGATGGACTGGGACTGGCATTGATTTCACAGCTCCTACACATGCAGCAGGCAAACAGGCACTGCGTGGGGCGTTTATAAGTGTGTGTTTGGATCAGAGGGCAGAGCTGGGTCATTTCATTAGTAACCTTTGAGTTAATTAGCTGGTGCTAGATATATGGTTGGTGTTGTCATGATAGTAATGAACTCACTCAGAATGGTTCAAAAAGGTTTTTTTATTCGTTCATTTTCGTAATTATAAAACTGGCCATTGTAAGGGACTGTTTTGAACAAAGACATAAAATAATAATCTTTCCCCATATTATACTGTATGTTAAACGTCAATACACTCCAAATGATGCTTTTAATCATTAAAATGCATATGATTTGGTGTCAGTTGAGCTCAAAATTGGTGTTTGTTTTCACAGTAAGATAACCATTTTATATCACATATCCCTAAAAATAGCAAGTAGTTTGACTACTTTTTTTTTTTTGGCATTTCTTATTTGTTTTAATGTTAGGAAGACAAAGGAGCACAAATTTTGGAGCACAGGAATGTACAATGGACTCAATTGACTCTTAAGCTTACAAGCTTAAACTTGACCTGTCGTGGATGTTATGTCATACAGCAATCTAGATCTTGCTGCTATATATGTTGGAACCCCACATTTAAAGTTATTAATGACAAAAATGACACGTGTAAATGCGTGTGTTTTGAAATGATTAGAATACAATCCAATTATAAAATGCTTGAAACAGCAGGTGAACGGACCCTCATTCGTTGGTGGTTAGTAAATTGCTTTAATTGTAAAACATTTGCTTAGATTTTGAATGAAGATGTCTGTAATTTTGGTTTGGGGTGCACATGGACCCGTAATCAGCACTGTGCATCGCCGCCTTGCCCTCGGCAAGAGCTCAATATTCTCTCCATCTCTTTCTAGAACATGTTCCTACTTCTATTCTGAGATTATCATCTCCTCCTGACTCTAGTTTGGAGTCAACCGTGCTAATTTTTCAAAACAAAATGACCAGGTCAAGAGTGCTCAGAATGTGTGTTAGATATTTTGCACACACATATTTCTCTCGCACACACACAGAGACACACACTTCCACCACCCTCGGTCTGTTGGGTTTCCCATTGCACAATGGTGGCAATTTGGATTGAAATGCATGAATCCATGCATGCTCTAATGCGCACAGTCTCAATTCAGTGGTGGCGCTTCGACAAAATGATTTTGTCATGTCCAATTTAGCATAACAATTGCTCTGACTTGAGCTGCCATCGAAAACGATTACGGGATGAAGAGATGGGAGGAATGCTTGAGGGAAGGAGGTTAAGGGGTATGCATTTTCAGGAGATGAGGTGTGAGCAGCAGAACAGGGAAGGTGTACTTCTCCATATGCTGAATAATTAGCGTGTAGTGGGCAGAGTTTAGACTCTAGAAGCGTGGAAACAACTTGCTTAAATATCATTCTCAGTGGAATTAAAATTTTGCACATATTTAAAAAAAAAAAGAAGCTAAAATACTCAGCAGGTAATTAAAAGAAGAGGGATGTAAGTAAGACACGCCCAGGCTAATTACAAAACAAAAAGTCCTGGTGTATGAGACACTTGGGAATTCACAGGAGAATCAGCTCTTCGTGCTATCCCATGCTGTTTTAGCTGTGATCTTCAAAGACCAACCATATGATCTCCCATGTGTTGATTTTATTTAAGCATTTATTCAATGCTAATGATGTCACATCAGTCTGGGACCAAGGAGGTCAAGCATAACTGCCCTGGACTCCCCAGTCAATTAGACTGATGCTAGCAATTAGCTAATTGCAATATAATAGTTAATTATCATCAGTGACTTGGTGTTCATGAACTTTTGCAGTGTGACAACCTGAGAACGAGATGGATTTTATTGAGATTATGTCAGGATTTTATAGCCGATAATATTGAAGTAGGGGGACATCAGTATAGTTTGCAATATTATTTACAACTAACTTTAGAGTTTGTTATGGAACATACCTAAACGAACAACATCACAAAGACCAAAAAGCTATCAAAACAAGTCCAGGACAAAATATCAATCAGGGTTTGGTTATAAAAAAAAGATCATCTTTTGGGGGCATCATTAATCCATTAAGCCTGCCTGGATGAGGCGGTCCACCAAAATTCAGTGACCAGGTAAAGTGGATATTTGTCAGAGAAGCCACGAAAAAGCCAGTGGCAAGTCGTAACATGATGCTACCACCACCATGCTTCATCGTGTAGATGGTGTTCTCAGGGCAATGAGCAGTGTTAGGTTTCTGCCAAATATAGCACTTTATGCCAAAGCCATAAAGCTTGAATTTAGGTCACTTCAGATCAGAGAACCTTTTTCAAAGTTTGCTGAGTCTCCTTGGCTTTTGGCAAACTCCAAACATCTAATGGCTTCCTTTTCGCAACTTAGTGTTCCGGTGATGATTGTCCTCTGAACAGCTTCTCCCATCTGAACTGTAGATCTCTCCAGCTCCTATAGATTTACCCTTAGTTTCTTCCATCCTTCTCTGTCACAGTTGTGAAATATTCTTTCCATTAAAAAAAAAAAAAAAAAATGGATGTAATGGTGCCCCACGGGAAGTTCAGAGTTCTCTCTAATCAAATGTTTAAATGCACATAAAGATGAATTTTTAAGAATATTATTATTATTATTTTTTTTTTTACTTTTTCATCTTTGCACAAAATGAAAAGAGCTTTTGTTTGTGTTCTGTGTACTGGGAAAAAAAACCAACTCTTTCTGCCTCTGTTCACTTTGGTTTGTTTCTGTCCCTTAGGGAACACCAACAGTGTGTTTGCTTTGGACTACATCAGCGGATCTTTGACGGTAAATGGCCGCCTGGACCGAGAGAACCCGCTGTATGCTTCAGGATTCTCACTCACAGTCAAGGTGTGTGTTTACATTTAGAATACAGTCTCAGAACAGTTCACGCTGTCAATTAAAACCGATTGCTAGTCAGTATTGCTAATCAGTGCTGTTGGTTACAAATGACGACCACTACAAGAGAGCATAAAAATGCTCTAGACTCCCAGAGATGTGTGTATAATTAAATGACATGGTACATCATAAAAGCCTCATTTCCATTCTGACACCCAGAAGTGTTTACCAGGCTAATATACAGTATTTTCATATGGACATGGACATGATGGAAATGTTCTCAGTGCTGATGTTAATGGACAGCACAATTGCAGGAATAATGAAGTGTGTTGAGCCTAAAGGGTAGTTTATAAATGTCCACTTACTGTAAGTAATTTTGAACAGTTACGTATGAATGAGCTAATATTCAGTTAGGGGTTTGGATCTATTAAGAGCACTCTGAGAGCATCAACTGCTGAGCTGTGTGTGTGTGTGTGTGTGTGTGTGTGTGTGTGTGTGTGTGTGTGTGTGTGAGAGAGAGAGAGAGAGAGAGAGAGAGAGAGAGAGAGAGAGTGTGAGTGAGTGAGTGTGTAAGATTCTTGTTCACAAATTATCACTGTACCCTCTTGACAGTCAATAGCCAATGGCTGGACAGTCAATGGCTGGAGGAAGCATGTGTGTGTGTGTGTGTATGCCACAAAGCCACAACAGTAGAGACTCATTGTTGCTCAGTGTAGGCCTTGGGGTCTGTGGAATCTCTCAATCTTCCTGACTTGTCTTTCGTTGACTTTTAAAGAAGTTGAGTAATTTAGTCACATCTCTTGCAGCTCATCTCAAATTAACACCAAGCTGCTGTCAGTCGTGAACCCCCATGCTTCAATTCAGTTCTGCAGAGCCGAATATAGGAAGACTATATTTATAACTCTTTCAAATTAATGTTAGAACCCTAGCAGATTTTGAAGCATTTTGTTACTTGTCTTATTTATAGGCTGTTAGCAGTGCAGTTATTAGAGGCATATGCTGTTGCCATATGGCGTTTTTATTCTACACTACTCAGACGTTTCAGCATTTGTTGTGTTAAAGCTAACAGAATTTTGACAAGGCCTTTTTATGAACAAAAATATGCCGTGTGAAATTGTTTTAGAAGTACTTGGTGCCGATTGTGGGTCGTCTGAGATTTAAAGAAGGTCGATGGTGGTACATTCAGTGGTTCTGTGGTTCTATGGCTTAAAGGAAATGTAAATAGCGTAAGACAGGACATCGACCTGATCATTTTCCAAACTTCAGCTGTCCAGTTTTGGTGAGCCCTGATGAGTGTTAGTGGTTATATTTATAAGTGGCTTCACCAATTATGTCCATTTACTTTTTGATCACTTATCTGATCCAGTTTTATATCTTTAAATTGGTATTTGTAAGACGTTTTTTTTTTAAATATTTAATTGTGCCCTAGTGAGTACCCACGACAATCCAGGCCCTAGATGTATAGTCGTGTATAGTATATAGTGCATGCTCTTTAATAATAAAATGCGTAATGTGTGATTTGACACTCAGCAGTCATAGTGCGTTGCCGATTGCGAATTCCACCACACTCTCCCAGCGACGTCTCTCTTCTTAATTAAAATCAATGATCTCACCAAAGTGCCGGCGAACACGCTCTCCAAAAACATATTCATAAGTTATAGATTTTCTTCCACTCCTTTTCTCTTTTGCGCATTGCCTCATTCCTGCTCTTTTTTCCCTCCAGCCGTTCTCGTTGGCGCGGATATCGATTTTGAGTGCAAAGGTAATAAAACTAATTTCTCAACTTCACGAAGCTCGGATGGGGCAGGAGGTGCTGCACTCGAGGTCAGCGCACTCATAGGCTCTTTGTAGGAATTAGGCATTAGAAAAAGGGTTAAACGCTGACATTTGATTACGAGCTCGCTCTAACCTCTCCTCATCCCTCGCTCACCGAATACAGTGTATCCCTTTTTCATTATATCCCCCCAGCACTAAGGCTGTTGGAGAGAACGAGAGGAAAAAGAGAACGAGAGCGAGTAATTGTTTCCCCGCCGATTGGACCCGCGCTCAAATCTCATTGCATTTGTATGTTTCTCCGCACTGGCCCTTGTTTAACCCCACTTATCTTTTTCTTTCTCTGCTTATCTAATAAAAGGACCATGAGGGTGAGATTGAGGAGCCACCCTTCATGCACCGCAATGATCGATCCTTCCTTTTGTCAGATCCTTCTTTCTCTCAGACACTCACTCACTCTGTATCGCTGTAGGCCATATTAAAAAGATTCATTGTTTCAGATACTGTTGTAGAAATGCAAGCAACACACAATCTGTTGACGTATGGTGACTTGCGATGAAGAATCCAAATCACTTTCAGTCTGAGCGCTTACATTTACTCGTTTGTTAGACACTTTTCAGTGAAAGCAAGTCTCAAATGAAATGAACTGTGAGTTTAAACATGCTCTTAGAGTGTAAGAATTAATTAATTAATCTGAGGCCCTGTTCACACAATATTTTTCAAAATGTAGTTTCTACCTCTCTGCTTAAAAAAAAAAAAAAAAAAAAAAAAAAAAAAAAAAAAAAAAAAAAAAAATCAATCTCATAAAAACAAAGAGCTCAAGAATGATTTGCCGAAATACACTATTCAGATGCAACAATCTCTGATCGGCAAGAGTCCCTCAAGCCGCTAGTATGCCCAGATCTCATGCAAAACCTCCATTTGCAGTGCAGTTTGTACTGCCAAGTAGTGCGTATTGTATTCTGAAGCCTCCACACCAGAGTGTAATGGAATTCATTTGCAAACATGTTAACCAATTAAGAAATTACAGGCCAGAAAGTAACAACAGCCTTGATAAACAGAATAATAGCACATTCATAACACACGCAAAGACGTCAGCATTTTTATAAACATACGTTGTTCCCGTCCAAACGAAAACATTGAAGACAGGCTTTTGACATTTCTCCAACTTTGAGGACGTTTTCAAAAAGTTTTTTTGTTTTTTTTTCTTTCAGTGACCTAAAACACCATTTTGATGTGAAAATTTCTGTATTTTGGCCTCCCTATCCCTATAAATGTGGACATGGTCTGAATCAAACCCTGGTGTGTTTATCTCCTGATGCGATCTAACTGGGCAGATATAAACACAGAAATTGCACTAATCCACGATGTCCAGTGAGAGGTGGTCTCTACTTGCGTCCAAAAACTGTACTGCTGATTGATTGCACTGAAAATACCCCTCAGTTGCAGGAAGTGAACCAAACATGCCATGTAGACTATTATTGATTTGAATTTTTTTTAACATGCTAAACAGATGATGCTTGAGCAGTATTTTAATAAAACACTTATTTTAATAAATCACTTAAGGAGTGACTACAGTAACCTCAAGACTAGATTTAAATCGAGTAAACAAACTACAAACAGACGGAAGAACGATAACGTGAATTAACGAGCTAAACACATGAACGTGAACACGGAAGAGGAAATGACGTTTGGAATATTATAGAGTTGGTGGAGTTAGAGCACATGCTGCGTGCTCTGCTGCGTGAAGACGGAGTGTTTGTGCTAAAGTTATATAGAGTCCTTAATTAGCTGCGAACGAGCTGCAGGTGTTGAGAATTCCAGCGAGACGGAGTGCTGAGAGGGCGGCACTGCTCCTGAGGCATGCTGGGAGTTGGATTTCGTTACATCTTGGCTAAACTGACATGCAAGATCTATAATGAGTGCCAGAGGACAGACCTGGAGTGATGCAATATGTGTTCTGGATACCCTCTATTGCCTGAATTATTACATTTACATAAAAAAAAAATCTTTTTATGGATTTTTATTACTTGAATTAGTTGGTACATTATTGGTAAATTGTTGCCATATGGCAACAATGTGCAATGGTGGAAAGTGTATATAGTCAAAAATGATGTTTATTGATATGATTTTAAAAAACTAGATGTTTATTTATCAGAAAAACTTTTTTGCAGTATCGGGTTTTTTTTTTTTTGTGTGTGTGTGTGAGTGCCTCAGCCCAAAAGGTATGAGTGCAGGGTTAGTCCTGATTTGTCTGTCTTTTCTCAATCCCACTGTATTTCTGTCTGTAGGCGACAGAGCTGAATGAAGACCGTACGCCCTCCTCAGCAACCGTCCTCACAACCTTTACCATCCTGCTCATTGATAAGAACGATAACGCTCCCAAGTTTAACAGCACCGAGTATCGGGTGCGCATCACTGAGCTGGCCCAAGTGGGGTTCGCCTTGCCGCTGTCTATACAGGTGGAGGACAAGGACGAGGTGAGACAAAACCAAAAACTGCGTTTACAAAACAATAACAAAAATATATCTTTTCGAACAGATATTGCTATGTGTTCCATATTTTCTAAATATTATGCCACTTTAAGTGTTAGAGGCAAATACGACATTGTCCTTAAAGAAATACATGTTAATTTAATTTAATTTTATTGCTATTATATAACAGGACACCTCCAAGTATTTCATTCCCGACTTTATGTAAAGTGTAACGTAAAGTACCATCAAGGACATAAAAGCAGGTATTGGTGCTTTACTGAGACTTTTAGATTCTAAAGCTTTTATCCCAACAAGCAGCTGTCAGTAATTAACCTCATCTGGTGCCACAAACTTTTAGAGATGGTTATCTCAGCATTTAAAGTTTGCTGTGAAGATACGCTGCTGGCTGGTAACAAGCTATTGATCAAGCAGGACGCACCTTTCCAATTACTGAGCCTTCTCTTGCAGAGCAGGAGCCCGTTACACAAGAAAGCGTTCCAACACGCTGCATGGACTCTTTAACCATACGTTTATTCAAGAGTGGCAGGTATATGCATCTTAAATTATAAGTATGTACATTCTTAAGTTAGTGGAAGGCCAGGCTCTCTCACACTGTGTATTCAGAATTACATGAAAAACATTTCATTGCACTTCTAGTGTATAGATGTAGGCAGTGTTTTATAGCAATATGTAATTATCACAGGATAGTTATCATTTAAGAACCACAGGCATGGCAGTGACTTAGGGCTTTTTCTGCTGCTCACTTTACCATCATGAAATGGGGCCTGTGCTTAGTTTATATTTTTTCTTTTTTCCATAGGTACCAGTGTATTACACAAGGTTTCAGAGGTGTAGTTTTTTTAGTACAGTCATGTTATTTGTGTAGTGTCTGCTGTGGAGTCGACTGACACACACACACACACACACACACACACACACACACACACACACACACACACACACACACACACACACAAACAGAACAGTATTCAACAGTGGCCTCTTTAGTCCTACATCAAGTGTCTGTCACTTCCCATTAGTCATATCTAGTCAAGTACACACACATACACACACACACACACATACCAGCTCGCAGAAGCATATACACACACTCACACTCACACACACTCACACACACACCACCACTCCAGCAGAGCGTCACTTGGCACACGGTCGACTCTGCAGCGATTTAATTTGCTCCAGAGAAGATGGGACAGAGCGTCAAATTATAGCTAACGAGCAGAATCAATCAGAGAAGGGCAGAGATAAGCGCCGAGCTAGTCGACTCTGATTGATTCTTGCCTCGACCGCCCAGGATGGGACCTGACAGATAAAGGTAGCGAGGGAGAAAGGGGGGTGGTGGGATACGTAGGTAGGTGAGGGGATAGGAATGGGAGTAAAAAAAAAAAGGATTAGAAATCAGAAGGTAAAAAAGTATACCATGGAGAAGAAAAACATGGATCAGGACCAGAGAGAGAGAGAGAGGGAGAGGGAGGGGTAATCTGGTCATATATCGAATTAGAATGTGTGAGATAAAGCAGAGGAAGAGTGAGGGATGGACCGGATAAGCGGTGTGAGAAGGGTCAGACAGAATGAAGGGAACTGCAGATATGATGGACTGAGCGTGGAGAAGAAAAATGAATCACAAAGAGAGACAAACAGATGAGCTGGCCAAAATATATATATAAATAAAAAATAAAAAAAAGTAAGGGTGAGGGATAGGGGTTAAAGGATAAACAGGATGAGTGCAGAAAGAAAGGTCAGGCAGAATGAAGAAAGCATCAGCTGTGATGGAGAAGAAAAATAAATGAACAAGTGAGAGAGTGAGAGAGAGAGAGCGAGAGAGAGAGAGAGGGAAAAATACAGAATTAGAAATCTGGAGATAAAACAAAGCAAGAGTGAAGGATAAGGGTTAAGGTATAGACAGGATAAGTGGAGAAAGAGGGACACTCAACATGAAGGGAGCAAAAGGCCTGATGGGGTGAACACAAAGAAGTAAAATGGATCAGAAAGAGAGAGCAGGCAGAAGGTGGCAAAAAAAAATAGAATAGCATAGAATTTATAGTGGCAGGTAAAGCAGTGTGAGAGTTAGGGATAGAGGTTAGGGGATAGACAGGATAAATGGAGGGAAAGAATCAGCCAGCATAAAGGGAACAGAAGCTACTATGGAGTGAACGTAGAGAAAGATGGATAGGAACAAAAGAAGGAGAAAATAGGGTTTATTGTCCCAAACTGTTTATACAGTCCCCTCCAAAACTATTGGAACAGCAAGGCCAATTCATTTGTTTGTGCTATACACCAAAGACATTTGGGTTTGAGATGGATATGAGACGAGACTTGAGGATTTCAGCTTTTATTTCCTGGTATTTACATCTAGATGTGTTAAACATCATAAAACATAGAACCTTTCGTATCAGACCATCCAATTTTTAGGTGAGCAAAAGTATAGGAACAGGAAAGTCCTGAAGTAAATTAAAGTAAATAAGACTTAATATTGGGTTGCATATCTCTAGCTTGCAATAACTGTATCGAGCCTGGGACTCACTGACATCACCAAATTGTTGGTTTCTTCTTTTGTGATGCTTTTCCAGGCTTTTTCAGCCTCTTTCAGTTGCTGTTTGTTTCAGGAAGTGAAATGCTGCTCAGTTGGGTTACACAGACACTTGTATGTTGGACGGGCCACATGAACAGATTTAAAAACTGTGTAACTGTTGATATTGTGAAGTTTTTTGTGAACAGACATAAGGAGTATTATGGAAGGAGTCTCCAGTGTCAGTGCTGTCCAGTGTAACAGTCAGAGGTAAAGCTGTAACTTTAAGTTTTCAACCATGGGAAAGTCTTCAGGACAGAGTCGTTTTCACTTTGTAACTTTCTCGGTGGTCTCTCTGCATTTCTTTGTCTTATTAACTTGTAGAGAATGAAAAAAGGGACTGGTGAGAGAACGACTGATTATTGCTGCTATAATGTGAGTTACAGTAGAAATGAACTTGTTTCAAGGACATTCCACAATGTTAAATGTAACTATAAATGTATAATGTGTACAATGTGTTGTTCTTTAATACTTTGCTATAAAGTCAGCTTTGGCAAGTTGCTGTGGTATAAGAGGAATAAAACACTGTTATTGGAACATAATCAGCTTCAGGATAGTAAACAGTAACTCTGCTTCATGTTGTTGATTGTTTTCCTATAATAGCACACCCACAAGAGTTTTAGTTCTTACTTAATTAATAGGGACAAGCTGAAAGTGCACACACATTTGTGTTTTTAAGTAGTTTTAAGTATATGAGTGGGTTTTTTTTTTTGTTGTTGTCCAATTATTATTATTATTATTATTATTATTATTATTATTATTATTATTATTATTATTATTATTATAATTTTTTATTTTTTATTTTTTTACAATCTTAATGATTTCTTTAACAATGTAAAGACACTTTGGGGATTTTTCTTCCATTTTTAGTCACTGGTGGCTTCCCAAGTCATATAATTAACCAAAAAAAGCTATGGGAAGAACAAAAAGGGCAAAAGAAAGCAGCGACAGAAGGGAGGGCAGTACTAAGCTGGCAAAAATACAGAATTAAAAGAAAGGACTTGACAGACAAGAAAAATGGATCATATTAAGAGCATAAGATGTTGAACTGGCCAAAGATTAGAAAGTGGCGCAGGAGTGGAGGAGAGTGGGAAGGGAAGGAGACACTGTAGAAAATTTGATTTTTAAAAAAAGAGAGGTAGTTCGCTATTTAAAGGTTGCTTTTTAGAATTATGCATGCTCATCTTTTGGCATGAAGCGGTGCATTATGGGGGCTTGGCTGCACCGATTTCCTGCCTGTATGGTGTCTGTATTTAGGCTTGATTAGCCTTCAATAGAAGAAATAAATCACTAGTGTATGATGATGAAATCTAAAAGTGTTAGCTGCTGATTATACAAGTGTGTCACTTATAATAAATCGTGATATTCATAAAGATGCAATGCCTTGGATTAGTCAAAACGCCATACTCTGTAGTGCTGAGGCGTTTCACCAGCAGGTAGTGGGAAACTGGTCCGAAGCCCAGACATCGATCTGATTGAGAATTTGTAGCAAGATCTGAAAAATCACTGTTCAACCAACAATCTTCATCCAATCTGATATCGATTGAGCCAAGAAAAACGGGAGAAAATATCAGGATGTGCAAAGAGGACAGAGATATATCCCAGCCAAAGGAGGCTGTACCAGAAGGGTGAATACTAATTGGACACACATTTTAGTAGGAGGTGTTAAGCAAAGTAAGCTTCGGTCTCTTTTTGTCCTCTTTACAACACGGAATTTTTTTTGTCCATGCACAAACACACCACCACCAGTCCCACCTCCCCAAACACACACACACATCCTAACACATGTTCTCACACTTAAACCCACTTTGTCTCCTCTATCAACATGTCCAGACGTCGTTGTCAGGAGTGTTGTTGACTGCTTCATACCTTTATATACAAATTTAGATGCCATTCTGAAGGTGTGAAGATGTGCTTCCCCCTCCCCCTCCACGCACTTGTTCAAACTTTCCCTGCACGACTTGTCTGCAAAACTTTGATGGCCCGTATGACAGGCTGGTTTTATCCTCTCTCTAAAGGCAGAAGGCGAAATGGACGGGCAATTACACTTATGGCCGGTGTGTGCTGACATCCCTGCATATTGGATGGCTCTTTAAATAGCTGCCCATCAGCCACAATGGCTCCCTAAGAGCTCCAAAAAAAAAAAAAAGGAAAGGGAAAAAAAAAAACAAACCCAACCTCCAGCGTAATATAGCCATCGATCCAGAACTTCGGCAGCCATGTCCGCTTCTCCACAGCCTGCATTTGTTGCATCGAAAACAAGTCGTTGTCTGTGCTCTAAGCTGTTTTGTGTATATACACGTTTTATGGTGTTTTTTTAGTGTGTGCAGAATGTAAAAATGGCCTGAAGTTGAAAAAGCTGATCACTTCGTTTAAGAACGTCTGGCTTGTGAGGCAGAAGTGAGAGTAGCAACACTGATCTTATGTTGTCTTTGAGTCAAAGATGTTAATAATGAAATAAAAAATAAAATGTTGAAAATGTTATTAGAACATCTGAGTTAGCACTGAACATGGAGCAGAGTTAATGGTCATGAAATATAAGAACCAATCTCTCTCTTATGCAAATTTCTTTTTGCAGAGTCATTGAATCCGGATATCTTGATGAGACCAAAAGTGGAAAAATAAGGTCTTCAAAATATGAAGAACACAGTCATGTGAAAAAATAAGTAAATTGTTGGCTTTTTTTCTTTACATATTTGGACAAGCAACCATTTGATCATCTTTGAAACAGTGCGTATTAATGAAGTTGATATAGTTGAGCAAAACCACAAGGAAAATGATCTTTTATCATTTATTCAACAGAAAGATCAATAGATGTGATATCCTTCTGTGGAAAAAGTAAGTGTACCCTTGGCCTCAGAAGCTAGCATTGCCCCCTTTAGCAGAAATAACCTCTTGTAGGCGTTTTGCATAATTGTCCATTTTTGATCACTCTTTCTTGCAATATTCTTTCAGTTGCAAGATGTTTGAGGGTTTTCTTGCATGTACTGCCCGTTTCAAATCCCCCCACAACATATCAGTGGGATTCAAATCCGGGCTTTGACTAGGCCATTCCATGACCCTCCATTTCTTCTTTTTGAGCCATTCCTTGGTGGATTTGCTAGTGTGCTTAGGATCATTATCCTGTTGAAAGGTCCACTTTCGGTTTAACTTCAACTTTCGGACAGATGGCCTCACATTATCTTCAAGCACTCTTTGATATGATGCAGAATTCATCTTTGAATCAACAAATGCATGCTCTCCAGTCCCTGAAGCAGTGAAGCAAACCCAAACCATAACATTTCCACCACCGTGCTTCACAGTTGGTATGAGCTGCTTCTCCTGAAAAGCTGTCTTTGGTCTGCACCAAACATGTCTGCTGTTACTGTGGCCAAACAACTCTCTCTTTGATTCGTCTGTCCAGAGCACATTATTCCAAAAGGCCTGGTCTTTACTGTAGTCTTACAAAGGCTTTTTCCTGGCATGCCTCCCATGCAGATGAAATTTGTGCAATCTCTTTCAGATTGTAGAAGCATGCACTTTGACACCAACAGTTGCAAGACTTACCAGCAGATCCTGTGATGAAATTTTGGGGTTCTTGGAGACTTCTTTTTGCATCAGACAATTTGCTCTTGGGCTGAATTTGCCGGGACGACCAGTCTTGGACAAATTGGCAGTCATTTGAAATCTGCGCCATTTGTAGATGATTTTCCTTACAGTGGAATGATGTATATCAAATAATTTGGAGATCTTTTTAAATCCCTTACCAGACTCATAGGCATCCACAACCTTTTTTCTGAAGGCCTTACAGAACTCTTTAGATCTTGGCATGATGACACCACACACCTCAATAACAAAGGGAACACCAGACACTATAGATATGAGAGGGGTATAAATAACACCGGTTCCACCTGCACTCCCTAAGCAGGTTCTAATCACTGGCACCCAATCTTGAACACCTGATTCTAATTTTATGGATTTGAAGGTGTGATAAATGTAGGGGTGTACTTACTTTTTCCATGTGACTGATCTGTTTTTTGTTCATTTAAACTGTGAAAATTACTACAAAATGTAAATTTTATGTCATTTGAAAGTGTATCACCTTTATTAATAGCCACTGTTTCAAAGAGGATCAAATGTTTGCTTGTCCAAATATGGCAAAAAACAATTTCCATGGAGTGTACTTATTTTTTCGCATGACTGTATATCCGTATGTTCTTGGTGGTTAATTGCTAGAATTTATCAGTATAATTAAAATGTAGTAACATTGTGTTAATTACATTGTTAGCTTAATTAAGTATGTATTAATGCTGATGAATTATGTAAGGAATGAAACATGATGGGGCATGATACTGTGCTACTAAGTTACCGCTACCACACCGATGTTGATTATTTTCCTATAACAGCATGTGCTGAAGTGTTTGATTCGTCGTATTATATCTGTGAGACAAGTTAGTTCTTGTCACCAGCTACATTATAGCAGCTATAAACAGTCTTTCCTTCACTTTCTGTTGTTTTAATAAAAGACAGAAAAGAAATGCAGCTTGTTACTGAGAAACCACAAAATGCAAAGTACTCTGTCCTGAAGACTTTCCCATGTCAGAAAACACTACTGATCTTTACAAAGTGCTGACACTGGAGACTCCTTTCCATAAATGTAATGTACATCTCCTTATGAAAAACTTCACAGTATCAATCATTTTATGTTGTATTTTATGTTAAGTAACAACAAATATTTTTAGGAACACCATGTTGTTGAACCTGATGTGGTCTTCTGCAGTTGTAGCCCATACGCCTCAATATTCCACTTTTTATATATATTTATTTTTGTAAGTTTGTAAGGAGTGGTTATTTGCGTTACCGTAGCCTTCCTGTCGACTCAAACCATTCTTCTCTAACCTCTCTCATCGACAAGACATTTCCAACTACAAAACTAATCTCACTGGAAGTTTTTATGTTTTGCTTTGCTTTGTTTTCCTTTAAAGTCTAAAGACGGCTGTGTGAAAATCAGCAATTTCTGTACTACTCCAGCCCATCTGGCACTAACAAACATGCCACGGCCAAAGTCACTGAGATCGCATTCCCCAACCCCCCCCCCCCCCAAACAGTACCAGTACTATGATGTTTGTTGTGAAGAATAGCTGAAACTCATGACCCGTACCTGCCTGATCTATGTATTGCACTGAGAAGGTGTACAGGTGTTCCTAATAAACTGGCCTTGAAGTGTGTATAGAGAGATTCAGGGTCCGGTTTGCCAAACTGCAAGATCATCTTAAGTTGTAAAACTTTCTATTGCAATACCTCAGCCCAGACATTTTTGATCCAGGAGTAGTAGCCAATATTTATTTTTATGAGTTTGTAGACATAATAATAACAAAAATGTAATATGTGTGTGTGTGTGTGTGTGTGTGTGTGTGTGTGTGTAGCTATTATCAGCTCTGCTCCTTATTAAGAATCACCTGTCAAACTTATACGAAAAAAATGTGTTAAACACTGATGTGGATTTCATTGTGTATAATTGCAAATTACAATACAGCTTAATTAGGACAAACCCAAACACTCTGATTTTGTCACATTTATTCTTGTCAGCAAGCCTTCAATCCCTCCTGCTAACATCATTCTCTTGTTTTCTCATTTAGTCCATCAAGAGGACATGGATCATGCTGCCATGTGGTTAAAGAGAGGCTTTATCCTCTTCTCCTCTCTTTATAATCATAGTCTTTCAGCGTGAAGGGAGGCCTCTGATTCCACATTCATGGCCACAATTACAATCTACAGCCCGCGGAGAAGCGATTTTCATAAACGAGAGATAAAAAAAGGGAGGCGGGGGATGGCATGGATTAACCTCGATCGCCGACTGTTGCAGTTATTGTGCGTTAATCTTTTTTCTGCTTTTTTCCTCGTCTCGGTATTTTGCTCCACGGCGGATCTCCCCGGGTGAAATGTTTATTGAACTCTGAAACAATTTTCCCTCTTCGGATCAATCGCTCGCACCGCGGTCGCGAATGGCTTCGTCTGCAAATGAGATCCAGACGTGTGTGTGTGTGTGTGTATGTTTGTGGGTGTGTTTATGTGTGTGTCTGGGTGTACGGTAATTGTCTGCTGCACTTCATTAAACTGAGGGCCTTTGTAATGCACACGAGTGTGCGTGCGTGTGTGTGTGTGCGTGCGTGTGTGTGTGTGTGCGTGTGAAGGGGGATTTGGGATAGAAAGTGTGTGTACACATGCACTTTCCAACCCCCTGTATACATATGTATAGGTTATTAGCTATATATGTACTCCAGTGGCAGGTCCTTGTTGCAAAATAGCACACTACCACTAGCTAGCTTTAATGATTTCCAGACATATATCGGTTAAGAAAAGTTGACGGCTTTAGTAATTATGATTGATTCACTTGGAATAGTATTCTCTGTAGAGATGAGTGTCTTCATGATATACTCATGGTCGCCACACCAAAAGTTATACGCGTGAGATATACACCTTGTATCTTTAATACAAACTGCATTTTTTCCTCCTTACCTGTTGTGTCGCTTCTTGTTGTAGGACTTCTGGCTGCTCAGTAGGTCACATGACCACAATACCATATGTATGTAGACTATACCTGTGTTAGGACTTCAGTGACTTACTTATAACCCCCGAAAACGTCACTTCTCTTATAGGTTCTTTTAAATTATGTTTTTTGGTGTCAATGGAAAAACTTCCCGATGTGTCTCCATGCTGAAGAAAAAGCACAAAACCACTTTTCCCACAATGTGTAACAGAATTATCATCAACATGTCAATTAGAATGAGATGTACAGTATAATATCTGGAGTTATCTCTACGCTTTCTTTTATATTAAGTTAAAGATGGTATAATCTTTCCTGACAGAAAAAACTCACAGTGAGTAAAAGTGACTGAAATGGCAGAGTAAAAGTATGGGATTAAATCACAGGGATACCAGATACACCATGTAAAACTAATCCGGGATTTAACATTCTACAGTGTATGTATACTGTCAACAACCTGTCAAGTGACTGTCATTAACCAGCCTATCAAATAATTCTTAACAATGTCAGTTCATAGTTCAAGATGGAGTGTCTAAAGCAGACTATTCAAGTATAGTGTTACTTTCACTTCTTTATAACACATTAATACATTTTTTTATTAAATTTTTTGTGTACAAATGGTGGTACTGAGCCAAAGGAAGTCTTTTTCGATGCAAGTGTGTAATGATTTAATGGCGTTTCCTACCCGAATAGATGATCAGGTGACATGGACGGGATCTGCTCCATGCCCCACTGTCCACTAGAGTCCTCGGTCTCAGTGATCATTCCTCTTATTTTTTCTTCTCTCTATATCTTCTCCTGCTGTGAGATAATATCCTCAGAAGGCTTTTCATTCCTGATATGCTAATGACACACATCTCATCCTCTCCTTCCCTCCTTCATGATTTGACTCGTCGTATATGCCAGCTCACCACCTGACACCGCATTCCAGCAAGTATACTGTATATTTGTAGAGATATGTGCTCACATGAAGATCAACACTATGATCTCACTCTCTCAGTCTCCCTCATCTTGCTTTCCTGACTGAAATCAGAAGGGTTCATTTCTCCTTTCAGAGGCCACGCAAATGCATGTTCAGTCCCTTGTCATTTTGAGTACCTTGGACTCTCAGCTCACTCCTAACAGGTCCTTCATTGGCCGCACCACCAGATTCCTGCAACTGATCCGGAAACTGCAGCTGCACGTTTTGTTTTCAGCCTCCCAAAGTTCTCCCAAAGCAAAAAAACAGGTCATCTACCTGAAGATGCTGGACACACATTACTCAGTATCACCTTCCCTTTGAGCCACAGTGCTCAGGTCCACTTTGTTTAGATTTCGGAGGTGACAGTGGCAAGAAAAACTCGCTGAGATGACCTGAGGAAGAAACCTTGAGACTCAGAAGAGAGCCCATGTTCACAATTGTATACTATGAAGTCAAACACTGCTAAGTGTGTAGAAAGGATCTTCAGTATGAGTATGAGTATGTATGTATGATTGCAGCAGCAGTTCGTAGGTACAGTAACCAGGTAAGATTATCCACTGAAGTAAGGTTGAGTCTTGGGCATAAACTGTTTTTGGGGTGTGCAAATCTTTAGGGTATCCATGTGGGACCATCCAAAGCAGAAGAAAGTGAGTCACTTCCACAGGCCTGCTATCCCTCATGACACAAGGAAGAACTTCCCTGCACTGTCCGAATGTCTGAGTCTCTCACTGTTTTCAACTGTTCTCTCACAAGGTGTTGTCTTAATAGAGAAATGTAGATATGCCGTTTGTAAGGTGCAAATCTGGTAAATGCACGCTTCTTGTGTTAGCTACTTTAGGGTGACTTGTCTGACTGGACAAATTTAGGGAGGATTTTGTGTATATGTCAGTTTTGGGGCAAATGTATTGCTTTAATGTCAGCTTCACGCATTTGTGTATCCGTGGCCAAATGCATGCAAGATCATTGTTTCATAATCAACATTTTGTCACTCTCTCCATCTCTTTCCATAGTGTTCTCTGTTTTTGCTTAATCAGAAAGTGTTAATGCTTCTGTTCTCTTAGGAGATGATGACTCATCACTTCCTTTTCCTCCTCAAAGCCCTCCTTCCCTGCATTCCTCATCCCTTCCTTTCCTTAAAGAAAGAACGACACTAATGAGGCACATTCTGACACGTCTCTTCCACTACCTGTAGCGTCGACTCGACTGTGTATGGGTGTGTGTGTGTGTGTGTCTAGCCCTAAGTCGGCCTAGCTAATTCCCAGGTTAGTTTGCCTAGGTTTAGCCAAGTGCAATGCAATTACCAGGAATTCCGGGAATGAGTTCTGTGCTCTGTGATGCAGGGATAATTTGGTGTTGTAACTAAATTAGGAGCCACTGGAAACCACACATTCTGTTGTGAAGCATAATTCTTGTCAGCCATCTGTTTCCATCATCTTTTTCTCATCCATCTGTCATCTGGCCATCACTGTCCATTGAGACGTCCAGATTGCTTTTAAGTCTTGTGTCACTCTGATTGACAGGCGAGGGAGTAACCCCAACCCTTTCACCCAGAATGCAGGGCCAATTTTGCTCTTTTGGACTCCATGCCCTGGATGGCATTCAGTTTGATTCGTTGGTATTCGAACTCACGACCTTTGACGATAGTGCAAACGCTTTTCGCTTTTCTGCTGTGCCACTCAGGATGTCCAAAAATAAAAAAAATAAATGAAGAGATAATGTCTGATAGTGTCTGGTCAACATTGATGCTCCACACTGAAAATACTTAAATCATCATCAAAAATAACAGCTGATCATAAAAGTCTTTTTCTTCTTCTTTTTTTTTTTTCTTCTGTTTGAATTCAAATACCAAACAATGGTCCTTTTGCAGTTAAATCGAACATTAATAACTTCTTTGTAACTACAGACAAACCCTTGTGTGCAGTTTTAAATAGGCACTCATCCACATTGCAGCAGGCAGACATCACCATTTCTCACCTCTTTCTCTCTCTCTCTGTAGGGAGTGAACAGCATGTTTGAGGTGATCTTAATGGGGAGCAACTCTGATCACTTCACCATCTCCCCCACGTCAGTGCAGGGCCGAGCTGATATCCGCGTGCGTGTGGCTGTGCCTCTGGACTTTGAGAATATCAGAAGCTACAGCTTTTCTGTAAGTAGACCACAGGCCTTACCCTAATCTCACATAATATTGAGTATTTTTTTTTTTTAAATAGGAAAACTAAAACTGGCTTTAAAACTGGCTTTAAAAAGTCTGCACGAGGAAAGCGTGTGTGTCCATGTGACATCAATGATCTCGCATCTAGAATTCACTATTTTGTTGTATTGCACATTCAAACATAACTGGCTGCTGGAAAAAAAAAAAAACAATATAACTTGACAATGTTATTATGCATTTTTTATTTTGGATCTATTACAAGAATATTAGTCATATGCGAAAATGAAATTTCAAGGATACAGCTGTCACATGAGAGACAAAACACAGGGCCAAAGTTTATTGTGTCTCGAATATTAAAAAAAAAAGCTAAATGACACCGAGAAACCTCAAGCCAGTCTGGAACGTGTTGCAGTACTCGATATCTACAGCCAGTATTCAGGACTCGAATTCACTAATGAAGAATATTGAAGAAAATCCTCACAGTTTTACAGAAAATGCAAAAATGTGGCTAAAATACACAACAGTGTATAATAGAAAAGGTGCTAATGGTTACATAAACATATTTCAGTGTATGTGTACATTGAGTTGCAGGTTTATTAGTTATTAGCAACTTACTGAGTTGCCAGTTTATTAGGCATAGATTACTGTTTCAGTATTCAACGCTTTATTTATCACGTACATTCGTAGCAAGTACAAAGGTGTAGTGAAATGAGATGCGGTAACTCTGAAGACTCCAAAGACTGTGTCCATACCGATCTAGTAACTAATTAACTGGCAGCTCAGTATATAATAAACGGTGTAATAAACACAGAATTTACACAGGGTTACATATTACTAATGTATTATGCTGCTTACAAGTCATTGATTATCCAAGATTGAAATATTACTCAACTATTAAAGTATTAATTAGTACCTATTAACAGATTCGTAGATAAGTATTTAGCAATGAAACAAGTACACAAAGTCTATCAGTGCTTAATATATGCTTAATTTATTAATACCTTATATACTCTGCTTTATATTATCTGCTAAGTGCTGTTTGATACAGCGCACGAAGTACGTTTCCTCACAGTAGTAGCATGAAATTGGCAACACATTAAATTAAGGTTTGGTAATAAACCATTTATAAGCAAGTAATATTTATGTTTAAAACAAGTAATAATTATGGATGATCAATAATCAGTGTGCATTGTACACAATCCCTCATTTCTAAATACAAATTCTTTCTTAAATAATTGGGGTTTAATTAATAGTTGAGTAATATTTCATTAATGGCTAATGAATAACGTGATCGAACAGCATGATATGATAGTAACTCTTAAAGTTATATTATTTACTAACTTGCATCTAGTTTCATTTCTAGGCCCTGTAGTCTCTCTGGTAACATTTCGCTTGAACCCTGCATCATGACGCAGACGTAACGATGTCATACACACACGTAGGGCGGTGGTAGCTCAATCAGGGCGGTGGTAGCTCAGTGGTTAAGAAGTTGGGCTACTGATCGGAAGATCGTGAGTTCAAATCCCAGCACCGCCAAGCTGCCACTGTTGGGCACTTGAGCAAGGCCCTTAACCCTCAACTGCTCCCCGAGCGCCGCAGCAAAAATGGCTGCCCACTGCTCCGGGTGTGTTCATGGTTTGTAGTGTGTGTGTGTTCACTGCTCACAACTCCTAATGTGTGTGCACTAACATGGATGGGTTAAATGCAGAGGACAAATTCCAAGTATGGGTTACCATACATTGGCCTTCACATGTCACTTTCACTTAATGAGTGATGTCATATGTTGTTAAAAACTGTCAGAAAGGATTATAACCGAGTTCGAAACCAGATTCATGAGTGCTTTTCATGAAGTGACATAAGAAGCTTTCCAAATATCTGTGTCTGAGAGGTGTGTGTAGTGTAGGACAAATGACTAAAATAGGAAGGCAAATAAAGAAACATAGTAATCAAATAAATAAAATGGTTTGGCCAGAGTGATGAAGCATTTCAGTTGGTGTTACATTTTCTGCTGCTTATTTAGCCGGGATGACTGGAGCACTGCCTGAAGCATCAGTTCCTCGTGTTTGAAGTGACATACCGCTGCTCTCAGTAGAGTAAAAATTTCTCATTTCAGTTATGCCTCTTCTCGAAGCTGAGCTCGGTATATACTCAGACATTTATAGCCTTTTGCTGTTGGAGATTTCGAGAAAATCTTGCCTCAGTTATCACTATTTGCGTCCGAGTCTTAAAGTCTTAAGCAGCAACACTGCATTTTCACTGACTACATCTGAATATTTAATATGTTTTGAAGCTATATGAATATATAAAGTCTGCTCTAATATGCAGTATATGTAGCATTTGCTAAGAGTACCTCTTACATCTACTTTTGCAAACGGAACATATGACAGGACACCGAAGCTAATGAGCGAACTACCAGGACTCGAGTTCATGAAACATCGTTTATTTCCATCTACGCTAACTACGAAGTAGTATTTTCTTAAGCGTTCAATCTTGTATATCTCCTTTTCTGGTAAAGTCGCAGCGCTCGTAGTAAATGGAGTCATTTGTTATAATGACAGCGTGCAAGAGCAAGCGCCATCATTAACAAATCAGCAATATAGACATATTAATTATTGATATTAAAGAGCTGTTTCTTGATTTTATTGTTTTCCATAATTGCGATTTCCATCCAGCTGTATGCCAACGAGTCTGTGGCAGAGCACGTGGGCTTTGCTCGGGTCTTCATCGATCTGCTCAATGAGAATGACAACAGGCCAGTATTCAGCCAACCGCTGTATAACATCAGCTTACTGGAGAGCACAGCAACTGGAACATCACTCCTGAGTATCCAAGTGAGCACACACACATACACACACACACACACACACACACACATACTCGTGCCACATCAACAAGCCTTATGGTGGACATACAGTACTTTTGCAATTTTCTTGTTTTATTGGATATGATCTTCTATATGATTGTAAGCCCAGCATTCACTCTATCCCTAATTGTATAAAGCACCGGAACCAGTACAACAAGAAAACCAAGCACAAAAGGACAGGATTGACCAATTTCTAGCATTCAACCACCAATAAAAGAGGTGAAGATATTTGAAGAGAACTAGAAGAATCACTGGCACTTACGATTTAGTGGTTTTCCCTTTGGTTTAAAATATTGGACAAAACTTAAATAAATAAGTAATGACCATATTGAGGTATATTATCCCCCTAAACAACACTCATAAGTACAAGTACACACACTCACACATACTGTTTATTCATATTCTTGTTCCTATTGTAAATGATATTTAAAATTCATGCACTTTTATTTTCACACTGCATAAATTGGTGGTAAAAATCGTACATGTCTACTCTTTGCCTTCAAACTCTGTTGTATCCTACAGCATCTGTATTCTCTCAGTCATACATTTTTCCATCCAGTAACCTTGGCGGGGGGGGGAATTTTTGCACACAACCGTTGCACAAAAATGTTGTGTGTCCATTCCATAAATATCTTTATTTTGTTAATAATTTGAGAAAACTGAAGAAGTATTGACTTGGATCAATAGACTCATCATCCACTGCTTAGTTGTAAGCAGAACATAAGGGTTATACTTTTCTCAAAATTTGACTGAAGTTCTGGAATTTGTATCATTATCCTGTGCTCAGTAAGGTCACTTTAATAATCGTTACCATAAATAATGTAAAATGGCAACACGTACAGCGCAGGTGCTCATAACTCTTAACTTTTTATTCTGTCCTTAATTCTCCCACTTGTCCTCACTCAGTACAATAAGTGCCATAGAAATCAGTATAGATCACTAAAAAGCATTGGGTCTTCTTCAAGAGGATAATTGACCTTGTGATAGAGACAAATTAACACTGAACAGGATTTTAAATCATCCACTAGCCATTTAAATCTCTGTAATACTTAGTATATATGTATATCTGCTTTGTTTCTATCAGAATGTCAGGCTTGTGAAGAAATCCTAATGGCAAACAGCACATTTGTTCAATTTGATATGAATGAAGTTGTAACAGAAGATAGAACTTGAATCTCAGCTTAACTGGCAAGCATCCCATCATGCATCACAGCTCATCACTACAGCTGAATCCCAGAAAAACTAAGCTGCTATATTTTCCTGGACGTGCATGGCAATTCCCTAAACATGTCTTTCCTTCCTTCCCTCCTTTAAGACCTCCTTTATCAACTGACTCAAAAATGCATGAAACCTCAACCTCGGTAGTTGAGTGATCTTTATTTATTTATTTATTTATTTATTTATTGATTTTTTATCTTTCTCAGACCGTGTTGCAAGCCTGACTCAGTCTTTCTCAGGCAGGTTTTCTTCAGTGCAATGGGATATTTTACAGGGAGTCCACTCAGGTGCTTGTTCATTCCTGATACTCCACATGTTCCTTCCACTGACCCACATTAGATTTCAAATCCTGATGCTTGCCTAAAAACGACAAAAATTTACCAGCACCAATCCACTAATGGTAGTAAAAAAAAAAGAAAAAATTCCATGAGCTTTTATCACATTTTTTCTTTACTGGTATGTCAAGTTATCCACCGTAACCAAACATGAATGTGTTTTTACTATGTTATATGTGTTACTATGTTATATGCTGTATGTTATTTATTTATATATATATATATATATATATATATATATATATATATATATATATATATATATATATATATATATATATATATATATTTATTTATAAAAAAAAATTCTTTCAAATTACACTGATTACTGATTTCCATGTCAGAGATACTCTCAGGCCCTTATTTACTAAAAGTTTGCATAATAATTGTATTTGTCCCAGGGCGACACAATGGCTTAGTGGTTAGCACATTTGCCTCACACCTTCAGGGTTGGGGTTTCGATTCCTGCCTCCGCCCTATGTGTGTGGACTTTGCATATTCTCCCTGTGCTTCGGGGGTTTCCTCCCCCAGTACAAAGACATGGTTGATTGGCATTTCCAGATTGTCTGTAGTGTGTGAATGTGTGTGTGCGATTGTGCCCTGCGATGGGTTGGCACCTCGTGCCCCGAGTCCCCTCGGATAGGCTCCAGGCTCCCCATGACCCTGTGTAGGATAAGTGGTACAGAAAATAGATAGATGGATGGTATCTGTCCCAATGTTAGATCTTTAAAGGAACTTTTTTCAGTGAAGTGTGTGTGAAAGAAAGCTTAGTTCTTTGGTGTGGTAATTCTCTTATATTGCCTCAGTAATGACTTGTAGTGTTGACGTGTTTGTATGAACTTGCTACATATAACAACAGCTTGTATATTTGCGTTCATGCTCACATTGCCCTATTAGCACCGTGTAACTGCTTCTCAGTCTGTCTTTCATTCTGTGCTCTCTACACACACTCTCTCTCTCTCACTCTCTCTCTCTCTCTCTCTCTCTCACGCCTTTATCACTCCCCACTTAATTCCAAGCACCACCTGTAAAAGGTTTAATGCCTGGTTTTTAAACAGCTGATTGATTCTTATTGTTTCCTTCATGTCCCATAGTAGCTTCCATCAATCTATCGTGATCACTTAAGATATAAACGGTGAGTATAATAATTCTGCTGTATAATGTCCAAGTATATGCAGCACAGAGAATTAGGTTTGATTCGCAGCAGAATGGCAAACCACTTGGGTCACATCGAATAATTTACAGTGGAAAAGCAGGCAGATGCAGATCCAGGCTTGTAAATAATAAATGAGATCTGTTGTAATGTCATGTTCCCTCCACTAATGACCAACTCGTATTCATTCCAAGATGTTTATGCACTGTGTATACCTATATTCTGCCCGTTCGGTCATATAATGAGTAATGCAATCTTTCTGTCTGTAGAGAGCCAGTATTTCAAACAGTTGTCATGGTTAAGGATCTGTGCTATTGACCAGAATATTGTGAGTTTAAGCCCTGCTGTTTTACTCCACAGTGGTCAAATTGACCAAAACTACTCTTCTGTATGTTAGAAATGTAATTGTAGGTCTCTTCACTTAGCTCTTTGTGAGTGCAATCAGGGTAAGCATTCCAAACAACTTGGTAATGTGTCAGCTGTTATTCAGGTTTGTCCATTATAATCTATAGTTGTTGTTTACGTGTGCTGACCTTATGTGCTATAATGGTGTGTTGGCATATGGAGATTTCCTGCCAAAAGCAATCGTACATAATAATTCTTTAGATTTGTATAGCGCTTTTCTAGGCACTCAAAGCCTTACATAGTATAGGGGGGAAATCTCCTCAGACCACTGCCAGTGTGTAGCATCCACCTGGATGATGCAACAGCAACCATAGTGCACCAGAACACCCACCACACACCAGCTTTTGGAGGAGGAGAGTGATATAGCCAGTTCAGGGATGGAGATTATTAGGGGACCATGATAGATAAGGGCCAATGGGGGAATTTCACCAGGGTTATACCCTCTACTCTTTTACGAGAAGTGTCCAGGGATTTTTAATGACCACAGAGAGTCAGGACCTCAGTTGAACGTCTCATCCGAAAGACAGTGCTGTTTTTACAGTATAGTGTCCCCATAACTATACTGGGGCATTAGGACCTACACAGACCACAGGGAGAGCACCACCTGCTGGCCTCCCTAATACCACTTCCAGCAGCAACCATAGTTTTCCTCTGGAGGTCTCCTATCCAGGTACTGGCCAGGTTCAACTCTGCTTAGCTTCAGTGGGAAACCAGGCAAGAGCTGCAGGGCGATATGGCTCTGGCAATATATGTATAATATGTATAGTATATATAATATCTATAATGTCAGCTTTACATAAATGTATATGTAATTGTAATGTATACGTAAATGTAACGTAATTTTAAACAATTACTGTATTCGGAGTTCCGTTGTTTTGACACTTGTAGTAATCTATTGTGATTTCTGCACCATTCTTGTCATAAATGGTGAATTTGCCATCCAAATGTATGAGTTCAGGCAAAACAACCAAACTAAATACTGCATACTATTGAAATCATAATAGCTTATTAAACTGCAAAAGTCCACAGCATAACAATTAGTAGATATATGTGTATAGACGGGTAATTTCTTTCCTCTGTTCTTCCACTAAGCAAGGTAGTATGCACTGTGTTTATTTATCATTGTTATGATCTCGACTCCTCGGATCCGACAGCACTCACTCATCCAACCGAGTCTCATTAGTGCTTAACAATGTTTAATTACAGTTGTTTCCTAATAATCTGCTGTTTTAATCGGTTTCCCATTTAGCCCACAGCCTGTTTAGCATCTTATCCGGTAGTTAATAATGTCTTTCTTTATGTTATTAATCAAGTAAAGTTGATGTCTGATCCGGTAGCTGAGACCCGATTCTGCTCGGGGAGAAGATCATAAAACAGCAGTGCTTTTATGACTGACATAAAACTGCTGCTGTTTCATAGGGTTGTGGACATCGAGTATGGTGTTAAACCATGTAAGATGACCTTTAATTTGAAGGCTTGTTAATGGCTTTATATGGATGACGACTCACCTCTGAGTTACTACAGTCTCTGAATACAGCCTGTAAGATGGAGAGAAATTAACATCCACTTATCCCACACATGGAGGTTAACTGTTCTCAGTAGTATGCCACAATATTATGATTCCTGTGGCATTTAGTATGGTAGCATGTGGGTTTTTTTCTCCACATATAGAATGTATAGTTATATTCACGTTTCATTGTATATCCTCTCAGGTCAGTATAGAGTTGTACATTATCTCCTAAACTTTGAGTTTAGTTTACCTGCAGACATTGTGATAAAATGAATAAATGTTCACTCATTACACTCTACTGATTTTATTTTTTAGGTATTCCATAATAAACAATCCCATCTATATACTGTAGCATCTCAGTTAAATATTCAGTTATTTGTCTAAAAGCACCACAAAATGACATTACATACAGTCCCCTCTGAAATGGCAAGGCCAATTAATATGTTTTTGCTGTAGACTGAAGACATTTGGGTTTGAGAGCAAAAGATGAATATGAGAAGAGAGTTTAGAATTTCAGCTTTTATTTCCTCGTATTTAGATGTAGATGTGTTACACGACATAGAACATAGCACATTTTGTATGAGACCACCCAATCTGCAGGCGAGAAAAACATTGGAACACGTGACTGACAGGTGTTTCTTGTTACCCAGGTGTGTCCTGTTAGATTGATTGTTTAAACAACAAATAGCTCTGAAAATCTACTCTTGGTTTTAGTCTTCAGTTTCACCTGTGAAGACTGCATTTATGTTAAAAAGGATAAACCAACATGAAAACCAGAGAGCTGTCTATGGGAGAAAAGCAACTGTGGAGAAAGAAAGGATCTGCTCATGATCCAAAACATACAAGCTCATCTGTGAAACATGGCGGAGGTAGTGTCATGGTTTGGACTTGCATAGCTGCTTCTGGAACTGGCTCACTAATCTTTATTGATGATGTAACTCATGATGGCAGCAGCAGAATGAATTCAGAAATTTACAGGGACATTTTGTCTGCCAAAGAGAAATGCATCCAAATTAATCAGGAGGAACTTTATCATGCAGCAAGACAATGATCCAAAACACACTGACAACTCAATAAAGGACTTTATCGGGGGGAGTGTAAGGTTTTAGACTGGCCAAGTCTATCACCAGACTTTAATCCAATTGAGCAGCATTTAACTTCCTGAAGAGGAGACTGAAGGGAGAAACTTCCTGAAACCAACAACAACTGAAAGAAGCTGCGGTAAAAGCCTGAAATCATCACAAATGAAGAAACCAACAATTTCATGATGTCAATGAGTCACAGGCTTGATGCAGTTATTGCAAGCAAGGGATATGCAACCAAATGTTGTCTTATTTACTTCAATTTACTTCAAGACTTATGTGTTCCTATACTTTTGATCACCTAAAAATTGGGTGGTCTGATTTTAAAAAAAAGGTTCTATGTAGAGATGCACCGATTTTTTTGGCCGATTCCGATTTCCGATTTTTTTGTAAGTGTGACCTGCCGATACCGATTTTTGCAGATTCCGATTTTCTTTCTAAGAACTATAACTGACAGCATATACAAATAAAAATCTACTTTTCTTCAATGCAAAATTTTATTTTCATAAAAAAAGAATGATTAAACATTTATTAAACAATTTCCCCCAAACTGCACTAAGTTACAGGATCTTCTCTCACTTAAACAACTCTCAAAATAAAGTGCTCTGTGACTGGAAAGAGGTAGAAATAACAATTAACTGAAAATGAGTTGCTTTATATAACAAAACATATCATTTTCCACTATGTTTATAAATTGACCTTTTTCTCTTTCTTACTTGTCTCACAAAAGTCCAAAGATTACAAGCCTATGAACAAAACTGAAGTGTACAAAACTCTTCCAAATATTAATAGGTGCAGTGGCTAATAATTAAATAACAAGTGTAACAAGTAGAATTAGTTACTGCTCCTTTAAGGCGGAACGCTCTCTCTTACTCCCTCACTGATGAGTGGGCAGTCGGTAGACGGAGTGCGAGCTATGATCATCGCATGTATGCATATAAAGCCTGGTTATATTTCTGTTGCTCTTTGCCCTGTTTTATTTATGTTCAGTAATGCAGTTGTTAGTAGAGTGTTTTGCAAACTGCCCCAAGTGTGCGGGGGATCGACAACGCTGATAGTAAACCACTGTGAAATATCAGATACGTGAGTTTTGCTTACACCTGGCTACAACCATTCAGGCTCTGTCTAAAGCGTTACACAAGGCACCTTGTCTTTATTGCCAACATATGTATACGTGAGCATTAATGGCAAGTTTTTCTTCACAAACAGAAGCATCTCTGCCTTGTCACCTGATAATCGGTTTCTCCTTTCATCTATCACATGTCCAGCCAAGCTAAACAAGCGATCACTTTCAATGCTTGTACATGAAGCAGAGAGGTATAGGCTCGGGTGAGTGGAGCAAGCGCAGGGAAACGATCTTTGTTGATCCTCCAGTAGGTCAATGGGTTTTCGCATTTTTGCCTACGACATGTTTACATGCGGCTGTGAGCGTGGCTGTGACGTTATTGCCTGTGCCGCTGGCAATAACACGGACCGGCTCGGAATCGGAAAGACGTGAGACTGACCGGCCGGTCACTGGTCCGGGCCGAGCATGCGGAAAATCGGCCGATTCCGGTCCCTGGCCGGTCGATCGGTGCATCTCTAGTTCTATGTTTTATGTTGTTTAACACATCTAGGTGTAAATTTCAGGAAACAAAAGCTGAAATCCTAAAGTCTTGTCTCATGTACGTCTTTTGATCTCAAACCCAAATGTATTTGGTGTATAGCACAAACAAATGAATTGGCCTTGCCGTTCCAATGGTTTCGGAGGGGACTGTGGTTATGAGCATGAGAAACATGAGGACCCATGAGTCTAGACCCATGAGTTTACGGGGTTCAAACTCTCAGACATACATTAAATGACATCTTTCATGTTCTGTTTTTTTGTACATAAATTTGATCAATTTTGTTATTCAGTAATACTGAGTATTATACTGTATATCTCTTAATTGAGCACAGCCTGAGTTAATGAGATATTCAATAACACATACACTTTCTCCCAAAAGACACAAAATATTCAAATTTGTCCAAATCAATGATGGTGGAAGAAAACTGACCTGTATACTAAATGATATCGTGTCCAATCTGCCGCTTTTCTACACTTTAGTGACAATGAAAGAAAAACTGTTAAAACGGGTCTTAGTAATCAGCACAACATCTTTATTTTAAGCGCTGAGAAGCAGTGATGGTCTATAGACAGTGTGAAATTTCGTCTTCTCAGTGAGATGGCTTGTCTGATAGAATGAATCACATAGAGTAACCCCAGACATCATGATGTCTATAGGATTACGACTTACGGATAGTTAAGAGGTCTTTACTTCCTTAAGGGCTTCTACTTAAAACCTTATCTGATGGAGAACCATTAAGGATAAGGATTCCCCAAGAGGGACAAGCTAATAGACGGGTTGTAGATTTAATCTTCTATGAATGTATAGACTTCTATGAAGTCCCAAATCACATGCCTCTAATAAATAGCATGTCAAAGTAATACACCACTCTATGTAGTGGAATATGATGATGTACTTTTAAGCTCAATATAAAGCCATACATCTTCATCTTCAGTAAGCGTTTCATCCTGGCCAGGCTTGAGGTGGATCCGGAGTCTATCCTGGGAAAACTGAGCATGCACCAGGAATACATCCGGGATTGTATGCCAGTCCATTGTAGTGCATGTACAGTGTCCATACATCTATACAAGTTGAACTTTATTTGAGATTTCTTGCCTGGACAGCTCCTCAAATCTTGAACTCAAAACTCCTACAAACTTGAACTCAAAACTCCTACAAACTTCTCCTTGGTTCAGCTTGACCTAAAAAGCAAAGCATCATATTCACTTCCTGTCTCACGAGCATAATGTTTTTGGACTTATATAATAAATAATAAATCTAGGACATGGTTCAAATAAAGGCCGATGTCAAGAACATGCTGCACACCATCTTTGGCTAATAAGGCCCTCGCACTATTTGTTTCCCTCTGGTTTGTGGTGCAGTGTTGAATTGAAACTCTAGCGAGCTGTTTTAAATGCCGCACACGTTGTTGCACATGGGTTCGGTTTCACAATGAGAATAAGTGGCCGTAACTCGTTATGCCTGCTTAAGCCACATTTTGTTCGCGATTCTTCTTGATTTATTCATTTACACAGTGCTGCACGGTTTAAATATTTACAGATTGCTGGTTTATTATGGCTAACATCAACATGTAGCGGAGATGAGGGAGCCATATGGTTGCACTCAGCCAACACTCATAAGCTTCCACGGCACATACTCACTTATATGCTAATGTGTGCTAATGTGTAAATGGAGCAGTGCATACACAGGAAGTGGAATAGCTTTACTTATTCATACACAGGATATATATACCGAACACCACATTGTTTAGATCTTCCTCTAATCTTAATGGAGAGAAGGTTGAGTGAGGAAAAGGTCAGCTGTGACACTGTTTTTTTTTTTGTTTTTTTTTGCACCATCGTTTTCTTGGTTTGTCTTGTGGTCTAGTGACTCATACAGTATTTGTGCGTTTTGCTTTTTCAGAAATTCAAAGCTTTAAAGACTGTGTGTTTGTGTTCATAATTGATAGCATTGTTGATCATTATAAATATTTATAGTGATTTACAGTGTGTGTGTGTGTGTGTGTGTGTGTGTGTGTGTGTGTGTGTGGCTCTCTTGAGTCTGCAGAACCTCAGATCTCCTCATATCTCCTAAATTGCTCTGTTCTCTACCCCCCACCCCCACCCCCACCCCCACCCCCATCCCCGTCTCCCTGCACCTGAGTTTGTTTGCATTCATCCATCTCTTATCACCTTCCTTCCCTTTTTCACTTTCTCTTTTCCTTCTATCCATTATATTGCTAATGGGATTCGGTCTTTGTGTGTGTGTATCTGTTTAAATCTTTGTTTGTAAGGTGTTGGTCATGTTTGCTGTAGTTTGTGTGTGTCAGCCGTACCTGGACTTGGAGGTTGGGGATTCTGTTTATTCGGCTGGGTTTTTTTTTTTTGCAGAAATCCTGTGTGCGCATTAATGATTACGTGCCATATGTTGGACAATCCAATCAATCCAGAATTAAATTCAAACTAAACATTACTATTTTGTTTACGTAGATGAGGCAGTGTGTGCGCTGATATTTGTCATGGACACGCCCCCTCTTCATGCCGGGTGCGTTCATGGCGACTGAATTTGTGTCAGTTGGTGATTTCTGTAATGTTTGCTCAATGAAAGCGTCTATAAAAATGGAAAGCCTGAATCAAGTTTGAATATAATACACATTTTTGCGTTCTGAGTGAGAGAATAACGATTTCTTGTCTTCTATTGGTCATCAAACTCTTGACTTTTTGTAGGTTCTTTAAATACATTGCTGCTGTTATCTTTAAAAATAAATCATGATGTACTGTATATATTGTGCATTGTAATGATGACTAAGCATTCCGATATCCAAATTATTAAACATCCCTCTCGTCTCTTCCTCTTCTGCTCTTTTTCATGCCTTAATCTCTCCACACCACTCACCGTCTCTCTCACACTCATTTTCTTCTCCTCCTCCTCCTCCTTCTTCTTCTTCTTCTTCTTCTGTATTTTGCTGTCAGTAGCAGAACAGAATATGTCTGAGTTACTTCCGTTCATTTTTTAAATCTCTTTCTCTCTCTCGCTCTTTTTATGTGTTTACGCATCGTCTTCTTATCCTACACTTTTCTTGGCGTCTCTCTTTTACCCCCCCCCCCCAATCACTTTGTTTGACTCATTTTCTTATCACTCGCTCACAGTCTGCAAAGACGCTGATCCCTCACCCACTAATGTCTGTGCGTGTGAATGTGGGTGTTTATGTGTGTGTTTGTGATTAGGTCTGCGGTTGTAGGTCAGTTAGATGGTGTATGTGCTTCTGCCTGTGTTTGAGTTTTTCCTAAATGCACTAATAGGTTTAGTCAGTAAATAGCTTGGGGTGAGACATGTCCTTCCTGTACAATGATGTTTTGATCAAAAAAAAAAAAAAAAAAAAGCATAATATTCCTTTTGATTTTTAAGCCAATTCTCTCCTATTCATTTAAAACGACCACTGATGTGGTTTCATTACAGCTGAAGCTTAATCTTTTTGGCTTTAATGCAAGAAATCATGAACCAGCTTTAAAACCCTATCCTTTTCTAAATCTCAAATTCAACCCCAATCTCAAATTCTACCCCACCATTTATTCTCCCCTCTATCAAACCATTCCTTGAAGAGCCTCAAACTAAAGATTTACCCAACCCCAAAATCTCCTCAATCTCAGATTCTGCTCAAAGATTCTGCCCCTCTTATCCTACCTCAATCTCAAATTTAATCCAAGATCTACTGTACATTCAGCCGTAGAATTCTTCCTCAACCCAATATTCAACCTCAAACCCGGTTTCTACCCGAACCTATGATTTTAATCGTGAAGCTAGCATTAAATATGAAGCCCTGTCCTCAGGTTCAACCCTCAGCCTCAAATTCTATCCTAAACTCACATTACAGTATATGTCAAGATTATACCCCAAAACTAAAATTCTATCCCAAGATTATTTTTTTTTTTAGCCCAAACCCAGTTCGACCCCAACAGTGGAGCTTGGCTTTGAATAGACTCAGGTGTGGCTCCTGCTTTATTGGAATGAAAACCTGCACCCACCCCGGCCCTTGGCAGATAAGATTGGACACCCCTGATCTAACCCATGACCAGATTCTTTCCAAACTAAGTGTTGGGCCGCCATGTGGCACCAGCGCAGGTGTTCAATTCGGTTGAGATCAGGTGACTAAGACCAACACCATATAATTTACATCAATTTCATCCTCGACAAACCATTCAGTGAGCCCTCGTACAGTACCATGTGGATGGGGGTGCAGTCATCCTGGAAAAGACCACACCCATTGGGATAGAAATCATAGGGTGAAGGTCAGAATAACTTTGTATTGATTTGCAGGGGCTAGTGAATGTGTACAGTGCGTCAGAACTTTGTTCCAGAGCAATTAGTGAATTGCTTCCCACCCGCTAAAGGTTTGTTGCTAATCGGGTGTAGACTTGCCATCTGCAGAATTCTGTCTTTTCAGCAAGAGTCAGAAATGAATATGGAACTTTAGAGATACCGAAAGCAAGATTGAGGAAGAAAAAGAGAAGTGAGAGCGAAAGACTTGTGTGTGTGTGTGTGTGTGTGTGTTCTTTCATAAATTTGTGTGCAAATCATTGTGCAGTTTTATGTTTGTGGGCATTGTGTTGTTTGTGCTGGGGATTAGTTATGTCTGCAAATATATAAATTTTGCAATTTTAAACCAAATTGTTTCTTTATTACATTAGCAGCACGCTGTGCTTGCTGCAGATGCTCATTTGCTCATTTGGATCCATACTGAGTACTTTTCCACAATAGCACATCTCCCAACAGAGCCACAGAAGGATTGAGACGCAAATAGCATAGAAATAACTTTCTTTCCAACTTATCTGCCTTCTAACATTATAACAGCCTCTGCACAATCAGCCTTTCTATAAGATCAAATGAGGACATTTGGAAGTGAGAGGTTTTCGAATGTTGTTGTTTTGTTTTGGTGCTTTTCATATCTTTGAGGACAAATCCTCTTTTTCAAGACATTATCCATATTTATACCACAATGCCGTTGAATTCTCAAATCTGATTGGCCAGAAACTGGTGCTTAATTTTCTATAACAGCAGCTCTGACAGTAGCCAATGGAAGAAACCACAGAGAAAAATTAAAAATTAAAAAAAGGTAATTGTGACTTTATTGCTCACAATTGCTACTTTATATCTCACAATTCTGAATTTTTGTTCCTCAGAATTGCGAGATTTAAACTTGTAATCACAATTCTGAGGAACAAAATTCAGATTGTAGCAACTGTGAGCAATAAAGTCAGAATTACCTTTTTTAAAAAATTTTTTCCATTATGAGTTTAAATCTTACAATTCTGACTTTTTCTTTTACTCGCAATCTAGACACACACTTGTCACAGTCCCTGAAATGTGAATAACATAACGCCTTTGTATCTCAGCGACAGGTTTTCCTTGTCTTCACTAACTGATGAGTGTTGTTCTTATGTAGCCTATTTATAGAGAATGATTAATGCTTTGTCGGTGCATTCTTTGCAGCTCACAATATTTCAAGTGGACGTCTAAATTGTGAGGGGTAAAAAGTCAGAATTGTGAAACATAAACTCGTAATTGCGAGAAATAAAGTCAAAATTGTGAGAAAAAAAGTCGCAATTCTGAGCTATAAAGTCAATATTACCTTTTTAATATATATTTTTTTCTCCATGATGGAAACATTCTTCCATAGTAGTCCTTACTACGAGGCACATCACAGGTTTATATTAATGCACTTATTCCAATAGAGATAAATTAAAAAAAAAAAAAAAAATCTTGTTATTTAATGTTTACATAACATTTATGGAAGGAGTCTCCAGTGTCACTGCTATGGCATGTTGTTCTTTAATTAATTTGAAAAGAAAAAGTAATCATTAGCAAATTGCTGTGGTATAAGAGGAATAAAGCACTTGGGATGTATTATTAATAATCAACTTCCGGGTGGTAACATTGACGCCACTTTGTGTCAGGCCTCATCACACCAAACTGGGAGGATGAGGTCTAACACACAGGACTGACCAGGGCTGCTGTTTTTAAACACACAATCGAATACTTAAACAGCATGATCTAACTTATTAGCAAAATTGCATGATAGTTTCAATTATCACAAAGCCTAATAACATAGGCCAAAGGGGCTGAAAACGTGGTTAATGATTTTAATAATAAAATATGATAAACTTCAGGTTAGTTAGCTTGGTAATTTAGCTACTGGATTTAATGTTAGCTAGCTTGCTAGGAACCTTGGCTAGTAGCTGTATTGTGAGGCCAAAGCTATTCGCAAATAGATAAATAAATACTGAGTGTGTATGTGTTTATTTGATTAATATTTGATATATGCAGCTTGAGACTGTTCCATGCAGTTTAGTAGTAGTAGTATTTCTCTCTCTCTCTCGCTCTCTCTCTCTCTCTCTCTCTCTCTCTCTTTGTGTGTTTAGTGTGTTTATGGTTGTGTGTATTTGATGGTTGCTCTGACAGAAGGTAATTGGTTTCCTCACACTCTTCCCTCTGGTTGGAGAAGCAGCAGAAAGCAATTTGTGCAGCACGTCAGTTCACATCTGCACTCTCTACAACACACACACACACACACACACACACACATACACACACACACACACACATACACACACACCTTTTCAGAAGATCTAAGAGATAGACTAAAGCTTTATCCTCATTGCTTTTCATGATTGTAACATCTAGGTATGGTCCAGAGCGTGCAAACAGAAAACTTTGTAGATCCAGGAGTTCTAACTCTGGATTAGGAGAAGGGCGTGATCATATGTTTCAGTAAGTTAAAAATAGTTCCTGTGCAATTTCTTTCAAATCTGTAGGCCTCAAGCTGGTAGCCATAAATAATTCAACATTAGTGTTATCTACATCTTGGATACAATATGTGGCCACACGCAATGTATAAGGCTTTTCTGATTCTAATAAGCAGAGGATTGAATTTAAAAACAAGCAGCCTGTTGCTAACAGTTAGCATTAGCTTTTTCACTGGCTAAGATGAAAACAAACACCAGGGTCTTTGGTTATATCTATGTTCTTCACCACAGGTTTCCAATGATTGTGGTGGCAATCGCCCAAGCTATTAACTAGTTTACGAAGATGAAGGTCATGTGATATCACACGGCCATCTTGCTCATGTTCCAAAAAAAAAAAAAGGAAAATTAGCAACAGTTTGCTGAAAGTGGCTGACTTTGGAGTCTAGCTAAATAAACAAAAATAGTGCCATGAAATAAGCCATTAATTATAGCTAGATGGATAACGTCATGGCAAGGGTTTGTTAACATAAATAGCTAAATAGTTAGTTCATATCTTCTAGCATCACTTGAATAAAAGGAGCTGTTGCACTGCAGTCTCTAGACATTACTTACGTAATGCTAGATCAGCACTTTTGATGATGTCCTCAAAAGTCATTAGTGAGGGACCAGTCTGACAGCGGGGATTACTTCAGTGACCACACCTGCTTTATTTTGAAAATAAAATGGTGAAATGTTTAGAAATGTGGCCCAAACAGGTTGTTACAGTTTCCCTGAATGGCAACAAATGCCATGTGCTCATGTTTTGGTTTCTGTTCTTTTCCTGTCTCCATTCCTCCATTCACATTTTTTTTTTTTTTTTTGGTTTGCTACCCTATTGTGTTCACCTGTTCTGTGTTAGCCCTTGATTATTTTGTTTGTGTATATACCCTGTTTTCTCAAAGTATCACTGCAAAGTTGTATCGTGCAGTTAGTTACTTTAAGTCGGAGCCTTGTTTTGTTCTGAATGGTGTTTCATTGCATATTCTGCTTTTGACTTTAACCTGCTGTGACATAGATTATTATTTTTGTTTGACATGGGCCGTTTCTCAATATGTGTTCTTGTGCGATCTCGCGTCCTTGTGAACTCGTTCTACGTCGTCATCATCCACCGCCGAAGTTCAATTCCAATACTGAAGAACGCAAGTACCGGGGACCCATGAAATTACCCGGATGTGTTCTTGATATCGAGGATGCATCGGATGCAGACCTGAGCGCACCGAACGGCAAAACGATAGCGGATGACTGAAGCCTGACCAGTACCTGAAGTTTTTTTTAACGACAAACTTTTAATGATAATAAAATAAGTTTATTAAATAAACTTTTAATAACAATTGTCAATAATGACAATATCAAAATATGTGTCTAAAAAGAATGATTTTGATATATACTTTAGATTGAGATATATATGAGGTTGTTGAAAAGTCTAATTTATCTATGCTACCTTCGCGTAGGTAGTGGTAAACCTGTTAGCTTAGTTTTTAGTTCACGTGAGGTTGCAGATGCAAACAGAGAGCTTACTACTTTAAAACATGCTTAATTAACTATTGGTTAATCAGCCAGTTAACAGTAAATCTTTTAACCAGCTGAAACATCTTACGTCGGGAGCACTGTAGAAATGAGGACCCTGTTCCACTACTAGAAATGTGCTGGGTCGGTCCATTGCACCACAGGAAGCTCAATTCTCGCAAAGCTGCATCCTGTGTCGTCCTGTCCTTCTGAGTTCATTCTTTCAAGGCAGCCTGGCAAGACCGGTCTTCATGAGAATGCAAGTTCTTTCTTTGCGTTCTTAGAATTGAGAAACAGCCTTTGTGTTCTGCCCTTTGCTATGGACCAAACGAAACCACTACTGCACTTGCATCCTGCCACACACTTTAAACTTTAAGTGCATTTTACATACCATGTTTTGGTTTGGTTTAGTATGATAGTGTGCTTAGTAAGCCATTCCTGATTTCCTGTCAAAACAAATCATCTTTAAAACCTGGAAGTTGAAGTTCTCTGTCTAGGACATTACCTAACAGTTCTCAGAGTGTTTGCTGTCAGGATATCAGTACCTACCTAGAAGATGGAGCCTGATTTTTGGTGGAGATATCCCTCTAAGTGTTACGATTACAGACTGACAGTTAAAATGACACTTATTGATCACTCTCACACTTTTTTAGCCCAAACACTTCTGTTGCATCATTTGCTATGGACAGATTGTTTTGGCTTTGCTCAGAAGCTTCACTCTCGCCTGTTTGACACTCCCTGATTTTTTTTGTTCAAGCACAAACATAATTTAGCATCTGTCACTCATGCTCGATAGGGCTCGGAGCATCAGACTGACCATCAGACTCTCTCCCTCCCTCCACGGACGTTATCTCATTCCACTCAGCTTTGTCTAAAGTTTCACATCTTTCCTCCAGGAAGGGAGCAGGACAGCCTGTCAGGTGATTTTTTTTTTTTTTTTTTTTTTTTTTGAAAACGAATGCGTATCGAGAAGGAAAGAAGAGAGACAGAGAGATGCATACTATCTTCCTTTATACTTTAGGTATATGTTCTCTTTTCCCTCTTTCCTCCACGCCCCTTTCTCTTTGCATTAGGCTCACTGTCAGCATAGCGCCTAGCATCATGTTAACCCCCTTGGCGCTATCATCACTGCACTTATGGAGCCGTCTATCTGAGACAGCAAGAGGGAGAGAGATATAGAGAAAGGGAAGGAAAGAGGAGTAGCTTTAGGGCAAAAAGGTAGCAAGGGGAGTTCGGTAGAGAAAGTTTCTTGGGAGAGGAAGAGTGTGTGTGTGTGTTTGAGCGAGAGAGAGAGAGAGAGAACATGTAGGCCCAGACAGAAGAATAGGAGGAATGGAGGAATGGAACAAGAGACAGAAGGAGAATGAGGAATAGAGCAAGAAGCGAGGGAATAGAGGACAACAAGAAAGAGTGAAGTCTTCTGCCCTGTGGCTTGCATCACAAAAAAGTACTGAGCACAGATCTTATATAAATCCTTAGGGGGGAAAAAGAGATTTCCAAAGGGGCTGAAAGTGATGGAGAGAATAAACAAAGGAATGAAAGAAGGAAAAAAAAAAGTGAAAATATGAAGGAAGAAGAGAAGTGACGAAAGAAAGGGAATGAGAGTTTGATAAAGGAAAAAGAAGAGAAAGAGAATGTAAAAAAAAGCAGAAAGAAAAAAAGAAATGAGGAAAAAAGAAAAAATGTGAGACATATAGTAGGAATGAGAGAAAAGAAGAAAATAGAAAGAAAGAAAATTAAAAGATAAACAGGCATAAGCAGATCCCAAAGTTTCCATTAAAAGCACATCCTGAAGTGCATGGACTTCACTAATGAAAAACAATATTCTCCATCAAGCTGGTTCCAATTTTCTCGAATAGCAGTTGACAGATCAGCTTTGCAGGATGGAACCTTGTCATGGCCCAATTTTTTTTTTTTAAATTTCCACCATAAATTTGCAATCGGATTGAGATCCGGACTGTTTGCTGGCCATGTGACTGAGTTGATCTGCCTTTCCTGAAGAAAAGCTTTAACACTCTTTGCTCTGTGGCAAGATACATCATCATCCTGAGAAAACGTCTTCATCACCAAACCTATTTTCTACTGATGGAACGAGAAAAGTGTCCAAAATTTCAGTGTACACCTGTGCATTGACTGTTGAGGTCTCCCCTGGTCCTTTACCTGACATGCGACCCCATATCATAAATGAGTGCGGAAATTTGATTGTTTTCTTCAGGCAGTCAACTTTATATGTTTCATTAGAACGGCACCAGACAAAAGTTCCAGCATCGTCTCCTTGGCCAATGCAGATTCATGATTCATCACTGAATATCACTTTCATCCAATCATCCACACTCCATGATTGCTTCTCTTTAGCTCACTGTAACCTTGTTTTCTTCTGTTTAGGTGGTTTCATTTGGCTTTTCTATACGTAAATCCCATCTCATTCAGCTGAGTTCTTACAGTTCTGTCACAAACATTGACTCCTTTTTCCACCCATTTGTCTTTCATTTGTTTTGTTGTTCATTTTCTATTTTCAAGGCATATTGCTTTGAGTTTTCTATCCTGACACTTTGACGTCTTCGTTGGTCGACCCATATGTTTTCCTTTTATAACCTTCCCATTTTGTTTATACTTGCACCTAATATTAGACACAACTGACTGGAAGCAACCGACATCTTTTACCACACTCCGTGTCGTATTTCCTTCTCGAAGGAGTTTTATAATCCTTTCCACTGTTTCAAAAGACAACTCTGTAATTGGGGCCATGTTTCCTTTCACAAAGTCCAAGGTTAAGGTCTGTAAGCACTCTCTTTTAACTGCCGACTAATTTGCATTTTTAGACTGGTATTTGTTTTAGAAATGCAAATTACAAGGTGATTCCATATTTTTTTCCTCTACTTGATCTGGAAACAAAATACGCCATTAATTAAGCAAATTTTATTTAATTTGTTTGAGGTATGTTTCACGAAGCCAGAATGTTCAGCTATTAAACAAAAGTTGTTTTGTGTCATATCTGCGATTTGTTTATTTGCTACGAAGTAAAAAAATACGCCGAGCGAGCATCCTCTAAGTGTGGTGATTCCATCATTTTTGCCAGGGGTTGTATAAACAGCTGTTCCCTGATCAGCATCTGTTTCTGTCTCTCTGTCGAAGTCAACAAAACAAAAAACAACGCAGCTTGTCATGTTACACAGGAACCAGAAAGCCTTGTCTGTCCATTTACTGCTAAATGTACAGCTTTAATTCTGACTGATACTGGAGACTCCTTCCAGAAATGCTACATAAACGTGTGTTGTTGCGGTGTGTTGTAAACAGTGCGCTGTTGCTTGCTAGTATCAAACTTTACCTGCATTTGAAGGATGAGTGGTTGTTAAATCTTAGACTGAAAGGCTGTGAGTTCAACGAGCACTCGGCTCTCTGCTTGGATTGGATTTTGTCTGACTTTGGCTTTGGATAAAAGTGTTTGCATCAAATAGTGATTGTGTCTGTGATTAGATTGTTGTGTAGCGTCTAGTTATGGCAAATCACTGCTTTGATCATCAGGTGATTTTTATCTACAGTAAACTGGCTAACTGTGCTTATTATCTGTTGGCATACAAGTTAGTGACATACACACAAACACACACACACGCGCGCACACACACACACACACACACACACACACACACACACACACAGAATGCGATGGTCAGAGCTCTGATGAATCATGGTGGCTAACAGTGTTAGATACGCCGCTGCAGTTCTGCAACCCCGTGAGCCAAAGGCCAAACCGTTCAACTGTAACTTTATTACACACCAATTCCCTGCTGTGTGTGTGTGTGTGTGTGTGTGTGTGTGTGTGAGTGAGAGAGAGAGACAGAGAGAGAGAGAGAGGAGAGGAGAGGAGAGTTTATTACTAGAGTTAAACAGTATGTGTGCTGAATAAGTGAGCTTTGTGTGTGTTAGTTTTGTTTGCCTGCTTGTGTGTGTATTACTTTGAGTTTAGTGTGTACCTGCTTGTGTATTTATTTGAGATTTGTGTACCTTTTTGTGTGTATTAATTTGATTGTGTGTATTCATTTGAGTTTAGTGTGTGTATTAATTAGAGTTTTGTGTACCTGTTTGTGTGTGTATTAATTAGAGTTTTGTGTACCTGTTTGTGTGTGTATTAATTTTTTAGGTTTTTTTTGTACCTACTGTACTTGCATGTATTACTTTGTGTTTTTTTTTTGTGTACCTGCTTGTGTGTGTATATTAATTTGAATTTGGTGTGTACCTGCTTGTGTGTATTACTTTGAGTTTTGTGTACCTGCTTGTGTATTTGAATTTGATGTGTATCTGCATGAACCACATATCTTTACGTGTGTGTGTGTGTGTGTGTGTGTGTGTGTGTGTGTGTTTGTATGTTTTTATGTCTATTCGCTTAAAATTGTGATTTGCTCCCATGTGCATTACTTTGAGGAATTCGAATTCCTTTTTGAAATCTAGTCTAGTACTCAAACGGATGTTCGGCTCCCACTTTCTCTGTGTTTGTGTGTTTGAGAAAGACCGAGGGGGAGAGAAGGCTGTGAGAACTTTTGTTATGCCGTTATTATCACAGATGAGGTTGGAGAAACAGGCTTTGTGATGGTTGTCTGTTGTCTCAGTCGTTTATTCGCTTATTTGCATAAATACACTTGAAAAATCAAAGCATTTATCTGAAGCAATTTCCTTCTCCACGCTCTGCAGGGCTGAAATAGCTATTCACACCAGCACACACACACACACACACACACACACACACACGCATACACATACTCATACTCAAACACCTGCATACAAACACTCTCATAGTCACTATCATAGAGTGTAAGAGTGTGTGTGTGTGTGTGGGTGTGTGTGTGGCCAGAACAGGACAGAAATTTCACTCATGACCAGCTGCTGAGAGAGCGTTATAGGCTGGACCGAGTCTGAGTGTTTCATATATAAATATAAACTCACATGGGTCTTTCCCCATGCAGGTGCACATATAATTCACAGGCTAATGCAGGAATATTATTCATTTGCTTGCGTCCAAGACATTTATTTGTCGTATTTTTTTTGCAGTCAGAAATGAATGTTTGCAGTATTGCCTGCTGAGACCCCAAACACAGTGCTGAAGCAGGGCCAAATGATATTTTCCTTCCCCCCCCTCCCTTCTCCCAGAGGATCACTGAGAGTTTGCTTGCAATAGTTACATCATTCATGATGTCAACACAAACTCCAAAGACAAAGCAAAAATGGTACAGAGTGATAGATTTACACACATGCCATGGCCATGCCATATTACAGTATGTTCCTCAGTTGCTGTGAGTTGCCCTGACAATCCTATAATAGTAATTCACATTAAGGAGGGCAAAGTTGGCGGGACGTTTCTACACATATATTGACTCAGATATGGTAAACATCATGAACTTTAGGCTCGAAAGAAATCTGACTCCACGGGAGCCACAACCAGTCGGGGGAGCAAGAGAGAGTATGGAATTGATTATATCAGGAAAGCGTAAGCCATCCGAGTGTGTTGGAGACCAAAAATGCGCAGATTCAATAATAAAATACATGGTTGAAGCACAAATTGGGTTGGAAGTGACCAGCAGTGGCAGACTGCATTTTAGATTGCAAGTGTTAGTGTTGGTCATAAACAGGCTTGGTTCAACTGCTACTTAAATCTCTCTCTCTCTCTATCTCTCTCTCTCTCTCTAGGCCACAGACAATGATTTTGGCACGTTTGGTGTCGTGCGCTACTACTTCAGTGACGAGCCTGACCAGTGAGAAAATCATACATTCATTTTCATATTCTTAATCATTTTCATTTAGGAACCTCGCAGATTTATCCACCCTATCTGTAACTCCGCCCCCTGCAGATTCTCACTGGACCCCGTGACGGGCTGGGTGACACTGCGGGGTCGTCTGGATTACGAGCTGTCACGTCGCTACACTCTGACGATTTTGGCCCGTGATGGTGGTGGGGAAGAGACCACAGGACGTCTCCGCGTCAACGTGATGGACGTGAATGACAACGCTCCCGTCTTTCAGAAGGACGCTTATTCCGGTTCACTGATGGAAAACCAGCAAGTCGCTCAGCAAGTGGCCAGAGCGAGGGTGAGTCCTAAAATCATGGCTCTGTTCTATTAGAGGGATAGTTCACCAAAAAATTTAACTTCTGTCATCAATCACTCACCCTCATGTCGCTCCAAACCCATAAGACTTTCGTTCATCTTTGGAACACAAATGAAGACCTTTTTAATTAAACCTGGGTGATTTCTGTCCTTCTATTTTTTAGTCCAGTAACCAAAACTTTCAAGCTCCTAAAAGTGTGACTCCAGTGGTTTAATCCCAGTTTTATGAAGCGATACAAATGCTTTGTGTGTGCAAAAAAATGAAAAAATAGGTCTTTATTCGCACAATATCTTTACTTCTGCATAGATCAGACAAAAAAAATGCAAGTCCTCCTCTATGTCGAAATCTGCAGACATCTTTATTCTATGTAACTCGTTTTGTGTACAGCGTCCCTCTTGTGATACAATGGGACCTGGAAGCGCTGCTCTGTTTACAGCAGAGGAAGAGGAGGACTTGCAATTTTTTTAGCCTTATGGGCCAAAAGTCTTATGGGTTTGGAACGACATGAGGGTGAGTAACTGATAACGGAATTTTCATTTTTGGGTGAACTATCCCTTTAAGAGTCACATATACAGCCTTTTGTTGAATCAAACCAAACTATGACCTTATTATGACTTACACATACAGTACCTTGCAAAAGAATTCACCCCCTTGGTATTTTTCCTGTTTTGTTGCATTACAACCTGGAATTAAAATACTTAAAGAGGCAGAACAGGCAACAAAGAAGAACATAAACTAAAGCATCTTTTCATGAGTTAATTCAGTTTTAATACAAGTTATTTCTTATTTAAAGTAATGTGTATTTAAGAAGTAAATGTAATAGAGTAAATATACAGTGCCCTCCACTAATATTGGCACCCTTGGTAAATATGAGCAAATAAGTCTGTGAAAAATTGTCTTTGTTGTTTGATCTTTTGTTCAAGAAATTCACAAAAATACTCTGCTCTCATCGATATCAAACAATTGCAAACACAACACAGGTTTCTCCAAAAAAATATCTTTGTTAAATATAGGTGTGCAACAGTTATTGGCACCCCTATGAATTCATATGAGAAAAATATATTTGAAGTATGTTCCCATTGATATTTTACATTTTTTTAATACACCTGGGTGTCTAGGAACAGGAAATTATTCAACCATGACTTCCTGTTTCACAGGGGTATAAATATGAGGTAACACATAGGCCAAATTCCCTTAGTCATTTATAACAATGGGTAAGACCAAGGAATATAGCTGTGATGTGCGGCAAAAGGCTGTTGAGCTTCACAAAATGGGAAATGGCTACAAGCACCATCAGGGCAATAATTAAGAAGTTCCATTCAACTGGAAATGTTATGAATCAACCTGGAAATGGACGTGTGTCTATATTGTCTCAACACACTGTGAAGAGGATGGTTCGAGAGGCCAAAAAATCTCCAAGGATCACAGCTGGAGAATTGCAGAAGTTAGTTGCGTCTTGGGGTCAGAAAGTCTCCAAAATCCGAAGTCACCTACATCACCACAAGTTGTTTGGAAGGGTTTGAAGATAAAAGCCTCTACTCTCATCCAAAAACAAACTCAAGAGTCTTCAGGACAATGATCCAAAACATACATCAAAATCAACACAAAAATGGTTTACTGACCACAAAATCAAGGTGCTGCCATGGCCATCCCAGTCCCCTACCATAGAAAACCTGTGGGATGAACTGAAGAGGAGAGTCCACCAGCGTGGACCTCGAAATGTGAAGGATCTGGAGAGATTCTGTATGGAGGAATAGTCTCAGATCCCTTGCCATGTATTCTCTAACCTCATCAGGCATTATAGGAGAAGACTCAAAGTAGTGACTAAAAGGGTGCCAATAATTGTTGCACACCTATATTTAACAAATATATATATTTTTTGGATAAACCTGTGTTTTGTTTGCAATTGTTTTGTTGTTTGTTTTGTTTGCAGTTGTTTTGTTGTTTGTTTTGTTTTGCAATTGAAGATAATTTTTGTGAATTTCTTTGACCAAAAGATCAAACGGCTAAACAATAAAGACAATTTTTCACAGCCTTCTTTGCTCATATTTACCAAGGGTGCCAATATTAGTGGAGGGCACTGTAATAAATGTGTTACTACCCACCTCATAGCAAAGCATGTGAGGAACATAATCATAAGTATTTTCTATATCAGTTCTCTTTACATGCACATAAACTCAACACAGAATTCAGACGCTGCATGAACGTATGTACCAGATCTTTTTATTCTGTCTTTTCAATAATCATGGCCCGAGTCCACGGTAGGAGTCAGATCACAGGTTGATGCATTAATCAGAGACTAGTCCAAATTTGAACAGGCAGACTGAGGTCAAAACCAGAAAATATGACGACAGCTAGCAAGCAAGTCAAGGAAACTAGAAACTGAAAACAGTGGAACTATGGCATAGAGCTGGATATACTGTACATCAGTACAGCACATTATCCTAAACAGAGGAGATTCTTGTTATGAGAATGTATGGCATATTTCATTTTTCTCCTAAAAATGGGTCGGCACCCGCCTTGCGCCTTGAGTCCCCTGTGATAGGCTCCAGGCGACCCTGCGACCCTGTGTAGGATAAGCGGTACAGAAAATGCATGGATGGATGTCTGTGGTGTCCATTTCATCTAACCAGAATGTTCTGGAGCAAAATAACGTTTTCCTCATCTTCTTTAATCCCAGCGTGTCCTGCTGTCTAGTCCAATCACTTCACTCTTTAGCACTTATTAAACTCCTGTCTCAGCATATATGCCTCTGTATTATTGGTTAATACATTATGTCAGGGTTTGATGTCTCTAGACTCTGCTAATAACACTTCTCATCTGAGTGCTAAGCTGAGTGATGATAGACAGATGGCTGTAAATAGGCCTGCCACAAAGCACTTGCTTCCATTCAGACGTGTTGATTTGCCATTTATCTGATAGTCAGTTTGATATCATGTTCTTGTTCTTATGATTTCAGCAGTGATTGCGTGGATGAGTTTGCTCCTGGGTTCTCATGAATTCTGTTATCTTTCTCAATTGAATGATGCACATTAAGCGAATTATATTCATGACCATATTATGATCTGGTATATCGCAAATGCTCTATTCTAATCGGTGCAATAAAGGAAGGAATAAAACAGGACAGAGTGTGCTGTAGTAGGAATTTAATCAACAACAGTGTGGTGTTATGCAGCTCAACAAAAAGCGGGGTCACTGTTAACACCCCAAAGTTAATTATTTCCCTTCCTGTCGCACTTCCTGTAGTGTTTTATTTCTCTTGTACCAGAGCAATTTATTAACTAAAGAACTACACATTATACTTTTTATCACCGTTAGGTTCCTGGAATCATTTAATTAATCAAAAAATGTAATAACCTTCAAATTGCTATGGTGTAAGAGGAATAAAACACTTTGAGACATGCTGTTATTGGAAAATAATCTACTTTGGCATGATTACAGTCAGTGGTGGAAATGGCTAACTGACTGTCTCTCTCCCCTTCAAACTGTTCTCTCTCGTTCTTGCCTTTTTTGACTATCAACATGGATTTGAGTGACAGCCTGTGTCAGTGCTATAAAAAAAAATTAAAGTGGTACAGTGAAAGCCCATAGTGTCTTGAGAATCTGCAAAATTGACAGCTAAAACACTTTACAAACATTACATATCTCTCTTTGTACAGTGGGGGAAAAAAGTATTTGATCCCCTGCTGATTTTGTACGTTTGCCCACTGACAAAGAAATGATCAGTCTATGATTTTAATGGTAGGTGTATTTTAACAGTGAGAGACAGAATAACAACAAAAAAATCCAGAAAAACGCATTTCAAAAAAGTTATAAATTGATTTGCATTTTAATGAGGGAAATAAGTATTTGACCCCTTCGAATTAGTACTTGGTGGCAAAACCCTTGCTGGCAATCACAGAGGTCAGACGTTTCTTGTAGTTGGCCACCAGGTTTGCACACATCTCAGGTGGGATTTTGTCCCACTCCTCTTTGTAGATCCTCTCCAAGTCATTAAGGTCTCAAGACTGACGTTTGGCAACTCGAACCTTCAGCTCCCTCCACAGATTTTCTATGGGATTAAGGTCTTGAGACTGGCTAGGCCACTCCAGGACCATAATGTGCTTCTTCTTGAGCCACTCCTTTGTTGCCTGTGTGTTTTGGGTCATTGTCATGCTGGAATACCCATCCACAACCCATTTTCAATTCCCTGGCTGAGGGAAGGAGGTTCTCACCCAAGATTTGATGGTACATGGCCCTGTCCAGTACTTGGCCACTACTTTGACCCCAGTTCTTGGGGTCATAGGCAGCATTCCTCCTCCTCGAAACACGGCGAATTGAGTTGATGCCAAAGAGCTCGATTTTGGTCTCATCTGACCACAACACATTCAGATGTTCATTGGAAAACTTCAGACGGGCCTGTACATGTGCTTTCTTGAGCAGGGGGACCTTGCGGGCGCTGCAGGATTTCAGTCCTTCACGGCGTAGTGTGTTACCAATTGTTTTCTTGGTGATTATGGTCCCAGCTGCCTTGAGATCATTAACAAGATCCTCCCGTGTAGTTCTGGGTTGATTCCTCACCGTTCTCATGATCATTGAAACTCCAAGAGATGAGATCTTGCATGGAGCCCCAGACCGAGGGAGACTGACAGTTATTTTGTGTTTCTTCCATTTGCGAACAATCGCACCAACTGTTGTCACCTTCTCACCAAGCTGCTTGGCGATGGTCTTGTAGCCCATTCCAGCCTTGTGTAACGAATCAATCATTACTAGCATTATTCTTTTCCACCAGAATAATGTAATGGATCAACTTTAAACATGAAAAACGGAACAGAAGCGCACGCTTGGATTCGAAGCACCTTTTTAAAGGAGACGAGTTTTAAAGCGTGCCCACGTTATCTACCAGAATGTGTAGTAACTCGGATGAATCTGCAACGTTTAAAAATATTCTCCACCAGTTACAATTTATGTAACGAATTAAAAGATGTTTAACACGTTTAAATGTATTCTCCAATTTATATAAGGAATTAGCTCGAATGGCGTGAAATATATCTATATATCTAATCAACGCGTGTTGTGACCAGTTATAAATATACATCAGCCATGAAAGGGAATTTGTGTATGTGCACATATACATATAGATAATTAACTACAACGGATTATAATTAATTATGACTATGTATGTGGTCTAGATCAGCTTTTAGGGTTAGCTGTAGTCTAGTTTGGAATCATGACTCTAAAGAGGGAGTTTATCCTTCTGGCCAGGAAGGAAATCTCCGTTTCCAGAGCGTGTAGCCAAAGAATTTTGTTATTAAAATTAGAGCGGGTAACCGAGATCTTATGCAGCGTAGAATTGACTATCACGTGACCAAAACAGAGACAAATCAACCATGGTGATAATAGATTTTAATAACTAGATGTAACTATGGATACACACGACTAACTCTAAGCAAAACATACATATGTACATCTATATACAAGGAAAGAAAAGGTATAGAGAGAAAGTAATGAAATAAAAGGGAATGGCAGACAAAAACACAACTAATTAGCCTTTTTCAAAACCAGCAACGAACTTAAATCTCCTGTAAACAGGGGTACAATCTTAAACGCAGATATAGATCCATTAACTATACTTGCATGGCTTCGGTTTGAAAGTTTGCGCGGGGTCGTGTGGAGTTCGCTGGTTCGTCGTGCCGTTTGAAAAGGCGTGGGCCGTGAGGCGGTTGCATCCTTTGTCCGGGAGAGAGAGATCCTGGCTTCCTCTTCCCGGGGCACATGGCCCCGGGGGAGAGAAGCTGGAAAGAGTGTAGAAGTGAAGTTGAAGAGTGTGAGTGAAGAGAGACTGAAGAGAGACTTCAAAGCGTGGTGTTGTTTTAAAGACAACACCAACACACATGCCTCTTTGGGCTATGGGCCAATCAGGAAGTTGGATTTGTTGGCGGGATGAACTCTCTTTGTCTGGTCTCAGACCCGGATTTGCATGTCCAGGGAGGAGCCGGTTTAAACCGTATTACGTGTGAAATTAAGAAAAAGCATGAAATAATGTATCCCATTGCAATATGATATGCATAATCAATCAGGGTATCGCAAGACAATTAACCACATACCAAATTCGAAGGACTTATAAAGAATATTACAAGTAAAACATAGTTACAGACATTTAAAATAATATCCTAAGTTAAAATTATCTAAAATCATTATAGTTATGTTACATAAACACACAATATATGCAAACATGAAAACATCACACTATTTGGACATCGAATAATTACATATAATTACATGTTACATTGAAAAGAGATTCTCCCATTGTGTGTGTGTGTGTGTGTCTGAAGAGGCGGGGTCGTGTCGCATTCCGATGGCATCTGGTGAAGACCGGAGGGGGGTTACCGATAAGGATTCAAGTTAAAATACACAGAGAAATTTCTTTGCTAAATCCAGGCTGATTCAGAAATCAGTTTGATACGTTCAGATGTTACACTTGTGTAGGTCTACAATCTTGTCCCTGACATCCTTGGACAGCTCTTTGGTCTTGGCCATGGTGGAGAGTTTGGAATCTGATTGATTGATTGCTTCTGTGGACAGGTGTCTTTTTACAGGTAACAAACTGAGATTAGGAGCACTCCCTTTAAGAGAGTGCTCCTAATCTCATCTCATTACCTGTGTAAAAGACACCTGGGAGCCAGAAATCTTGCTGATTGATAGGGGGTCAAATACTTATTTCACTCATTAAAATGCAAATCAATTCATAACTTTTTTGAAATGCATTTTTCTGGATTTTTTTGTTGTTATTCTGTCTCTCACTGTTAAAATACACCTACCATTAAAATTATAGACTGATCATTTCTTTGTCAGTGGGCAAACGTACAAAATCAGCAGGGGAACAAATACTTCCCCCCCCCCCCACTGTAACTATTGACCAAGTTTAACCAATGTAGGTTAATATAACTGTGGATATAATACTTAAGCTTGAGCTATAATGAGTAAGAATTAGATTAAACCTGGATCATTATCCATGCACGCAGCTTTATCCATATCAAAGTAACTGTTTCTGTTAAGATTTTCGGCTCTGTTAATACTGCGGTAACTTACCCGAGGTGGTCTGATTGGTCCTGTGAGGAGGCGCGCTGATAGACAAGCGTTCCCATTGGCTGCAGCCTGAAGGTATGATGGCCAATCACAAAAGTCAACATTGGGCAACCACACACTGAACTTCCCCGTGACGCTTATGTGCGGAACTCGCATTCATGTGCGGAACTCGCTTTCGAGTGGATAAATGATAGAAACCCTCTTCCTTTCCCGAAAAAAAATTGAGCCAGTTTGAATTGGAACGCCATCCCCCTTGAAACCCCAATTTCCGGCCCTGGATACAGTGATTCAGCTTCCCATCAGGCTTCATCACACCACTTGGTTGTAGATTATTTGCTGTTATAACAGCATGCCCCTAACTGTTTTATTCCTTACATTTATTCATTTTCATTCTCTGCCTTTTTGGTTTGTCTGTGGCACTAATAGTGAAACTACAGGTGTTTGACTTGCAGCATAAACACAAAACTATACAAAAACAAAACAGACATGAATATAGAAACCTGTCTCTCTGGCTCATACAGGCGACTGATGAAGACTCTCCTCCTAATAACGTCTTGACCTACTCCATCATCTACGCCTCTCAGTTCCGCAATTTTTTCAGCATCACCATGGTGGAGGGCTACGCAGGTATGTGGGCCACGGGCTACCTTCTCTAACTCACACCCGTTAAATTCAATTTAACACATTCTCAAATGGCAGTGATTAGCTTCTGTTAAGCATTCTTATACTCAGTGACCTATACGATTAAAGCAGACTGCATAATCAGCTCAGCAAAGTCACACAATTGCAGCCCCTCAGGGAGGACGCAGGTTGAACCGGGGCCTTTATGGATTAACGTGTATTTAGATGAAGCATATTTCTATTGATTCTCTGGGGGTTTATTACATTATATTAGAAATAATTCTTTATTCAATTAATTCTTGTTTTTCTCAGTGATCACAGTGAACAGACCTCTAGACTACGAACAGGTTCCTGGTGGAATGATCTATCTGACACTGATGGCCAAAGACGGAGGAGATCCGGCCTTAAACAGCACCGTGCCCATCACTGTAGAGTTGTTTGTGAGTCGTTTACACTCCTGTTCATATGTCACTCAGCAGCAAAGTGGAAGGTTAAATCTATATTTAGTCACCTGTAAAATAGAGGCTTTTATCTTAAAAGAATTCCGAGTGAGAGCTGTTAAAATAGCTGACAGTGACACAAGGGCAAGTTTTGATGAAGGTATAATACTATCAAATACAAGTGTACAATCCAAAAATATATATGGAGTCGAAATTTTTTTAGTAACGTGCAGGTTGATGAATCAGGAGCATATATTTTTATTGTGTACAACCCAAGACTCATCTTCCTAGTCCATAGCATGGGTCAGTGCATAAGCAGACCGGAAAACCGGAAACCGGAAAAAATTAAATGAAAACACAAGGCTTGTGTTTAGACTTAAAGACTTAAAGGCTTAAAAAAAGAAGCATGAAAAGACTTTGCTACAAAGCACAGAATCATCAGGGTATATATACAGTCGACAAACTAATGGGCTACTTGCACAAACACTTCCGTATTATAACAAAAATGGCACTTCCGGCTTGTCTGTATAATGCAAATGTATAATTTACAACCGGATTTTAAGATTTATTATGGCTGGTTTCCCTTTTGTTGTCCCTTTTTGTAGAATCCCAAAATTCATGACACACTGTAGACTAATGGCCCAATATGGACATAATACCCAGAAAGCACTTTCTAGCAATTTGTAGGGAATATTGAGTCTGGGACAGTTTTGGATAAAGGGTAATAGATTCTTATTCACTAAAATGAATTTGGAAATATATTTTGAAGTTTACACCAATGTTAATTGTTTTGAGTCACAGAAAATGAACAAAGTTAATATATATACAGTATCTCACAAAAGTGAGTACACCCCTCACATTTTTGTAAATATTTTATTATATCTTTTCATGGGACAACACTGACGAAATGACACTTTGCTACAATGTGAAGTAGTGAGTGTATAGCTTGTATAACATTGTAAATTTGCTGTCCCCTCAAAATAACACACAGCCATTAATGTCTAAACCGCTGGCAACAAAAGTGAGTACACCCCTAAGTGAAAATGTCCAAATTGGGCCCAAAGTGTCAATATTTTGTGTGGCCACCATTATTTTCTAGCACTGCCTTAACCCTGTTGGGCATGGAGTTCACCAGAGCTTCACAGGTTGCAACTGGAGTCCTCTTCCGCTCCTCCATGACGACATCACAGAGCTGGTGGATGTTAGAGACCTTGCGCTCCTCCACCTTCCATTTGAGGATGCCCCACAGATGCTCAATAGGGTTTAGGTCTGGAGACATGTTTGGCCAGTCCATCACCTTTACCCTCAGCTTCTTTAGCAAGGCAGTGGTCATCTTGGAGGTGTGTTTGGGGTCATTATCGTGTTGGAATACTGCCCTGCGGCCCAGTTTCCGAAGGGAACTGCTTCAGTATGTCACAGTACATGTTGGCATTCATGGTTCCCTCAATGAACTGTAGCTCCCCAGTGCCAGCAGCACTCATGCAGCCCCAGACCATGACACTCCCACCACCATGCTTGACTGTAGGCAAGACACACTTGTCTTTGTACTCCTCACCTGGTTGCCACCACACACGCTTGACACCATCTGAACCAAATAAGTTTATCTTGGTCTCATCAGACCACAGAACATGGTTCCAGTAATCCATGTCCTTAGTATGCTTGTCTTCAGCAAACTGTTTGCGGGCTTTCTTGTGCATCATCTTTAGAAGAGGCTTCCTTCTGGGACGACAGCCATGCAGACCAGTTTGATGCAGTGTGCGGCGTATGGTCTGAGCACTGACAGGCTGACCCCCCACCCCTTCAACCTCTGCAGCAATGCTGGCAGCACTCATACATCTATTCTGCAAAGCCAACCTCTGAATATGATGCTGAGCACGTGCACTCAACTTCTTTGGTCGATCATGGCGTGTCCTGTTAAACCGCTGTATGGTCTTGGCCACCGTGCTGCAGCTCAGTTTCAGGGTGTTGGCAATCTTCTTCTAGCCTAGGCCATCTTTATGTAGAGCAACAATTCTTTTTTTTCAGATCCCCAGAGAGTTCTTTGCCATGAGGTGCCATGTTGAACTTCCAGTGACCAGTATGAGAGAGTGTGAGAGCGATAACCCCAAACTTAACACACCTGCTCCCCATTCACACCTGAGACCTTGTAACACTAACGAGTCACATGACACCGGGGAAGGAAAATGGCTAATTGGGCCCAATTTGGACATTTTCACTTAGGGGTGTACTCACTTTTGTTGCCAGCAGTTTAGACATTAATGGCTGTGTGTTAGTTTGAGGGGACAGCAAATTTACACTGTTATACAAGCTGTACACTCACTACTTCACATTGTAGCAAAGTGTCATTTCTTCAGTGTTGTCCCATGAAAAGATATAATAAAATATTTACAAAAATGTGAGGAGTGTACTCACTTTTGTGAGATACTGTATGTATATATATATATATATATATATATATATATATATATATATATATATATATATATATATATATAGTGTGTGTATATATATATGTATATATATATATATATATGTGTGTGTATATATATATGTATATATATATATATATATGTGTGTATATATATATATATGTGTATATGTGTATATATGTATATATGTATATGTGTGTGTATATATATATATATATGTGTGTGTATATATATATGTATATATATATATATATATATATATATATACATATATATATACACACACATATATATATATATATATGTGTGTGTGTGTTTGTGTATATATATGTATGTATATATATATATATATATATATATATATATATATATATATATATATATATATATATATATATATATATATATATATATATATATATATATATATATAAGCATATAAATATATTTTGTTACGTGTACCCAGTTTTTATTATTTTTAACAACTTATTTTAAAAAGTGCATATTATACAGTATATTGGACACAAAATGGATTTATAGGAATGAGTGAAGTGTATAGTATTTGTATTCTGTGTGTTTTGCTTTCCAAGCATGTGTGTGTATATGTGTGTATCTATGTGTTATAATTCAGCTCATCTCTAAACTTTTTTGAGTCTGGAGGCCCAGTTAGTCAATCCATGAATATTTCTCTCTGACGTTTCCTCTTCCTTATTACCATGGTTATGATTAGGTTCATTTCAGTTGCTGAAAACAGCAGGGGGTTGAGCCATTTAGCCAGCTGTGTGAATGTGTGTGTGTGTGTGTGTGTGTGTGTGTTAGCTCTACTGTCAGTCACTGTGTGTATGCTTTGTTTTCAGCTGTGAGTAAGTCGGAATGCAAAGAAAGGCATGATGCTGCATTTACCCGTTCGGTTCGTCACGGCTTTTGAGCTCCTTATTGAAGGCTGAAATGATTCAGTGACTTCGGCCAGCTCTGGCTAATAACACTTTGAACTCTTTAGAAAATAAGCCTTTTGATTTTTATTTAACTCTTACGGTGCGTTCCAGTTCAGTCAATTTCCAACTTATCAGCTCTCTCGTAATAGAGAACCAGCAACTGGTCTAAGCAAATTCTGCATGTGCTGCTTTTGCAAATTTTAAAATAACAAATTTATCTTTACCGAAATTTTAACCACACCCATGAACTAGAGCTTTCTGTGTATTGTTCTGATGGATGTATGATTGGCTGGAGTGTTCCTGTATCATGGTTCAGTTCTACTACTGTCTGTAGTTAATATTTCATCATTCATCATGAATGAATACAAATCTGACAGATTACATTATTGTTCACTAATAAGTGGAAAAAGTTTGTTCTTAATGACTGATATAATGGTGTCATAGTACTAGTACTGTACTTCTAGTTGGAGTAATTATTAAATATAGTAATATACAGTAGTACTTATTAAAACAATACTATATATTTGTCTGAAATTCAGGAAAATGAAATGGTGTGAAGTTAACCTCAGATTTCTAGAAGTTTTATAGAAACTAATCTCTTAGTTTTCTTGAAAATCTCAAAAGTTTGCTGTCTTTTTTTTAATTTATTTATTTTTTTAGGATGAGAATGACAATCCTCCAGAGTTCAGCCAATCCTCGTACATCGTACGGATCTCCGAGAACATGGTTGCAGGTACGTTTAGAGAACAAGCTTTAAAGGAATTTTTTTGGATGTGGAACTCTGCTCAAGTGGCAAATTTCACCATGAGTGTTTCTTCCTTTCCTTCCCTACTAATGGGCCTTCGATAATTCTCTTGTTCCCAGTTCTCATCCGTTTTCACTGCACGGCTACACATTTGCATAGTCATCATGGCTACTACGACACAGCGGCTATTAGAAGTGCAAACAATTTGAATCTTTCCAAATTGTATTGTTTGTTTTGCTCAAATTGCTGCGTGCCTTTTGGGAATAAACAGTTCGGTATGAATGTTGAATTCGAGGGAAATGTGGATATATGGAATTGCTGTGTAAATGTCCAGGTGCTGTTATGGGACTCCGGTCAGAAATAACTGTATGCAGATGCAATGATGAGGCTGCGGTTTTACCCGTTTCAGGTCCATTTTTCAATTTGAGTCAAAAATCTGCAGCTGTCAATCTGCGAGTACAATTATATTACAGTAACAAGTCGATTACAACTCAAAGATTTCAGCTACAATTCACAATGTTCACACACAGACTGTGAACTGACTACGAGTTTGTAAACAAAATCTGGCAGCGGGAAAAGTTTTGCATCGTTTAACTTTATGCAAATTAGCTCAACAGTCGTGTTGCACTTAACCAATCAGAAGATGGCTTCACAATGGGAAAAACTTTTAATTTGCCATAACCAAATGCCCATCAGCAGTGGCAATAAATTATGCCAGTGAACATGTAGTGTATATTATACAGCTGACAACTTTTCAGTTATGTAGTGAAATTTTTTTTTTTGCACGGATAAACAATATCCTCGATCTGGTGCCATTATATTAAGTCACTGCAGTTATTAATCGTCACTGGTGACATAAGTACGGGAGGTTACACGTGTGACAAATTTCCATTAAAATTTCCATTATTTTCCAAGGTGGCTTCACCAGCATCTCAAAGCACACATCATTAATCTCACCAGAATCATTAAATCAATTTTTCTGGTAAAATTATTTTACAGGTGTAACTCCATGGATACATCTAAATTATCCACAAGAAAATAGAATTTACAAGTAAATGAACATGTTATAGAGTGTGGAGGGAAACTCTACAGGTGCTGGTTGAAATGGCGGCTGATTTGAACTTTGACTTTGGAAAAAGTTTGTGATTTCAGAATGAGTTTTTTAAATACAGTGGGGGGAAAAAAGTATTTGATCCCCTGCTGATTTTGTACGTTTGCCCACTGACAAAGAAATGATCAGTCTATAATTTTAATGGTAGGTGTATTTTAACAGTGAGAGACAGAATAACAACAAAAAAAATCCAGAAAAACGCATTTCAAAAAAGTTATAAATTGATTTGTATTTTAATGAGAGAAATAAGTATTTGACCCCTTCGACTTAGTACTTGGTGGCAAAACCCTTGGTGGCAATCACAGAGGTCAGACGTTTCTTGTAGTTGGCCACCAGTTTTGCACACATCTCAGGAGGGATTTTGTCCCACTCCTCTCCAAGTCATTAAGGTCATTTTCAATGCCCTGGCTGAGGGAAGGAGGTTCTCACCCAAGATTTGACGGTACATGGCCCCGTCCATCGTCCCTTTGATGCGGTGCACTTGTCCTGTCCCCTTAGCAGAAAAACACCCCCAAAGCATAATGTTCCCACCTCCATGTTTGATGGTGGGGATGGTGTTATGACTTGGGGTCATAGGCAGCATTCCTCCTCCTCCAAACACGGCGAGTTGATTTGATGCCAAAGAGATCTGACCACACCTGACCACAACACTTTCACCCAGTTCTCCTCTGAATCATTCAGGTAAACTTCAGATGGGCCTGTACATGCGCTTTCTTGAGCAGGGGGACCTTGAGGGCGCTGCAGGATTTCAGTCCTTCACGGCGTAGTGTGTTACCAATTGTTTTCTTGGTGACTATGGTCCCAGCTGCCTTGAGATCATTAACAAGATCCTCCCGTGTAGTTCTGGGCTGATTCCTCACCGTTCTCATGATCATTGAAACTCCAAGAGGTGAGATCTTGTATGGAGCCCCAGACCGAGGGAGACTGACAGTTTCTTCCATTTGCGAATAATCGCACCAACTGTTGTCACCTTCTCACCAAGCTGCTTGGTGATGGTCTTGAAGCCCATTCCAGCCTTGTGTAGGTCTACAATCTTGTCCCTGACATCCTTGGACAGCTCTTTGTTCTTGGCCATGGTGGAGAGTTTGGAATCTGATTGATTGATTGCTTCTGTGGACAGGTGTCTTTTTACAGGTAACAAACTGAGATTAGGAGCACTCCCTTTAAGAGAGTACTCCTAATCTTAGCTCATTACCTGTGTAAAAGACACCTGGGAGCCAGAAATCTTGCTGATTTATAGGGGATCAAATACTTCATTCATACTTCATACCCTCATTAAAATGCAAATCAATTTATAACTTTTTTGAAATGCGTTTTTTGGATTTTTTTTGTTGTTATTCTGTCTCTCACTGTTAAAATACACCTACCATTAAAATTATAGACTGATCATTCCTTTGTCAGTGGGCAAACGTACAAAATCAGGAGGGGATCAAATACTTCCCCACCCCCGTAGGTAACTCCAATGACATGACAAAGCAGGGAGAAAAGTCCTTTTGAAATGATTTATATTATTAAAAGCATATTTTATTCTGCTAAATCCTACACAATAATAAAGAGCGAAACCATTTTTACTGCTTAGGAACCTCGTGATAACCTTGTCATGTGAGTGAAGGAGCAGGTTTGTAACCTTATTCTGAGCAGAACTCATCTATACACTGTCAGTTTCAGTACAGAGCACTTGTGGTGTCCAAAAACATTTTCACCCCTGGACACGCCCCTGTGAACGAACTGAGCGTGTGAATAATAACTCTCAAGTGTCACACGGGAACATGAGAAGTCGTGTCTGATGACTTTAGACAGGAAATGAATGTCACGCACTCTTGCGCACTGTTTCTGCGCTCGTCTACCCTCTTCTGTCTTCACTGTCACCGTGGACACGGCTTTGTCTGCTCCTCCTCTTGCCCCGGCTCACTTCCTTTTTTTTCCTTCAGTGCTCACATCATTTGATGTGGGTTGGCTGCGTTGTGTTTTGGGTGAGAGGTCCACTCAGATTGAGTGTTCAGCTCGAGAGACGCTCGTCATTCGTATGCATTTATTCATTCGATGCCTTTTGTCCCAGACAATAGATCTGTCTCCAACTGCCTGAGAAAATTACACTGATACTGGACAGTGTCTGCCAAAGGCCCACACTCTGTGTGTGTGTGTGTGTGTGTGTGTGTGTGTGTGAGTGAGACTGTGTGTGCTCTGTTGTTATTTCTCTTTTTGAGGACCAACTCTACAAACAATGAGAAGAAAATGTGTGTCAATATACAGGTGTGTGGGATTCCATGTGGGATTCAGTGTGTGTGTGTTTGTGTGTGTGTGTATTCTGCATTTTCTCTCTTTGTATGGATCCAAATTCCCCCCAAAAGTGTGTGTGTGTTTGTGTGTTTGTGTGTTTGTGTGTGTGTGTGTGTGTGTGTGTGTGTGTGTGTGCTGTATGTATTCTGCATTTTCTCTCTTTGTAGAGAGTGTGTGTCCCCAAAAGTAAGTGTGTGTGTGTGTGTGTGTGTGTACATTTATTTGTTTGTTTGTTTAAACAATGACAAGAAAATGTGTGTATTATGCATTTTCTCTCCTTGTAGAGATCCACATTCTCCCCAAAAGTGTGTGTGTGGTGTGTGTGTGTGTGTGTGTGTGTGTGTGTGTGTGTGTGTGTGTGTGTGTGTGTGTGTGTGTGTATTCTGCATTTTCTCCCTTTGTAGGGCTCCAAATTCCCCCCAAAAGTGTGTGTGTGTTTGTGTGTTTGTGTGTGTGTGTGTGTGTGTGTGTGTGTGTGTGTGTGTGTGTGTGTGTTCTGCATTTTCTCTCTTTGTAGGGATCCAAATTCCCCCCAAAAGTGTAAGTGTGTGTGTGCTGTATGCATTCTGCATTTTCTCTCTTTGTAGAGAGTGTGTGTCCCCAAAAGTAAGTGTGTGTGTGTGTGTGCGCACTATTTTACTATATTACTGGAAGTGTGAGATGCTGTGGGACCATATTTTCACACATTGAAGACGTTTGTGTGCAAGTGTGTGAGTGACGTGCATGTGCGCGTGTACACGCTGAAGTGTGTGTGTGTGTGTGTGTGTGTGAGGTGTTGTGGTGGTGTGTGTGTGAGGTGTTGTGGTGGTGTGTGAGCTCATGGTGGCTTGTCTCGTTTGGACTCTAGCCGTATTGATCAGAGCTAGTGCTTGGCTTGCTGCCTATCTCGCTCTCTGCCAAGCTCCCTGATAATCCTAAAATCCATAAACACTCTCGGCGCCTGACTCATCAATGCAGCTCCGAGTCGCGATTTACTTCATCTGCTTTTAGGATTCTGTCATTTCTGCTGTGTGTTTGTGCACAGGGCATCATTCTGTCATTCTCTGTCTCACTCTATCTCTATTATCTGCTGTCGTTATTGGCTGCACTCCCATAAACTCATTATCAGTCAGAATGGTTCTACAATAGTCTCTCTCTCTCTTGCTCTCTCTCTCTCTCTCTCTCTCTCTCTCTCTCTCTCTTAGGGGCGACTGTGTTATTTGTGACAGCGACAGATTTGGATGCATCCAGAGAATTTGGCCAGGCCTCACTCATCTACTCACTGCAGGGCCCCTCTGAGTTCAGACTAAACACACGCTCAGGTGAACACACACATACACACGTATACACACATATACACACGTGATTAAAGCTGGAAGGGAAGTGAGATAGACACGCATAGGTATGTATCTAATTAAAGAAGCAGTTTGGAATTTTTTTTTTTTTTCTGGAAAACGTCTCGTCCTTTCCCTGATCTGACCCCACGTTTGCTTCATAGATGACCTTTTTCAGGAAACGGGTTTAATATGAAAAGCTTTGTTCTGGCTTCTGGGCTAACCCCCCCCCCCCCCCAAAAAAAAAAAAAAAAAAGGTGCGGATTTATGTTCACTAACATCATCATGTTCAGTAACATCATCGGCTGCAAGGCAAATGTGCTTACCATAATACACCACTGTTTCCATAGTAACAGCTAATTCACAGGGACTTGATTCACACAAGGCAAATCTAAGCCTAATAATAAACAGATTAATAATTTTAAGTAAGACATAATATCATCATTGATTTTCTGTAAGGACATTTATGGAAGGAGTCTCCAGTGTCAGCACTTTGTAACAGTCAGAGGTAAAGCTGTCACTTTGAGGTTTTCTACCGCAGGAACATCTTCATCTTCAATTTTTGTTTTATCACTTTTTTTTTCACATTCATAATGTATATAGTATGTGTATAGAAAAAAAAAGGTCAGGGGTCATACCCCATACGTTCTGTGAACATACTGGATGTTTGGACCCCCAAGATAAAAAAACACACAAGTTTTATTTAGCCATTAAATGTGGTATAATAATTACATAATAATATCAATGATCATAATTTGTATTCTGATAACCACTAAAAACGCTGTATTATGGGATGTGAAATCAGGTTGTGACTATCTCTGTGATCTGGTACCATTTGAACACAACTTTTTTTTTTTTTTTCCTTAAGGGTGCCCTTGCTACCATCTTAAAGGCCAATCCAATACTTTCTAAGCTGAAGCAAACTTTGTTACAAAATGCCTTTCATTAGATTTTGTTCAATTGCGTTTTGTTAGAGGCCCAAGGGATTATTGTGAACAGGAGTATAGATTTAGGAGAAGAACATACCCAGAAGGCATTGCGATTTGTCGCTGTTCCTTCTCAGAACCATGGGGGAAGTGTGATTTAACATTTGAACGTTTAAACGAATGTTAGGACAGCGGACATATTGTCGTTACTTGAGTCTCTTTAATCTAGTCAGCAAGCCTACCTAATGAAATGAAATGAAAATCTCATTCTAGAGAGCATTTGATTAGATGCTAATTGGATTAGTGAGTCATCAAATTGAGTTGAAATGATGAGCTGAAAAATTCAAATTTCTAAAAAAAAAACAAAAAAAACCCACATTTTATACCGGTTTACTGATAAATGCCAAGAGACTCATACAAAAGAGCTGATATACACACACTCCCGATCCACAGTGTTGTGGACAGGTTGAAAACAGGATTGGAATGCTGTGTGTGGGGGGGGGGATGTTCACCACTAGTTGTGATGGATGGGAAGGTGAAATGTTTTTGTATTTTCTGTGTGTGTGTGTGTGTGTGTGTGTGTGTGTGTGTGTGTGTGTGTGTGTGTGTGTGTATGTGTGTGTGGATGGTCACCACTAGTTGTGATGGATGGGAAGGTGAAATGTTTTTGTATTTTCTCTGTGTGTGTGTGTGTGTGTGTGTGTGTGTGTGTGTGTGTGTGTGTGTGTGTGTTTACAGGGGAGATCACCACTACGGCTCTGCTGGATCGTGAGGTGAAGTCTGAGTACATTCTGATCGTGCGAGCTGTGGACGGAGGGGTGGGGCCTCTGCAGAAAACCGGCATCGCTACGGTAACAGCACACTGTCACACTCTTTTCTTTTTCATATTTGAGATGCATTTTGGATATTTTCTCCTGGTTCTCCCACTGTTTATAGCTGCTATAATATAAGTTATAGTAATATGGTTTAAATGTAACTATCCATGGATTCAACTATGCAGTGTTGTACTTTAATAAATAAATAAATGATGTTGTGGCATTTGAGGAATAACACAGTTCAGGATCTGCTGTTATTGGAAAATAATCAACTTTGGGGTGGTAACTGTAACTCTGCTTCATGTTGGGCCGCATCACACCATCACACTGTTGATTATTTTCCTCCCACAGCATGCCCCGTGTGCTTTATTTCTTACATTATATAAGGGAAATGGTGTGAAAAATGATTGTGACAGGGTATGAGAGCCATACAACCCTCTACTACTGTAGATACAAGTGTAGCATAATCCAAAGAAATGCGTTGTGCCTTGTGTCCCGAGTTCCCTGGGATAGGCTCCAGGCTCCCCGCAACCCTGTGTAGGATAAACGCTACAGAAAATGGATGGATGGATGTTTATGGGATTTTTTTGTTTGTTTACGCAGGTCAACATCACTGTTCTGGATATTAATGACAACGCCCCCATGTGGCAGGATGAGCCATATCTAGCTAACGTCGTGGAAATGAGTCCAATCAACACCGATGTCATCTCTGTGAGTACTTTCAATTAAACCGTATAGTGATTATTCAGGGCTAATTTCACACTAAACATGCTAATCTGTCAAAAATCACACCGTGTTCAATTTAGAGTGCACTATATAAGAGTTTGTAACTTTCCTAATCCATTTTCCATTTGCACATTTTTATAGTTTACTTCCTGAGCGGTGTTTGAGTATATAAAAATATACTCATGGATGGTTGTTGTTGTTGTTGTTGTTTACTTTAAGGTGTGTATAATAGTTCTGACTTTTATTTTTAACTTGAATAGACAACTTCTGCTTATAAATGTTTACATGCTAGCACTTTATTGCCCTTCATCATGTCCTGTTATTGAAGTTTATTTGCTAATTAAGCCCCTGAATATGTCCATTAATTAACAAGCCAACTCAAAGCTTAATTAAGAGGTTTGGGTGACTAATCAAAATGTAGCTTGCAGTGAATTGCATAGGTAATTACCTTCTCACCACGATTAGAGCGGAACCTGTCAGCTTTTAAACACTAGGAAACAGAAACAGTGTGTGTGTTTTACTAATGTAGATGTTCCACAACGGTAAATGTTAACTTGTTAAAAAATGATGGTGTGGTGTTGGTACATTTTTGTGGTTTAAGACGAATAGAACACTTTGAGACGTGCTGTTATTTGGAAATAATCTTCATGGTGGTAGCAGCAAATGTTTTGTATCAGGCCAGTAAATATTTACTGTTTCACTGCCAATGGCGATACATTTTTTAACCTCGCAGACTCCCAGGATGCTTCAGTGTAGTTGCCGAGTCATTCATATTTGAATAACTGAACATTTAAGGATTTAAAACTGATTTACACCAAACTTACCTCATCTTTTTTCATGCACTTATTAATCCTTTTAAATATATTTTAAAGGGCATTGCAAAGCAGGTTTTATGCAAAAATAAATAAATAAATAAACAACAACAATAATAATAATTGCCTCTAGGTTGCATATACACACTTACGCTGTGTGCATGTGTATGCATGAGAGAGAGAGAGAGAGACAGAGACAGAGAGAGAGCAGGAAAATTGTAATTACAATCCAGCTCAGTTGAGTGAACTTTAAAATACACTGCTCTTTAATGCTGTTTGTAAGAGCATGAACTACACTTAGTGCTTGCTCTCTCTCTCTCTCTCCCTCTGTGAGTCTCTCTGTAGTCAGCGCAGCACAAAGTATCCCTGCCATCGCTTTCTCAATAATTAACGACCCAAAGACCTTTTGTTTCTCTAATGACCAATTAGGCAATTTGCAGCGTTTCTCCATTAGTGCTTTGAAGTGATCATCTCTTTAAAAATGTAACAGTAAGGTTTGAGACAGCATTGTGGTACGCCTCCAGACACATAAATCTCCCATCATGCCCTTCAGGTGGGTTAGGTTCCTACGATTTGATTTTGCCTGAGGCCGGTGTGTCAGGACAGTGCTCTTACCACCATGTTGGCCATTTATTTCGCTCTTTCTCTCCTTTTGCAGGTGCTGGCCCTGGACCCTGATAATGGCGAGAATGGGACAGTTGTGTACAGTATCAGTCCAGCAAACCCCTATTATATCATCAACAACAGAACCGGGAAGATCCGCACCAGCGGCGCCGTGCTGGACAGAGAGAGTCTGGATCCCCGAGCTGCCCAGCTCATGAGGACCATCGTCATCTCAGCCACTGATCGTGAGTACAGTACACACAGACACACACATACGCACACCCTCAAGAATGTCACTCAGTTCCTACTGGACCCTGGACTGGAATTTGGCATTATTAAAAGTTAAGACTCTAATTACGTTTTGTTTTGGGATATGGATAGAGCATGTTGGACTTATTCTGTAACAATAAGGTAACACTTTATTTATATAGTCTAATGGAGACACTCTATAAATATCTGTCTGTCATAAAACAACCTATCAGCTGATTTTTAACATATCAATAGACTGAACGTGGAATTGCGATAAGACTAAGAACAAGGTAATGGTCTATAAATGATCCACTAAATCAGGTGCTAGAAACTGGACCGTCCACATAAAGTGAAAAAAAGAGTTAGTAGTTAATAGTCTATAGAATGTATATTGATGTGCTACTAAATATCAACAACCATACACTGGCAGATTGCTAAAAATGATTTGATAGGCTGGTTGATGGGTGGGTACATTGATGGATGGATGGATGGATGGATACATGGATGGGTGGATACATGGATGGATGGATGAATGGGTACATGGATGGATAGATGAAGGGATGGAGAGATGAATGGACAGGTTACAGCAGTACAGTGCAATAATAAGATGCAAATGTTAATCATCAATAATAATCAACAATCAGAGTGTTTACAAAGATTATTTTTTATTTTACTGTATTTTTATTTTATTTTCATTCAAATTTATTCTGTCTGTATGCCTGTAATTTGTATGTATCTGCATTTATGTCTGCCATACTGTCCAAAAGCCACCTTCCGAATTATGTATAATCATATTCAAAAGAAAGAAAGAAAGAAACTCCAGATTTTTCTTGTAAACTTATAATACTAATATAACCCACGTATAATGAAATTGTTCTTGGTAATCATACCAGCCTTTTTATAGCAGTTGCTTTTGCCCTATCCCTGTCTCCTTGTCTCTGATCCTTAAATCGCTTCTCAAACCCATTTTTCTCTCTTCTTTATGATTTCTTCCCCCTGAGTGGATTTAATGACGGGAGTGAAGTCATGTTTGAGTTTGTATGTTTGGGATTGTACTTAACGCTCTACTGCCCTCTTGAGGTGGAAACCCACCACTGCGCACCTCAGCCAGCACCACAGTCAACGTCAATCTGCTGGACCTTAACGACAATGACCCCACCTTCCTCAACCTGCCATTCATCGCCGACGTGCCGGAGGGTCTTCCTATCGACTCGTCTGTCTTCAGGGTTGGTTTGGGTTTCTTATTATGCATGCTCAATGTGGCAAAAAATATCATATCACAATATTTGAAGACATTTTCAAGATGCACAATACGTTTCATGTATCAGTATGTATATGTTTATGTTTGCTAACAAAGTGCATGCAAAACAGTGGGACCAAATTTAAGAAAAATATGAAATGGCAAAAGAAAAAAGAAAAAAAACACTTCACCTGCACAGTGCTTTCTGCCAAGTGCGTACCACATTTATAAGTACAGCCTGAATGGAAGTGTATTAAAGTGCTGCGTGTTGTGACCACTCAGGTGCAGGTACAGGACCCAGATGAGGCAGAGAATGGGGCAGTGACATTGGCGGTGCAGATGGGCTTGCCCCGGTTAGACTTCCGTCTCAACAGCAGCACAGGGGTCCTGTTCTCCACAGCTGTATTGGACCGTGAGCGGATCGCACAGTACCAGCTGCGGCTAGTGGCGTTCGATGCAGGGCAATTCCCACGCACCTCCACCAGCACCCTCACCATCACAGGTACGATTCAGAACAAGTGACACGGCTGGAGAGGACGTTTCCGGCTCCAACACTGTTCATTAGTTTAATCTAGGGATTTTAATCTAGTCATCTAGGTTGAATGTTTATCTGTCTGTCTGTCTGTCTGTCTGTCGGCCTGTCTTTTGCTCTGTTGGTTGGTCTGCATGCCTGTCTGTCTGTCCTCCTGTTGGTCTGTCAATTTGTCAGTATGTCTATATGACTGTCTGGTTGGCTGTCTATCTGTTTGTCAGGCTGTCAGTCTGTCTGTTTGTCTGTCCATCAATCTGTATGTTTCTTAGTCAATCTGTCTGTCTATTTATTGGTCTGTCAGTCTGGTTAGTCTTTGTTCTGTTGGTCTGTCTACATGTCTGTCTCTCTGTCTGCCGGTCTGTTGGTTTATCTGTCTATCTCTTAGTATGTTGGTCTGTCTGTCAATCTGTCTGTCTGTGTGTTGGTCTTACTGTTGATTTGTTTGTCTGTCTGTCAGTCTGCCTATTTGTCCATCTGTCTGGTTGCCCCCTCTCTGTCTGTCAGGCTGTCTATCTTTCAGTCTGTCTTGTTGGTCTGTCTGTTGGTCTGCCAGTCTGTCTGTCTATCTTACTGTGTGTCTGTCTTTCTGTTAGTCTATATATCTGTCTGTCTGTCAGTCCATTTGCCTTTGGTCTGTTGGTTGGTCTCTGTCTGTCTTTCAGTCTGTCAGTTTTTCGGTATGTCTATCGATATGTCTATATATCTGTCTGTCTGTTGATAGTCTCTCTGTCTATCTTTCTGTCTATCATTTCTATCTTTGTCTTTGCCAAAGTTTGTAAAATCATCATCATTTCCCTCTGTCTGTCTGTCTCTTTATCCGTCTCTCTGTTTCTATAGTGTTGGACATGAATGACGAGACCCCTACGTTTTTCCCACGTGTGTACAACGTGTCGGTGTTGGAGAACGTTCCGCGGGATTTCGTGGTCGTGCGGCTCAACTGTTCTGATAACGATGCTGGACTCAATGCTGAACTCAGCTATTTCATCACAGGTCAGAGGTCAAAAGAATTGAGTTATACTCTTAAGCACTACCTTTGTTTGTGAGGGGGTTTGGGGGGGGCCTGTGTGTGTGTGTGTGTGTGTGTGTCTGTCCATGTGCACGTGTGTGATATTTATGTATCATGTGTGCAATCTGGAAGATTCTCTCCACTCTGAGTGTGCGACTACATCATGTGCACTTTATTTTTATTGTATTAAATGTGTGTTAAATACAACACATCATAATGTGTGTGTGTGTGTGTGTGTTTGGTGCAGGTGGAAATCAGGATGGGAAATTCAGTGTGGGCTTCAGGAACGGTGTGGTGCGCACTGTGGTAGATCTGGACCGAGAAACACAAGCCTCATACACACTCGTCATCGAGGCTATTGGTGAGCCTTTTCACCTGCACCTGTCCAACTGTCTGTGATTGCTTGTGTGTGTATGTGTATGTGTGTCTATGTGTATGTGTGTGTGTTGTCTCAGCTACAGGTAAGATTTGCTTATCAGTTTCAGTTGTGCATGCAGCAATGTGAGCATATGAAGCACAACACCTTCACTTCCTGTGTGAAGAGTGCAGCACTGAGGTTTCCTGTTTGGAGTGAAACTGTGGTGGTAGAGGTGCAATGTGTGTAGCTAACACAGAGTTTAGCTTTTCACAAGCTTCACATGTGTTACTGCTACACATACACACTCATTTTACAGTCAGTCACACAAACATATTCAAATAAACGCACAATAGAATTTAAGATCAAAAGTCAGAAATTTTTGGTTGTACTGGTTTCTGAGTATCATAGCCAATACTCTGTCAAAATGGAATGTACTGCATTATATAGTTAAAACGCTTTTCTATCTATCTGTCTGTCTAATTTATTACAGTTTTTAGGAATATTTTTTTTTTCATTCAGCACCATATTCTCTAAGGTAGATTCCTCTATATTCATACAAAAGTAACTAAAAATTAAAAGGGTATATATACAGTACTGTGCAAAAGTTTTAGGCACCTACAAACTTTGTTATAGATTTTTTTATTTCATGACTTCTCCATTATCAAGTCAGTACAAAAACATTTTAGATTCCCAAACATTAGTTTTCTAGCCCAAAATTAAATGTTACAGAAAAAAAATGTTTGTATGTCATTAAAGAAAGCAGCATATTATGTAAGAGACCACTATTCAGACAAAAAACACATTTTTTTTTTAAAATGTAGAAACATTTAACTTCATTATTTTGAAGGCATTTTTACTCTACAGCATTTCTTTGCATGTGCCTAAAACTTTTGCACAGAACCGTACATTTATAGTCACTCTGCCCTGCAACAGTGCTTCTTTTTTCAAGTTATCAGAAAATTATTTGCATTTGGGTAGGAGAGCTGGGAGATCTTTTACATGAATGATAGTCAACTAAAATAAAAAATAACAGCATAAGGTTATTTTATATAACTTGGTGTGTCTAGGCTTATAAAAAGGGTTCATATTAAATAAAAAAAACTTTAAAAAAAAAAAAAACAATGAAAAAAATTGAAATGATTAATTTGCTAAGATATTACAGATTAAAGAAAACTAGAAAATAGAAAATGTCACATAAACGACATTCAGTGTTCAATTTTAAAATTTAAAAAGAATCATGGCACACCCCATCTTCTCATATATAAACAGTCTTGGTTAAATACAAGATTACTTTTATTAAAAAAAAAATAAAATAAATAAATAAATAATAATAATAATAATAATAATAAAAAATTAAAAATACTCTAGACTTAAATACGTTTTTATAATTAAGGAAATAGTATTTCCTTAATGCATTTGTCTTAAGACAAATTTCTCTATAGTCTATAATTAATACGCTATTAGTATGACGAGTTTAGTATTATTACTACAGTTAAAGTTTAAGCATTTGGATTTTCACAGTGCATCAAGTTCACTATTGAGTTAACTAATTAATTCCACTATTATGCTATTTGATTTGTATTATAATTTTTACTAATAAAAAAAAAAAAGGTCACTGTTGACTGAGTAGACACAACCACAAGAACACAGATGCATATCAGAGCTCTGAACTTTATTGGGTGATTTTCAATTGTTCGGATAATCAGATTTAGCATTGTGACTTAGAGATGGTCTAAATTTATTCATTTGGCAGATAACACCCCCCCGACAACCCCCCCCCACTCCCTCCCAAAACCAATTTACAAGCGTGACAGAAACAAAGAAAGAAAGAAGAAAAAACAAACAAAGTAAAAGATGAGCAGTTGTAAGTCTTGATCATTGACCCAACCGTGGCTCTCTGGCACTCCTGGGATTCGAACCCACAACCTCCCAGTCACCTTAACCACTGCACTCGGCAAGATCCTTGACCAATTATTTGTTTTTCTTTTTCCTGTAGATAACGGCCCAGCTGGGGACAGAAAAACAGGCACAGCTACCGTCTATGTAGAAGTGCTGGATGTCAATGACAACAGGCCCATCTTCCTTCAGAACAGCTACGAGATTACTGTTCTGGAGAACGTCCCGAGAGGAAGCAGCGTACTACAGGTACGGACACAAGTACATATAAACGCACGTCACGCTTCAACACAAGTGCAAACACTGATACAATAAGAAGAAATATAAAAATGCTACCATTAGAAAAAGCTATGTTTGATGTGCCATGTCTGTTATTACAGCACGTGCTGTTTTAGCTACAGTTGATCACTGAGATTAGTAAAAAGTAGAACAGAAGGAAAATTTTAAAACTAAATATTGTGATTTTGGTAAATAGATGCGTTATGCAACAGGTATTAAATTATTTGGTTAGGGAAACTGCCAGAATTTTTCAAAATGGACTTTAAGACGATCACTCTTACCTTTAAGTAATTTCTTTATTAAAAAAAAAAGAAAACAGCAACCCTGTTTTAAGAAATCGTGTAGCATATTTTTGTTTGTTTGTATGTTTGTTTGTTTGTTTGCGTGACCAACGATTTTAATAGAGGTCCACTAGGGCAGGAATCGCATTGCCCCATGCTCCCAATATCTCTGTTTTGTAGAAAGTAATTGGAATTAAATCTTATACATTTCTACAAACAAAGGCAAAGTGTAAGTGCAGTGTGTCTAAGACATACAGAACCATTTCTATTGTAAGATATATTGCAAAAATTGAGAGAAGGAAAGGGAGATTATGGAGCGGATAATTAGAAATATTAGAACATGCATGCAAATGCGTATGCACCACGCTGACCTTGAAAAAGAAGGAATTTCCAATTCCGGCATAGACACCTGGCAACCCTGATTATTGATATTACCCTTTTGTGTGTGCCTCGACAGGACATGCACCTGCTGTATTGAATGCAGTTGAGCAAAGGTGCATCTAAAACCACAAAATAAGCTGCTAGACTGTATGCAGGATGACTATGTTTTTCAACTGTCTATTACGGCATTACTGTAAAAATTCACGAGCATAAGTCGACTGTTATAACCTCTGTACATAACTTTGTTTAAGGCTTCTGTCATTATTAATGTTGTCCTGCTGCACAAAAATCTATGATCACAAGCCTTGGGTTCTTGAGGATGGCTAAAGGATGGCTATATTTCACTAAAATATAAAATTGGCACTGTGCTGAGTTGTTAATCGTGTATTTTAGTCACACTACATGTGTTACGGTGCATGGTTGTGTTTAGTGTTTATATCTCAGTAGCATACTGTAGTAAGCAAGGTATAGTAAGCTGCGCTTGCAGTTCGTTCCTGTCTTGCTCTAGTTGAAACGACAACTTCGATTTGGTCAAGGCCGAACGCTGCGGAGTTCTCCGGAACGATGGGACTGAGGAAAACGAGTACCGTCCAGAGCCGAGTCGCTTCCAGAGTTTCAGCTGAGGCTCACTGGATGACGCCTGTCCAGTGTATTCACTTTCTCTTGCAGCACATCCTCCGTTACACACCCTGGACCTTCCCGACCAGCTGCACGTCGCTAGGACGATCACACACCCTCCAAACACGAGGAACAGGCAGACAGTGCCGATGATGGTGGGGAGTGGGTGATGAAGGTCAGGGTAGACAGAACTGGAAAGATTGGATGGTGGGAAAGAATAGGTGAAAGAAAAGGGAGTGAAGGTTGAGTTGAGGGTGCTGTTTGCGGAGTCCATGTCATCCGGGTCTGAAGAGAAAACCAGAATTTATCAGCTGGTGCGATCTGGACTGTGGATTTGTGCAAATGTTTCTGTGCAGATTGACAGGATGCGGTAAGATGTGGGTGTATTTCTGCACATGTGAACTAGGTTTGGCTAAAACACATCAGAACTCAAATCAATTCTATTGTTGCTAAGGCAGTTTTGTGTTCAATTATTTTGCTATGATTCTGGTGCATTGATATGTTTTATGTAAGGAATAAAGCATGATAGGGTGTGTGGTTATAGGAAAATAATCATTGACAGAGTGGTTCTGATGCAGGCTGATGCAAAGCATAATTCATTATTCTCTCCTAAAACAACATATCCTGAGTATAATATTTTATTACTTAAAGAACATGTCATATTTTCCTCTGGTTATAGCTGCATGTAATGTTTTGAAACATCTGTGAAACAAGTTAGTTCCTGTTATCGCTTACAGTGGTGCTTGAAAGAATTTTTGTTTTAAATGAGGTGTTATGAGAAGTGGAGAAAGGAAGACACTGCATTCCAGCATAAGAACCTTATCCCATCTGTGAAACATGTTGGTGGTGGTAGTATCATGGTTTGGGTCTGTTTTGTTGCATCTGGGCCAGGACGACTTGCCATCATTAACAGAACAGTGAATTCTGAATTATACCAGCGAATTCAAAAACGAAAAATGTCAGGACGTATGCCCGTGAACTGAATCTCAAGAGAAAGTGGGTCATGTAGCAAGACAACGATCCTAAGCACACAAGTCGTTCTACCAAAGAATGGTTAAAGAAGTTGTTTTGGAACGGCCAAGTCAAAGTCCTGACCTGAATCCAGTAGAAATGCTGTGGAAGGACCTGAAGCAAGCAGTTCATGTGAGGAAACCCACCAACATCAGATACTGAAATCAAAGGTTCACATACTTTTGCGCCTCACAAATATGTAATATTGGATCATTTTCCTCAATAAATAAATGACTGAGTATAATATTTTTGTCTCATTTGTTTAATTGGGTTCTCTTTATCTAATTTTAGGACTTGTGTGAAAATCTTACGATGTTTTAGGTCATATTTATGCAGATACATAGAAAATTCTAAAAGGTTCACAAGCTTTCAAGCACCATTGTATGTTATAGCAGCTGTAAACTAGTCATCTCTCACCAGTCTCTTTTTTTCTCTCTCTTGAGGTTAATGAGACAGCTTGTCATGTTAGAGTAAATGCAGAGTCCTCTGTCTTGAAGACTTACTCATGCTGTTAAACTTACCAGCTTATGCTTTTGTACTTATGTTATACAATTTTTATTTTATTTTATTGTACTCGATATTTTTATGTTTTTTATGTAAGTTTGGTGTTCAGTCATTTTTGGTTTGGTAGGGATTTTAGGTCTTTTGTGCTTTCATTATAAGGTCAATCTCTGTTTTGTGGAGAGGGGTTTGGTCATTTAGGGCTTTTGTTGTCAGTTTTGGGTTTAGCTGTTTATGCTGTGGCAGGATGTTTAGGCTGTTTGTGTGTAGATTCAGAGTTTTTATATAAGTTGTGTGTTTTGTGGCAGGAGTTTAGGCCTTCGGGGCCTTTATTCTCGATGTTTGGTTTGGTTGTACTTAATGTTGACATGGAGACTGGGCTTTTTTTTTTTTTTTTGGTGTACAGAAATGTTGGTCCCAGCTGTTCATGGTGTGGAAGGGATTTTAAGCCAAGGTTTGGGCCCTTTTCACAGCATGATTCAAATCAGCGCTTTTGTGGAACACACACACATACAGTGCTGTAAAAAAGTTTTTGCCCCATCCCGATTTCTTCTGTTTTTGTGTATATCTCATACTAAATTGTTTCAGAAATTAAAACAAAATCTAAGATAAAAACAAAGGCAACCTGAGTAAACACAAAATACAGTTTTTAAATGATAATGTTATTTATTGAAGCAAAAACGTTATCCAGTACCAACTGGAGCTGTGTGAAAATGTATTTGCCCCTGTACTGATTCCCCAAATCTATGAAACTGCATTCATAATGGGGTTCAGCTGGACTAGACGCAACCAGGCCTGATTTTTGTTCGATGAAATCAACACTTAAATAGAACTTTTTCAACAGCATAAAGCTGGTTAAAAGGTCTTACCCAGTAACACACTATGCCAAAGTTGAAAGAAATTCCAGAAAGTATGACGAAGAAGGTGATTGAAATACATCAGTCTGGGAAGGGTTACAAAGCTATTTCAAAGGCTCTGGGACTCCAAAGGACCACAGTGAGAGCCATTATCTCCAAATGGAAAAACTCTGCATAGTAGTGAACCTTCTGAGAAGTGGCCGACCTTCCAAAATTCCTCCAAGAGCACAGCGACTACTCATCCAGGAAATCACAAAAGAGACAAGGACAACATCGAAGGAACTACAGGCCTCTCTTGCATCAATAAAGGTCACTATTCATGACTCCACTATCAGAAAGACACTGGGCAAAAATGGCATCCATGGAAGAGTGGTGAGGCGAAAACCACTGCTAACCCAGAAGAACATTAAGGCTCATCTGAATTTTGCTAAAACACACCTTGATGATCCTCAAACCTTTTGGGAGAATGTTCTGTGGATTGATGAGTGGAAAGTGGAACTGTTTGGAAGCCAGGGGTCCCGTTACGTCTGGCATAAACCAAACACAGAATTCCACATAAAGAACTTCATACCTAGGTTCAAGCATGGTGGTGGAAGTGTGATGGTGTGGGGATGCTTTGCTGCTTCAGGGCCTGGACAACTTGCAGTGATTGAGGGAAACATGAATTCTGCCCTCTACCAGAAAATCCTAAAGGAGAATGTCTGGTCTTCAGTCTGTTAATTGAAACTGACACGCAACTGGATTATGCAGCAAGACAATGATCCAAAGCATAGGAGTAAGTCCTAGTCCTAGAAGTAAGTGAAAGATTGTTCTCCAGTTATTAGAAGCATTTGGTTGCAGTTATTGCTGCTAAAGGTGGCACAACCAGATTTTACGTTTAAAGGGGTAATTAGTTTTTCACATGGGTGATAGGTGTTGGATAATTTATTTTACTTCAATAAAAAAATTAAAACTGTATTGTGTGTTTACTTTGGTTGCCTTTGTTTTATGTTGCATTTCGTTTGAAGATAAAACTATTTAGTATGAGATTTACACAAAAACAGAAGAAATCAGGATGGGGAAAATACTTTTTCACAGCACTGTACATGCATACAGTATGTTTGTCTTACTGTCCTTATGAGGACCTTCCAATGACATAATAATTAATGCAGTTTTTGTATTAAAAAAAAACAACAACAAAAAAGGGTTTTCCTCATGAGGAACAGCCAGTTGTCCCTACAAAGTCAAAACTGTCAGATATTCCTATGCTTGTGAGGCCATTTGGTTTCCACATATACACGGCTGACATTTGACCATACAAATTCCACAAATACATGGCTGACAAGTGATTACATCCCTGTGAAGTAAATTCCTAAACAAGTGAGCCTGCTTGAATACGCTTTAGCATAATACAAATGAGGATTATTAAAATATCTCCTCCTACACACACAGCCATGAATAAACATACACACGCCTGATTTGCTGATGACCAATCCCTCGCTCGGCTCAGTAGCGTTTGTACAGTAAATGTCAGCGAGTTAAATTCTGGGTTGATCACAGCATGGCTTAACCGTTTAGCAAAAACACACTGGGATGTGAAATTAGTCCAAAATGCCAGAGATGTCCAGAAAAGGCCACAGACGCAAGTTCACTCAATAGAGAAACTCCAGCAATAACGAGCACATACTCACTTAGTGAAATGTTCAGGTGGATATGGTCAGATGTTCGTACAACAGCATGCAGCAATACACAACACACAGAAAAGTAACCCAAAATATCACTGAACGTAGATGTGTGCACATTTTAGAGGCGTGTCTATCAAGAAACACAACTGTACCTTAACAACGCAGTGAATGTGTGTCGTCGCTGCAGCGTTGGCTTCTTTTCTGTCTTTTCACGCTGAGAAGAAGAGCAAGCATGGAGAAGAAAAAAGACAGACAGGCCCAAGAGGGAGCGCTCAATATAGTGACAAATTTGAATAGTCATTCAGAAATGCGCAAGACAACGCCGGCCAATCGGACTCTCCATGTTTAACCAAGTCACTGTTGTGTAGAGTTCGTCTAAACTGGCTACAGAGTAATTTATAGTGACTTGCTGATAAATAAAGCGCTTGTGTGAAGTTTCAGACCCCCACAGGGTCAGATATGGTACGATCCACTCTATTCATCTATCTCAGAGTGACCCCCAACTCTTTATTCTCGCTCCTTCCCTCCTCCCGTTGCGCTCTCTTTCTTCTGCTCGTCCCCAAAACCTTTTATAAAACTAATGAGTCTGAAGAAGGGGCCCTGCTCAGTGTGTGTGTGTGTGTGTGTGTGTGTGTGTGTGTGTGTGTGTGTGTGTGTGTGTGTGTGTGTGTGTGTGTGTGTGTGTGTGTGTGTGTGTGGGAGTGAGTGAGTGAGTGAGTGAGAACCTCTGAGTGTGGTTCCTCTGATTTAGGCCGCTATTGTGAATCTGATGTTGCCCTGGCAACCTGCTGACTAGTGACTAAAGAAAAAAGAAAATCAGAAATCAACCACTTATTTATTTATTGTTTTCTTGTTTGCTTGTTTGTTGTTATTATTATTATTATTATTATTATTATTATTATTATTATTATTATTATTATTATTATATCAGACAAGTTTTAAAGGCCAAAGTGTGTGTGTGTGTGTGTTTTGAGCTCTATATGTATTTACGGGTTGTTGTTGTTTTTCATTATGTGTAGTTGTTGTTACTTTCACTGCTATAATTCTGCACTTTTGTGTGTGTGTGTGTGTGTGTGTGCATGTTTGTGTATGTGTGTGTACAGGTCCAGGCCACAGATGCAGACCAGGGAGAAAATGGCAGGGTTTTGTACCGAATTCTCTCAGGTGAGGTTTTTTTTTTCTTTTTTCTGATTTTTACAAGTTTTTGGTTTATGGTTTCCCAGGCGCCTGATCCAGAGGTGACCACACTCCCCAAGAATACACAGCACAGTTGGAATGATGGCGCGATACACTGCATAAACATGATAAACAAAAATAAATACACAGACAAAAACAGCCAGAGAATCAAAGGAAGTCATGAGAAACCACAGGCATGTAAACGTTACTGGGCAATGTAACCTGAGGTGTAGCCTTCCTTCACTAGTGCAGTTCAGCTGCTCATGGAGAGCACTTTAATGGTGCTGACTATGCAGAGATAAACTCTGTTAGTATACTATGGCGTACAGCAAAAGCGATGGTGTGGTGCTAATGATGAGTGTATGAGTGTATCAGGTGCAGCAGTGTTGCTGGAGATTTTAAACAGCTTGACGTGACTGCTGAGCTGAGAAACAATCCTCTCCAATTTCTCTCCAGTCTCACCACTCCTGTCCAATTCTGGAGTTATATCTGTTCGTACCTGCATGCAATACTTTGCTTGATTGTGTAATTAATAAGGCTCCAGGGTCCCTGTGTCCGTGTGGGTTTCCTTCGGGTTCTCCGGTTTCCTCCCACTTCCCAAAAAAACATGCTGGTAGGTGGATTGGTGACTCTAAATTTCCCCTAGGGGAATACGTTGTGCATGGTGTCCTGCAACCGCGTCATGCCCAGGGTTCCTGGGATAGTCTCCGGACAGGATAAAGCGGTTACTAAATGTGAGTGAGTGAGTTACCTGTCTTTTTTAGTGTAGTGTACTGTCCAGTACCGATAGCTTGTTGTGCATCAGCAAGATTTATGCCGACAGCTCACGGTTGTGTTGCTTTCGCTGCTGAATTACAGACCCATTAAAATGTTTGCCAGAACAAGCCACAATTTACAGCTATTGTAAATGTGCTATCTTTCTTGTCAAGCACTTTTACTTGTCTCGTCTTCTGAAAGTGACAATAATGCACAATAGCTTTAGTCTTTAAGTGTACACTTACAAGATGGCCCATGAAGGTTTGAGGCTTGGGGTTTAATAACTGCTGCACTTGCTACACACATACCAGCACCACGCACACCCCCATGTCAGTGTTACTGCTGTACTGAGAATCATCCACCACCCATTGAATGTTCCACTTAAATTATCAGGTAGACAAGGCTGACAAACTGTATAAGGCCACAAATACCTATGATTCTTGGTAGTGGGTTTAATCTTTTGGACTTGACTATGTACAGCAATGTGTGTGTGTGTCTGTCTTTTGTAGGTAACAGTGGAGGTCAGTTCAGTATAGACCTTCTGTCTGGCCTGATCACTCGAGGACAGCGGGCTCTGGACAGAGAGACGAGCAACTCTCACCTGCTGGAGGTGGAGGCCTACAACAGTGACCAAGGCAGCATGCGCAGCTCTGTCAGGGTGTGTGTGTGTGCTTATTTAAGGAAATTATTTTCCATGCCAAAGTGTTTTACTCCTCAACAATTTGACAACACTCACAAATTTTGAAATGTATTAAAGAATTACATGATACTTTTTACCCATTTATAGTTACACGGTATATTTCTGGTTATTACTCACATTATAGTAGCTGCAGTCATTTCCCCGCAAAGTTGAAAGCACACTTTGTATGCTGTAGCTTTCCCTTCCCTGGAACTAAGAGGCCCAAAACTGTTCCTGCATGGCAATGCCCCTGTGCACAAAGTGAGGTCCATGAACCTCAAGGCCTTGCCCTCAACCCCACTGAACACCTTTGGGACCAGGCATTCTCACCAAACATCAGTGTCCAACCTCACTAATGCTCTTGTGGCTGAATGGGAAAATCTCCAAAGCCCCTAAAATCTAGTGGAAAGCCCTCCCAGAAGAGTGGGGACTGTTATAGCAGGAAAGGGGGGCCCAACCCTGTTGGCCAGCTGTCCACAAACCTTTGACCATAGTATTTTACAGTGGTGGTCTTTAAGGTCTAATAATGTATAGTGTATCAAGTCATATTAAAGGTACACTATAATCACAATTCCAGGTGGAAGATCCATAGTAATGGTACAGAAGGTACAATTTAGTACCCATTCTGCTGAGAGTGTATGGACATAAATTAATTCCCTTGTCATCTACCAGACAAAAGTAGGTCTTACCAGGTCCTTCACCCCCCCCCCCCCCCCGTCTCCCTCACTGTCTCTCTTGCTCTATGTCCCTGTAGGTGATAGTGTATGTGGAGGATGTGAATGATGAGCGTCCCGTGTTCACCCAGCAGCAGTACAACAGACTCGGCCTGAGAGAAACAGCTGGAATCGGCACCTCGGTGATTGTAGTACGAGCCACTGACCCAGACACAGGTGCATATAGTGCTTTAGTTTTCTTGCCTTATAAAGTACATACACAGCCAATAAAAAGCAATTCAAATCTCAATCATCTTTTGTAGCACATTTTTTGTTCCACTATATACATGTTCCTGAATGAAATGGCTCAACAGTATGTTTAGGTGTCTCTAATGCTTTGTACCTTCATTATATATTTAAAACTCTGCTCATGGGTCTCAATGTGGGAGCCTGGGAAGCATAATCATGGAGTCGTTTCGAATTAAATAGGTTTAATCCAAACCTCATTCATTCAAAAACATGTAGGCTTAAATATCTCAGTTTGATTCTAACAACAAAAATGTGTTCTGTGAATAAAAATGGCATCATTAGGCAGCCAAAACATTATTGTACACTTATATGATATAATAACGAGCCTAATATACGAATAGTTGGATTACAATATTTTCTCCAGTTAAAGGGGTCCTTGGCTGCAAAAACTTTAAGAGCCCCTGCAATACGCAGTGACACAGGAGATGAGTAATTGGGTAACACACCTTCTGTGGCATTAACGGTTTCCTGATGCTGCCACATTGTTTTCCAGAGTTGACAGAATATTGAAAACGCATGCGCTCATCTGTGTGCAGATCATGCAGGATGTCAAAAGGAGCTACTTAAGGGCAGAAATGCTCATTTTTTTAGTTCGTTTGGGTTAGTTTCCTTTTTGTAGCCTATTTTTGAGAACGTGGCAACCTGCATGCTGTGTTGTTTTCCATTATTGCTAATGATGCACAACTCCTAGGACATTTGTAGTGACTTCTCTGTCTCACATACTCTTATGTGTTATTGGTGTTAGTTGTAGGGCTGCGTATGTTATTTGGCTGTAAGATAAACATTTTTCAAAGCAACTTACAAGTGAGGAAGATTACAGTCCATGCTCAGGGCTGTCATACAATTCTGCAAAAACTCTACACCAACTGACCAGAAACAAGTGTGAAGGAGCATTAGGAAAAACAGAGACACAGCGAGAGTCACACATAAACGCCATGATCAGAATACGTGCTACTTCTTAGTCATGCCACAGCCAGTCAGCAGCCAGATGACTGATACAATCTTATTTCAGAAAAAAAGATGCTGTGCAGTTTCTCCAAGGTGCAAACAATGCAGACGTACCCTCGGGTACAATGGCAGTCCATGTCCCCCTGAACCCTACATTAAGGCCTTAAAATCTGTAAAACTCAGACAGATTGTATGCGCATCCTCCTGACAATCGAATTAATGGTGGTGCCCCCAGCAGAGCTAAAATGCTGCGGTTTTCACACTTCTGATTAACAAACCACCGATTCACCAGCCTAAATCATCACTCTGCATATGACTGATAAAGACGGGTGTTGAATGAAGTCCACCTGTGTGACGTGATCTCAGTACCATTGTTTGAACTATCAGAACAAATCTGAGAGAAATTATCAATCAGGGTTTGATTATAAAAAAAAAACAATCCCAAAATTTGAACACTATTAAATGTATTATTGAAATGGATCGATTGTGGCATAACAGTGACGCTTCGTAGAGTTGGCCTGCCACCATATTTCAGTAACTGAAAAAATATATATATACAGCATTAGTTTAAGGGGGTGAATATTTAGCAAGGCACTGTGTACATCCAGATCTTTATCAGCACTTCAGTATGCACAATTACAGGACAGGAATGGCTAATATGGTTTAACCCATCTGTCTCTTTCTCTCTACATCTGTGTAGGAGATGGAGGTGCTGTGTCCTACGCCCTCATCTCGGGTGCAGACCGTAAATTTGAGGTGGACATCAGTACAGGACTAGTGACCACTGTGGATTATCTCGACTACGAGACCAAGACCAGCTACCTAATGAATGTGTCAGCCACAGACCAAGCCCCTCCCTTTAATCGGGCCTTCTGCACCGTATACGTCACTCTGCTGAATGAGCTGGACGAGGCCGTGTCCTTCCAGCTGGCCGGGTATGAAGCGTCCCTGAGGGAGAATATAGCTACCGGAACAGAAGTGATCCAAGTGCGAGCTCAGTCAGCAGATAATCTGAATCAGCTGACGTATCGCTTCGACCCCGATACGTCGCCCGCTGCTCTCGCACTCTTCAAGATTGATGCTGTCATGGTGAGAAATCTTAACCTGGCGCTCAAACTGACATTGCGGAACATTTTAGGCACTTGGCTCAATTTTTTTACAAGGAAGGCCAAGGAACAATTCTTAAAGCTCAGATCTATGTTACAGAAATGATGTCCCAGTTATTTTGAGACCATGCGAAATAGAATTGACAGAAATTTTTGTCATTTTGGTTGCTGTCACATGACCTCCATGTCCATTCCAAGAAATGACTTGACAGAATGGGATATCCAGTGTTAAGTAGCAGACAAACATGAAGCACAGTTTAATCTGTTAAAATCCTTGTATCACTCCAAAAATGTTGCATTTTCCTTATTTCACTGTGTGTGTGTGTGTGTTTCACAGGGTCGAATCACTGTGACTGGTCTGATAGACCGAGAGAAGGGTGACTCCTACACTCTCACAGTGGTTGCTGATGACGGTGGGCCTAAAAGAGGATCCACTGTGGTAAACTTCTATAATCTAGAAATCTAGATTTCACAATGTGTTATCAGAAGGTGTTGTCAAAAAATATACATGTCTAACCAAAATGCTTTCTCATTATTTTTTCCCAACATATTGTGCATTTGTAGAAGGTAAGAAATGATTTATTATGGTCTGATTTGAATTGTATATTTCCATTTTAGACTGCACGTTCTATCGAAATCTTTATTGCTATTGCAAACTCTTTGCTATTCGTGTTTTTGTTTTTGTTTTTTTTTGACAGGTGTCCATCACCATTCTCGACGAGAATGACAACAGCCCCGAGTTCGACCTCACATCAGACTTATCGGTGAACGTTCCAGAAGATACGCCCATGGGCCAGAGAGTGGCCATGGTGACGGCACGTGATAAAGACGCCGGGAGGAACGGACTGGTGAGAGAGAGAGAGAGAGAAGATGATCAGTGTGGTCCAACAGTGAGATCTGAGATGAGGTCTAATCATGAATAAGGCCACATTTGGACTTATTCCTCATTCCTTTTCTTTCTCTCCATCCAGGTGAACTTCACGCTGGTGGCAGGGAACATGAGGGATATATTTGAGATCCGAACCATCAACAACACGTTTGGAGACATTTACGTAAACGCTCCTCTCGACCGAGAAGCAGTGGACCGCTATCTGCTAAAGGTGAGAGCTAATCTCATCAGAGGTCCAAAACACACACTCCTCGTTACTGTTCCTGAAGTGCACACTGATGAAGAAAATGACCAAATGACTTGAAAAATAGTTAGTGGTTAGTTAGCAGCAGACATTTTATTTACTTACTAATCCTAGCTCCACCTTCAGAATGCAAAAGGCTGCCATTACACGATGCCATGGTTACATGTCTTAGGACATGCTTTGTTATTGTAAACATTTCCATGTGCTGGGGACTAAAATTAATTTATTTTTATGTAATTCATGTTAAAAACATAGCATGGCTATGTTTGTATATTGTACTTTTATCCATTTATGCATTAAGTTTAATGTTCTGGAACGTCCCCTGAACAAGTTCCTGTTATCATGTACGTTTTAATGCATTTAAGAGTCCCTGTAAATTAGTTGCTACTATAGAAACAATATTAGCACAGGTGCATTAATATAATCCTGTGATTTGAGAGACAACCAGCACTCATATCAGAGCTGCTGTCACAGACAACTTCTGACCAACTAGATTCAAAAATTCAACAGCGCTGTGGTATAATACAGAAATAACGAACAGTTTCCAGCCAAACAGAAACAAGTTTTATGTTGACTATAGTATAATTAATGATATTCATGTTACAGTCTACTTTTTATTCAAAGCAATGTTTTTTTTTTTACCATTGAACCCCAGCTCACACATTTTAGTCCTCTGGTCAGGGGCCTACTGGTGATCCCTAAAAAACAAGACCACAATGAAAGACAGATTGTTCAGTGTCATGGCCTTCAGACTTTCAAATTTCACCCCACAGTATTTCCTTATACTTTGCATGTGTGTCCAGGTGCGGGCCTCAGATAACGGCACTCCTCCTCGGTTTACAGATCATTCGCTTACTGTGAATATTGTGGATGTAAATGATAATGCTCCTGTCGTCCAGAGCCCTCGCGGCTACAACGTCAGTGTCAGTGAGGTGAGTGCAACTCGGCCTGCCAATCAAACCACATCAGAGCCTCGGGGACGGTGTCAATAAGAGTCCGTTATCTCAAGACACCTTGTGTGTCTATTCATGAATATGCTTTAAATTGCTGAAAATTGAGATGAAGACGATATAGATTATTTAAATTTGTCGTGTTTTGCCATTTTAGTATATTAGTAAGTAGTCAGTTCTGTATTCGTGTTCCAGAGAATTTGCCAGGGATATCCAGTGCTAAGTTTAAGTGACTTGACTTAGAGTTATTGTGGTAGCTAGAAAAAAGAAAGACAAATTTCATTGAAACATATACAAGTCTTTTCTGCACATATCTTAGCATGTTAGGAAGCTTAAATCAGAGAACCAGGATCAGCATTGATACAGCACCCCTGGGATACACAGAGTTACCGTGTATGTCTCAAGGGCCTAACAGTGGCAGATTAGTGATGCTGGGACTGCGCTCAAAACCTTCTGATCAGTAGACCAGAACCTTAACCACTGAACCTTAACCACTAGCTTATACGTGTGTGTGTGTATCTTTGTGTAGAATGTAGGTGGCGGTACGTCGGTCCTGCGTGTGGTAGCTACAGATCGAGACATTGGGCCCAACGCAGTGCTGTCCTATTACATCACCAACGGCAACCAGGATTTAACGTTCCGCATGGACCGTATGAGCGGAGAAATCGTGACCAGACCTTCACCTCCTGACAGAGAGAGACAGCAGCAGTACACACTCACTGTCACGGTGGAGGACGACGGAACTCCGCCACTATCGGTGAGTGTGTGAGTGTGAGTGTGTGTGTGTGTGTGTGTGTGTGTGCACTAGACAGCCAAAATGAGAGGTGATGGGCGGAGTAGCCGGTGAAGCCACCTCCCTCAAATGAGTTTTTGCAGGTTGAGATGTCTGTCCTTGGGTGTCCAAAAAAACCAACACTATAATTATGATTAACTGTATGTACTAGCCAGCTTCACTATAACCCACAATCAACATCAATACCTAATGCTAAATGCTAAACGCATGTCCTAAAACATGTAACCATAGCAACAATAATACCTAATGCTAAATGCAGTTAATTTGGCACAGTTGTGTAACTCTATTAATTTACCAGGTACTTTGGCTAGTAACCTTACAGTTGCAAAGTGTGTTGTGTAGTCTGTTTACACACTAACACTGTTGAATTCTTAATTCTGGTTTCTATTTCTCATTTCTATTTATCATTTAATGGAAGATAAGACAGGTGGAACGATATGGAATTGTGTGCAAAGATGAAGAGATGATTCAGTAAGAAGTGACAGAGAGGTCATAAATAATATTAACTTCCTCTCATCATTTCCTCTTTGGGTAAACTCCCTGTCCAGCACCTTATAAGATCATGTGTTTGTAATAAGTTTTTTTTTTTTAGACGAGTCCATGGTCCACAGAGGCCTAAGTGAGCAAAACAACATAGACTGTACTGAAGCAGCAGCAGGACAAGCCCAGAAGACATTGCAATCTGATACAGTTTCCTTTTTAAGATACTGACAAAGTGAAAACAGAAGCTCTTACTGAAAATGCTTGTGTTCTTTTCTCTTTTTTTTTTCAAACCCCTGAGCATTTTGTATTGGTCTGGGATGAAATACTGGGGCAGATGGCTTAAATATTTCTACTATACATAAACTGAAGCTTTTCTCTATTAAAATGTCAAAGCTCTATAATTTTTATATTTTATAGATAACTAAAAGATGTTCATAGATGATTGACAGCTCTGTGTCTATAACGAATGGCAAACTATCCTGCCTGTAGGTGTTTGGTTAATGAGGGCACAGTGGTTAATTGCATCATTTACATAATTAAAAATGTGTATTATATTGAAAATTTGAAATTGTATGTAAGTGGACGTGCTGATCGGCCAAGTGAACGTGTTCCATATCAGTAAAAATATTGAATATTTTCATCGTCATTTTGCGTCAGTATTGCGACAGATGTAGAATGCGCAAGGTGCGTTTCAACCACTTTTCTTATACGCGCAATTTGTGAGGGAACATGTGTGCACTTTTATGCACTGGAGTAGATTCGTGCCAGGTTCCACATCATTTCGACAACATACACATAGCTATTTGAGTACGAACACCCCCTTGTGGAGAATCACTGCCTGAGTAAAGCAGCAGTCAAACAAGTCTAACTATATTCCTTACTATTCTAAGTATAGCATAGTGTTCATGTTGCCTAGGTAGCTAGTTTGGTTTGTGCACCTGTGAGAGAGAGAGTGTGTGTGTGTGTGTGTGTGTGTGTGTGTGTGTGTGTGTGTGTGTGTGTGTGTGTGTGTGTGTGTGTGTGTGTAAAATGGCATTTTGCATAATTGTCCACCAGCCTCTGACATCGGCCGGCTTGCTGGAATTTTTGACTCTTCCATGCAATATTCTTTCAGTTGCAAGATGTTTGAGGGTTTTCTTGCATGTACTGCCTGTTCAAATCCCCCCTCACCATTTCAGTGGGATTCATATCCGGGCTAGGCCATTTCATACCCCTCCATTTCTTCTTTTTTACCCATTCCTTGGATTAGTTAGGATCATTATCCTGTTGAAAGGTCCACGTTCAATTCAACTTCAACTTTTGGACAGTTGGCCTCACATTATCTTTGATATGATGCAGAATTTTTGTTCATTTAAATTGCGATTACACCCATGGAAATCACACCCATATATATATATTTGTTTTTTAAATAAATGAGCGATGAACTTCTTGTGAACTCCTGAGCGAACCTAAGAATTTGTCGTAAGAGTGATGCCAAAGCTGGGTATTAACACCCAAGTGGCATTCAGACCTGCTGGCACATTTACCTTTTAAAGACAGGAAGCATAAACTGGTGAACTACAAAAACAGGAAATCCGCAAGTGTGCTTTTTTTTCTGAAACAGGAAGTTACAATTTCAAATATTGTGCTAGTTCCTGTTTCAGGTTCTTGCAGTCTGACTGAATCTCGTTCTCCCTTTATGTGTGTGAAATACTCACAGCCTTGTATGGCAGAACAAATTGTTCTTTATCGTTGACTACCTATCAATTCGTCGAATCTATTTTTCCTAGTTTCTAATTGAGATATATATATTATTATTGTACAAAATACACAAAAAGAGAACAAATATGTACTTTTTTTTTTTTACACAATTTGCTTTGCAAGGCATTTTATAGACATACACAGTTATATACAGACACAGATGTAGAATAACATTTTCACTGTCCCACATATACAGCAAAATAGGCCTCTATTTATTATCTGTAATTCCATCCATCCATCCATCCATATATACATTTCACACACCTATATATCTATCCATAATCTATCAAACCATCCACACAATATCCTAACAGTCTTTTATTATTAGGAGTTTGAGTCAGGCCCAGCTGAAGCTCGCTCTCTCTCTCTCTCTCTCTCTCTCTCTTTCACTCACTCACTCACTCACTCACTCACTCACTCACTCACTCACTCACTCACTCACTCTCACACACACACACACACACACACACACACACACACACACACACACACACACACACACTACAATATATAAAATATATATTAAACTATATAAACCCAAAAATATTTATTCAATATCTTAAATCTAAGTGAACAACTTGAGTTTTCTTTGGCAGTCATAATTGTTTGGTCATAACGAGCATAAACAAATAAAATTACGCATTTACAAGCCGGTGATCTCTGACACACTGACAAGTCATACACACAAACAGCACCAGACAGGTGGAGACCGACAGGGGATGTAGCACTTTCTGTCACAGTGTCCAGAAGAAAAGACGAGACTAGAGATGAACAAAAAATTTGAACGCGTGTTCTGCCAGTGGTTCTGAGTGGGCAGAGCAACACCTCCTTCTAAAAATGACCCCCGGTCCCCTCGGATGTGGAACATTCCAGTCTGTCTGCGAAAAAGTCCCCCCCCGGCCCACCCCCACCCCCAACACAAAGCGAGATGAGCTCCTCCTGGCCCCCGGCTGTTGATACAGGTGGAAAATGTGGATGTGTGTGTGTATAGAAGAAGAAGAAGGTGGGACTTTGTTCTCTCCTTGTCCTCCTGCTCACAGAGAAAGTAGGGAGGACGGAGGGAGGCGGAGAAGATGGCGGAGAAAGAAAAGTGCAGGGCATTTCAGGGGCGCTGAGAAAGACAGCGTCTCTCCATCCTACAACGGCTGGAAGTCGGGGGACTCCGGGATGGGCTCTGCAAAACAGCACAAACACATTACTGTACACACATACGCACACATTCGTATAGTAATGTTTTTTCTGTATACACAAACACACACACACACACACACATCATGCCTGTATTTTGTCTATTTAGTAGTTCCTATCTTCTGTGTTTCTATGGAACTTTATTTCTCAGTAAGCACACACACACACACACACACACACACACACACACAAAAAGACGTTCTCTTTTTATAAAAACCTATTAGGGTGGCACAGTAACAACCAAAAGTGTAATCATGATCATTTTGCTCAGTGTCAAAATAGTAATTACGTATTACAAATGTTCAGTCAGTTTATGATTAAAATAGATTTGTTACACTTTATCATTCCATCAATGCATAAGTGGTCACCAGCCACACTTTTCTTTCCCTCTAAATTAAAGATAATAAAACCAAAAACAAGCCTGCACGTTGCATAGAGACCCCAACGCTCAAAGGCTTTCATCCTAACGACCTTCCCGTGTCAGAAAACGTAAAGCTACAGCTTCACTTCTGACGTTTACAAACTGACACTGGAGACTCCTTCCAGAAAATGTTACATAAACATCTCCTTACAGAAAACGTCACCCTATCAACAACTGAACGCATCTTTTAAGCAGTTTATGTGGAGCACCTGCTATACAAGTCCATGTGAATGAGCCGTAGCTATAGAAACGATGACGCATTACAACGAGCGGATTAAAATAAACCTGTGGTTTGTGAACTTCTAAACACTGAGTCCATTTTGTACGTAAATTTATCTTACGAAAGTTGTCTGAATAGTGGAGCAACAAAAGAAATGCCATGAAACACTTTCCCAGAAACGGGGATTCCAGGAACAGAGCAGAAAAGCAGAAGCGGGTCGTTGTGTAACCATGTAGTTGTGAAAACGAGCGCTGAGTAAAAGGTCTTGAGGCGAGGTGGGGGAAAATCTAAATTTCATCTGCTCTCGTTCAGGCGTCCACACTATAGCTCGGTACACTGCTCTAATAGTGATGTTTGTTCACTGGCACTGTTATTGCATGTCGCCTTTCTGTCTCTATGCATGACACGTACATTTCACACAGCGTTCCAGCTCTAAGCACGATGAGCTCTCATGCCAAATTCGGAATATTAACCCAGACTCCACATCATAAGGTGACACGATGCTTGAGGGTGTGTTATAATCATTAGTGTTGTGTGCCTTATGAGCTCCTGATAAGGAAATATAGCAGGCATCTCTCTTTAATTTTTTTCCAATCGAATTTTATTTTCATTTCCGTTGCTTTAAATGGCATTATTTTGTAATGAAAACTTCCTTATAAACACCAGTTCAGCTTGCCGAACCCCTGGCTATTGTTGTGCTTTGTCAGCACTGAAGCTGAAACAGCATTCATGAGTTTCTCTTCCATTTCTCTCGAAGTCAGGCCACGTTCAAAACGAGGCTCATGAGAACCAAAATAGGAACTAAAAGTTGGCAGTAGACAACTGATGGATGATCTGATCTGATCTGAGAAATGGTATTAGAATATATGTGGGTTTTTTTATTTTTTTTATTTTATCGCCTTCAGAATTGGAGCTCGTGTGTGCGAGTCATACACTCATGAAATTAATGTATAGTCTATTACGGGGTCATTGTGTCGGTCGCTGATGTGAACATTTACAGAAAATGACAGTCACATCACCCAAACAAACACGAGTGAATTCTCCTTTGCACTAAAATAAAGGCAAAATGTTTTACTCTCTACAGAATATGATGCAGATTCAAAGTGGCTAAAGGTGCACAGAGCAAACAAGGCTTGTTTTTCTTTATCTTAATGAGAATGTAGTGTATAAATTGACTTCGCTTCCCAGCAGTTAGCTTTGAAGAGGAACTTTAATGAATAAGAGCTAATCTAGAGAATGAGGAAGAGCGTATGCAGCAAGTGCCCCAGATTTACAAGTGACGCAGAGTCCGATCAGCGGCCTGGGATCTGAACTCACACGCAAGCTTGTGGTCACTAACACAGAACCTGTGTGTGGGTGTGTGGGTGTGTGTGTTTATGTGTGTGTCCATGTGCATACATGTGTTTGTGCATTTGTGAGCCTCTGTTAAGAACAAGCGTGTGTGTGTGTTTTTGCATGTGAATGTGCATGTGCACGGATCTCCTCCCTGTTTCCAGATGTTTCTCGCCTTGTAGTGACACTCTCCAGACTATAAACAGGATCAGTCTGCATGAACTCATGCTGTTTTCACAAAGAAATACTTACAGCTGTGTGCGTGTGTGTGTGTGTGTGTGTGTGTGTGTTTAACTAATTTCAGTGGAAATGTTGTACACACTATGCTGTGTGTTGTGTAGACCAGTAAAACCTGTTGTAGTGTGCAGACTGGACGTTTTGTGTGTGTGTGTGTGTGTGTGTGTGTGTGTGTGTGTGTGTGTGTGTGTGTGTGTGTGTGTGTGTGTTAGGGTTGTAAGAACAAATTTCGCTGTTCAAATACTATTTGAATTTTCATAATATTTGCATATTCAAAGTCATTCACCCGTCCAAGTTCGAATGTTTACGATCCCATGTCCTACTTTTTTTTTTTTTTTTTTTTAAATCATTTACCAATTTGTGAAGTAGATATTAAAGAAGAACAAAGTCATAAAAGTATTATTATACGTAAGTAGTTCATTTCACTTATTGGAGTCACTCCTTTCCTCTAGGTGATTCTTGTAAAGCTCTCTAATGGGCAAATACTGCACAACTTTAGTTAGAATTCAGTCACAGCAATATCTGATTTCCCAGACCGTCACACACGTATAGAATAAGAAGCCATTTGGGATTTGACTTAAGAGTGTTGCTGATGTTCGCTGTGTCTGTGGCCAAGGCATCTCAAATCTGAAAGCGATTTTTAAATGAATTTTTTGGTATTGGGCAGCAGAAATCTGCTTGTGTTTTGACTCTTTTCCTGAGTATATGTATAAGCAGGTATGTTAGCAGACGTATTTACATCGCACACAGAGGAATGTCAAGTGTATGTGTTTGTGGTCTCTGAACTTGTGCAGGGATGAATACCAATAAACACTGCACAAAAAAGGAGATGTGAAATAAACATTTATGTTTTGTCTCTTGTAAAGGGTAGGAGGCGTGTTTTTCTATGTAGAATTGTTTATCTTGTGCTGAGAAGGAGCGTGTATGTTTTGTCTCTTACCATGCGCGGGGAAAAACACTTCTCCATGTGGGTTTGGGCTGAAGGGGGTGCCGGGGTCGGACAGAAGATGGCGTCCCGTTTCAGACGTCTGGCGCATCAGAATCTGAGCCACGGTGCGAGCTGGAGGCGGCGGAGAACCTCCCATGTACACAGGGTTCTCATGGCCTTGAGCCTCACTGGAGAGAGAGCAGCAGAACAACATAACACTTAAAGGACAATTACATTAAACCAAAACATTTTATCGACACAGTTGTTCCATTATCGCAAATGTAGCCAGGAAGCGTTTGGTGTCTGAAGTTTCTTTCATTTTACTTTGGAGCTACTAATGGAGACTAATGAAGCTAACAAGTAAGGTAAGCTTATAACTACTGATTTGGCATCATCACATTCCTAAATCATCAAGAACACCACTTCAGCTGGATTGTTTGGTTCGGAAACACTTCAAACATGCAGAGGACAAAAAGTGACTGTCTTAAGCCACATCATGTACCTAAGGCTGATGTTTGTTCAGTATAACCAAGCTATGTGCTATGATAGTGAGTGATTTCAGTTTCCGGGTGGCTGCTACGACTTTATTAATTCTTTTGCAACATGTTTAGATAACAGTCCCAAATAGTCAATGCGCTAGAGTAGGGCCAAATGTAGCGCTGGCTCTGCTCCAGATCCGCACAGTGGGGCTGGACGTTTTTTTTTCTTTTTCTTTTTAACTAATTGCCAAACTAAATTAAAATATGGTCGCTGACATCATAGAATTTGTTGCAGAAAAAGGGGAAGTGAGGGCTCTGTGGTTTGGGCTTTGGACTACTGAACTCCTGATCAGAAGGTTGAGAGTTCGAATCCCATCAGCACTAAGCTGCTAACCTTAAGTCACTTTGGATAAAGGCGTCTGCCTTAAATGTAATCTTTACCAGGCAACCACTGGATGAAATGTTTTTGATGTCTGGTAGCGTGGAAGGCAACTGGAAGGGTTCTTGCAAGCAGACTCAACACACGTATGTTTATACACACAGAAGTAGCGGGTACTCCATGTCAGTCAATGGTGAAAGTAGCTTAGCCCAATTCTAGATGAGACCCCTGGTGCTATTTCATGAGTGCCATGATCACCTGGCCCAAACACGCTTTCTGTCACATACCGTGTCAGAAACCACATGTCTGAGATTAGTTAACAACTCAATGCGGTTTGAGGTAGACGTGTGATGATTTACACACATAGTTTACATACTGCAGTACTATAGAGCAGACTACAGTATGAGCTTCCCTTAATTGTTAGATACGTTGGTGTCTTAGCTCATGTATGGCATTTGACAGTGCACTGAGGGGAAAAAAAAAAAACTTCACACACCAAGCATGTCTTTGTTTATATTTTTGTGGGTAAATGCAAACTGTGTGCATTTAATTATTAGTCAAACTATTGTTTTACAGCAGCCGAGTTAGTGACTGTGTGGCAACTCACCTGTCCATGCGAACTAGCTCGTGTGCACCTGTGGGAAACAGGAAGTGGAAACTGGTCATTGTGTGACAGTAAACAGCATATCGGTGACTACGATTTCCTGTAGCCGTAACTCTACGGTGCAGCGTCGTGCAGGATGTGAGGCTAAACATGCACACCAAGCTTTCAAGTCACTTATAGTGAGGTCTGAAGGATTCTGCGAGTCCACTAGTTATTAAAAACTAAACTGTAAGAGATGAACACCCTGTCATGACACCAGACACTGACTCATTTAGTATGGCTTGCTAGGAGTTACGTATTACGTGATATAACTACTGCATTCTTGCTACTCAAGAATATTTGTACCCAGCAGTACATGAAACCAAGTGTGTGTGTGTGTGTGTGTGTATGCGTGTAAGTGTACTCACGTCGGCTGCTGTGAGTTCTTTGTCTTTGGCGGTATACCAGGATCAGTAAGACAGGCAGACACAAAATGCATATAATGCATGCAGCTGTAGCCAGACCTGCGGCCACTGTACCTAGAGGATGACAGGGAATAATCAAATGAACAGAATGATCAAGCGATGTGTGTGAATTTGTGCTTTCAAAATAGGAAACCGGACAGTTGACATCATATGTAACATCATAGAGGCAGTGTAAGCAAGACGCAATTGTCTCGAATATCAACATTTTCCTCAGTTTAGTGTCAAATTATTTTTAAAACGACAGCGTATTATTAAAGTGACACTGCAGCAACAGTTAGCATCTATCACTAAGCATACAACATGTTCTTTGTTGTGTTCAATATACCTTGTGGAGGTGGCGGCGACAGCTTTGTGCACTTCAGACTGTCGTTGCGACCTGGGGAATGATATATGATGAATATGGTGAATGTTATTTAACCAACACGCAAATTAAATGGCCAATAATATCAATACAATAGTGGCCAGACAGTTTGACATTCACAAAATATTACAATCAGTCTGTATTTAAAGCATAATTACAGTATATAACTAACTATATTATATCACAGTACTATTTAGTTCTCAAATCTGATCTGGTCAGAAGCTGGTAATTAATTAGCACCTCAGGCAGTAGTGTTGGCTGTAATTCAAATCACTATAAATGGATAAAAAATATGATCTTTAATTAAGCCAAATCCATGCTCTTTAAGTAAGCCAAATCGCTGTGGTGTAAGAGGAATAAAACACTTTGGAACATGCCGTTATAGGAAAATAATCAACTAACAGTAACTCTGATGCAACCTCTTTGTTTTGCATTACACCACCATGTTGCTGTTTATTTAGCAGCGCACAGTGTTTCATTTCTTAAGACATGATGACACATGTGCATGTGTAAACAGTTGCCATTGTAGCAATGGGGGGGGACAGGGCGTTTAATTATATACTGTAAGAGGACAAAAAAGCTGTAAATAACATGTTCCTAAACACTAGGTAACAGTTTTTAATAACAAGGATTTAACAGTTTGCAGTGAACTGAGACTGCCTGTTTCTTACGTGGCGTGATGGTGAGCATCATGTGGCTGTGTGCCTGCTGCTGCACGTTCGGCTTGTGCTTGCCTTCCGGCAGTATGTCCAGTGCCAGGCAGCAGTAGCGTCCCTGGCTGGCCTGTGTCACACCCAGCAGCGTGACAGTGAAGGATGTCTTCTGGGCATCGAACTTCACATTGTTTGTTTGTAGGCGACTGTGACAGCGCTGGTCCATGTGTGAATTGAAGAGCCATAAGTGCTGCAGTCGGTCCTTCGGATGCTCCAGACCGCCAGACTGTTCACACACCATCGTGACGTTGGCACCCTCCGGGCATATGTAGGAGACATAGGGCACAGAGACACTGAGCGTGTGGGCATGATATTCAGTGTTGGCTGGAGATGGAAAGACAAAAGAGAATTAATAATTAGTATTTCCAACTTTGTTTCAACCAAAATTTATTTGTTGTTTCTTCTCAGTCATTACAAAATAGCTACACTGACAAAAACCTAAATAACTTTTTAACTTTGATTAAACTCTTTATATACTCTTTATATGTTTATATGGGCCAATTGGATTTTAGGGCATCATTATCTCGTCATCTTAATGTCTGATTTTAAACAAAAAAAGGCTGATTTTTACACCACACTACTTACCTAATTATTAATGCAGCAAATTAACGCTATGCTTACACCTAAATTTGCTGTTCAGCTGTTACAGGTGTACTAGTAACAATAACCTCTGACTCTGGCAGTGTATATTCGGTTTTGGTTTTTATTTTATAAAACATTCCACACTTGCATTTCTATAAAACCCGAAGAGTCAAAAGGACAGAACATTAAGTAATGCACAGCACACGGTGGTTAACTGACTTGCTGTTGCTCCTTGAGCACAGCTACACGCATATACAAATGTTCAGACATGAGTGTTTTCAGTCATTTCCTGAGCAGTGTAGGTGTGCAGGTGTTGACTGTGTGCATGACTGAAGCATAGTGAAAGATAGCACAGCCTACATCCATCCGTCAGCTAGAGCTCGTTCACTTGACTCTGATTCATTCCACCTGTGCCAGTGTGTGTGTGTGAAGATGCTGAGCTGGCATTTCAGTCAAAATGTCAAAATGTCACACCATTATCGACTTGACTCAGCCGAGAGGGGGAAAAAACGTGATTTCCCCTGGCCTGTTATTTCACGTTTTAGATTTTCATGTTTTTAAACAACAAAAAAAAAAATTTTGAAAAATGAAACAAAAGTGCCTACCTATAGGCAAATTTCAGAATGCTTACTTGGTCATAAAATTAGAGAGGAAAGTTTCAAAATTGAACTAGAAAATGCTAGAAAATGCTAGTTTAGTCACCATCAAAAGCATAAAAGTAATAAAGCAGTCTTTTCTATTTTATGTTGCAAAAGGAGGCCTGGCAATATGTTTACCTCTATAGTTTTTCATATCCCATGTTTTACTAGTATATAAATATATTTTTATAATACTTAACACTTTTGTTTGAACTTTCTGTGAAATATTACTTGCTTTTACTTTAATGTACGCTTTTTTATGACTCCATACTTAATTTGTCATTCATGCGCTATATGCAAATACTGTAAAGCATTGTAAATATATTATTGTTGTTGTTGTTGATATTACTACTGCTACTACTACTATTATTACTACCAGCTACTATTTCAAGCATAGTAGAACTACACTAGCCAAGTCAGCGAAACTCTCCTCCTCTTCTTTTTTCCATCGATTTGTTCCTCCCTCCGTCTCCCTGTGACATTTGTTCCACTCGGTTTTTTTGCTGGGGTTGTGACTCTTGAGCTGTTTTGAATCTCCAAGGTTCCTCCTCTAAGTTTCAAAACTTTTGGTAAGCAAAACTCAGTTACTGCCATGCACACACACACACACACACACACACACACACACACACACACACACACACACACACACACACACACACCCACACCCACACACGCACACTGCTAGAACAGATTTTGCTGACCCTGTCAAAAGTGTCAGCTTCAATATTAAGGTTAAATTCATATTTGCAGAAGTCTTGTATAACAAGCTCTGACACTCTGGCTAACTAGCTGCACTACAAGCTACAAGACAATTGTAGCTGAACGTTTTGGAGCTACATGCGTAACTGATGTCTTCTGGAAGTTATACCATAAAAGAATCTGTCATAAAAGAAAAACCATTACAAGAAATAAGCTTTTAGTGTTTATCAGATGGAAAATATGTAAGGTGAAGTGGAGTTACTGTTACCACCCAGCTGTTGATTAGTTTCCTATAACCGCACATCCCCCAAGCATTTTATTCTTCTTGTATCACAGGAATTTGCGTGTCACAGAAATTTTTATTTATTTTATTTTTTACATATTAAAGAACTATTTATTGAATTTCAGCCTTTTTTGTGTAATGTTAAATGTTGTGGAACATCCAAGTAACAAATGATCACTTATGTTTTAAAAAGTCGTTCCCTTACCAGCTTCTCTTTTTTCTCTTTCTTGAATTCCGCTACAGCCCTGCCATGTTCACAGATATCTAGGCTAAACACTAAGACACCATTTGGTTTTGTACAGCATCAAATTTGTATTCCGTGAACTTTGTGCCACGTCATTTTCTGTATGAATTGATGAGGCTTCTCGCTCTTCTAGGGGGGATAGTGAGGGGTTTCTATTTACAGAAAGAAAAAAAAAAAACAACTGTGTGTGAGTGTGTGTGCTTATGTGTGTTTCAGTTTTACTTAAACTGTGCAGGTTATAAGTATCCCTTTTTTTTTTGTCTTGAATTATACTAATTTGAATATAAACCCAAACATTTCCCTACACATCACCGTTCACCATGTATATGCAGGAATCAGTGTCTTATATAATCTCTCTGTTTTTGTATAACTGACTTATGAGTCATGAATTCAACCACACCCAAAAGTCCAGTGGCTTTAAAATTACACATCTGGTCTGTTCCTGCTGTTTCAGTGTTCGCTACATTACATACTCAAAGAGTATTTCTAGGTTAAAATAAGCGGTGTGGGAAATCCAGCAGTCCCGATGCATGACGATTCAGCGTTCACGATTGACTCATTTAACATTTGTAATCCTGTCCCCAAACAATGACAATTTCAGTAAGTGTAACCGCAGCATTATTGTGGTGCTGTCATGCTGTCATCGTGGAGGTGTGTGTGCATGAGATCATGATGAACACTGATCAATTTCTATGTAACATCTGCATATGATATAAACCACAGAGGAATACCAGTGGAGGGAGGGAGGAAGGGAGGGAGAGAGAGAGAGAAAGAGAGCGCATTGGGCAATGCATACTACAGAAGGAACTTTCCGGATGTGCTGGTGTTTAGAGGGGCAGAGACTTCCTTCCTGCTCTGGTGTTGGCTTTCAAAGTGTTCCTAATAAAATTACACCGTCCCAAAGATTACAACAACACCCCGTTTCCATGGAAACTCGTGGAATTAACAGAAAAGATCTTCCATCTCTGTTATTCATCCCCTCTTTGATGCCAAAGCAACTCGATCCTCATCTAAATGGCTCATTTGCTAGCTTTGATCATTTTGAAATGCTTCTTTAAATCCATTTGCACTTCTTCATAATTCAACCAATCCCATAATTACGTCCGCCGGATCAGCGTTCCGTGGTGGTTTCAACGAACAGGGCGGCCTGAACTGCCACTCTGAGCAAAGAGAACATTTACAAACTGCCCCATAGCTAGCCAAAATTATATGGCGCTCACTCCAAGGTTAAAGTAAACTAACTTCTGTAAAACAATCCCGGTTGTGTAGCTAATCTGCAAGCTGTCATGGTTCCTTTTCAGTTAAAATGTTGTCCAATGAAACAAGGCCCTTCAAAGGATGTGGTTAGTAAGGTAACTGTCTCCAGAATGGAGTGCCTCATCTTGCATTAAAAGTTGCCCAGATTCACAAATTGTACGTTCAACGATACTTTAATGGTGAAAATGTTTTTGTTTAAGCAACACTACTGTTCAACTCTCGGTTTGTTAGAAATCATATACTGTGATACATATTGCATGTCATAGAAATGTCAAAGTATTGTGATGATATTTCTGTCATATCGCCGACTCCTACCTAACAGTACATCCTCCTCGAGTCTTATTTTTCAACCAGTGGACAAAAAAAAAACCAGATGCATAACCTGATCTACCAGGAGCTGAATGTTCATAAACAGGCACAGATTGCAAATGTCATATTTGTAATATTTATAAATGAACAACCCAGTTAGTGTTTGTTACAGCTGCTTAGCCTAAGAGAGGCCTGAATTTGGTCTCATATGGAGATATATACTGTACAGGATCAGAACTTAGACTGTTTAGCATATGTACAGGCTTTGGCCCTCTTTTGACCTAAACAGTCAGTTGTCAGGGCGTGTGTGTGTGTGTGTGTGTGCGTGTGCGTGTGTCTGGCCATCAGGAAGAGCAATAGGAAAAGCACGCTGTGTGATTGCAAGTAGCCGCGAGCCCCGTGCCTGTTCCTGTCTCTCACAGGGACAATAGAGTCAAATCTGATTCAGTTCCAATCCATTATTCTCATTTTTCCTGATCTTCCCAGTCTGTGGCCATTATTCTCCCTGCTGGAGGCCCATTTCCACTCACAGGAGAGCTTTCACATATTACTTTAATGCAGCATTATTTTGACTGGTGGAAAGACCCTTCCACTGGTGACCTCAGGTCTGTCCTGCGCAAATATGATGAACAATATACTGTTTCTCACACAGCCTGACTGGAGAGACTGGTTCCTGATTCCTGATTTGTGTGGCTGATGCAAAGGCTCATTGCAAACAAGCTTTGATTGCTTGAAGTATTAAAGCACGAACAGTTTCAGGAAGACTCACTCATGCTGGCCTCAGAGTCTGACAGAACATAAAGCGATAAGATGAGGAAACACAATTTACAGTGAGCACATTACAGTACAATGATAGATACTCAAGTGTATTGTTGATGTGTTTAAAGATTATTTGTGCCCTTACAGAAAATTGCTACAGGGGATAAACTTAGGCAGTGATGGGTAATAGCTGATACCAACATTTGTTTTATTGGTGATCTCTGCCAACCGGCAGCCAATCAGCGAAAACCTAGGAAGCCAAAAGCCATTGCCATTGGGTATGCACAGCACTCACAGTGTAAATAGAGTGGAGTCTTATCTAGCAGTTCTTAGAAATGATCTAACCACTTGCCCTATATTCCCACTAGCAAGTCACAGGAAACCATTAATTTTCGATGTACGTGCACAACGTCTTTTTGTGTTTCAGTGACCGCAGCAAGCAACAAAGCACCATTTAAAGTTCTATCAATTCTATGCAAATGAGGTGAGAAAAAGTGACAAATCCAAACATTTTACTTGAATGATGCCTTCATTTGCACATGTGGTCCCATGTTTCTTCAGTTCCCCACTAACAACTTTAGTTCTTACCTACAGTTAGTTCCCATTTGCTGTTTGACACATGAAATTCGTTTGATCCTGTCACATATAACTTCTTATTAAAGACACATTACAACAAAAAATAAAGCTTGGAAGGAAGTAGCGGAGATCTCTAGTGCCACTAGTGGGTGTACATAGCTACTACAGTTGGCTTGATTTGCTTAGCACATAACATGAAAATCAAGCAACCAATTTTCATACTAGTTAAATGAATTATTTAATTTATGTTTAAATAGTTGTAAGTGTTTATATGGTATATTGCTACAATTTATCATGATACTGATATAATGCCATCGTATTGACCAGCCCTAATGGCCTATATGTAAAATCTATTGACTGTAAAACCATGGAAAGTACACTTCCGAAATCTTTAACCTAGTAGGTTTATGTCCCTCTACAGTTTCAGTGTTTGTTGTAATCCCAAAGCCAAAACTAACAATGACACACTCACAGACACACTTTGGATAATCAGGCTCGTTAAAAGGTGTCAATGGGAGCACTGAAGGGGTCCTTTGCTTTCACCTATCATTAAACACTTTATCACTAACAACAGTACTGTATGATAAATTACTCCAGCATAGCATACTCTTTCTCACAGTAAACATACAGTTTTAATGGTTTCGCTTTAGTAAAACGTCGAGAGTCCCAGAACAGCCAGAGGGTTGTGCCCTTCCTTCTAATCCTGGATTAGATTAGATTCTGCATCTGATGTCTAAAGACATATCTTTTGAAATAAAAGAAAAACAACACCCAGAAACAGGATATTGTGTAGGCTGCAAGTTAAATAATTTAGTGTTAATGCAGGACTGAGGATTTCTGCTGTGGTCAGTAGAAAGCAAGCATAGGCTATGGCAAACGAGGGGAAACTGTAAGTGCAGACAGTGTATTGCCGATATACAGAGCCATTTCTGTTGTAATGGGAACTGTACAGATATTATATACAGTAATTTTGGTTTTGCGTAAGTAGGGTAGCTATGCCATGACACTGTGATGGTAAAAATGCATATTGCAAATGCATATGCAAAGTCTGAGGTGGTTTTCACACTAGGTAATCTCGGATTCGGTACCGCAGTGCGCTTCCCGGTCCGCACGACAGCTTTCACATGAGCATAGTTCATGCAAACTGTGTGCATTGAGTACATTTCAATGCAAACTGTGCTCTGTTTCGGACTAAACTGGCAGTGTGAAGGCCCCCGTAGTTGAGCTGGACCTTTTGCTGAAACCTGTCAACCCTGCCAGCATACTTGTTAATTTAAAACATAGTCAAATATACACTAAGCAGGCGCATGCCCTCCAATCTATATTAAGGAAATGGACAAATCAATATGGTCTATTCAGAGGTCCCTATACTGAACTCTGGAAAGTCAGCTTGTGCTTCCTGGGATCAGCAAAACCCAGCCGGATGTGGAGGAGATACCCAGCTGTGTTTCTCAGCTCCATATCAGCACTTACTCACAATCAATCCCATGCTGCTCATTAGCTCCAAGCAAGCACGCACCGTTCGCTTTTATCTTTAGTCAAAATCTCCTCAGGGACACACTGCTTCCATCCTTAACATATTCCCGTGTTTGTGTGTGAACATCTGTTTTGACTTCTCTGTTGAGGTCAAGCAGGAGTGCTATACGGAAGTAATGAGCACACGCTGTTTTGGTCTGAGAGGATAGACATAGCAACAGTGGATACGCGAACGAAACGGTTCCCTAGAACAACTCTTGCGGTGAATCAAGTGAATCATTCGCAAACAGGAACAAATTAATTGTTTTGGTAAGAACTTTTTTATTACGTTTTTTCCCCCCAATATGTCGTGTAGAACATTTCCATCTCTAATAACAATTTTAAATTCATACTTATAGACTTTTTTTTTTTTTTTTAAATCTTTGTCTGTTTGTATTTATCTTAGATTAATATACCCATTTTATTTTATTGCGTTGATTACTTTGTATAGGAAATTCTCACACATAACAGTTTTGTCAAAATGCCATGTGAATGTGGACTAGTCAAAGTCAAAGATAATATGTTTACATTTTGTATTGGATTACATTTAGTATTATTAAATAAGCTGTTTTTTTGTTTGTTTTTTTAAAAACAATGTTTTCTCATGTTCCTCCTAAGCCATTCTCTATGTGCATACTAAATCGTTTAAACTGCAGTCTACACAATATCCTGTTTCCGGGTGTTTTTCCGGGCGATTTTCTTAGTGGTGAATCTAATTAATCAAATACAAGCCGGTGTCGACTCATTTAAAAGGGTTTGCTGAAAAGATTCGAATCATTCGCCAGATGTTCAGGGGCGGAACATGAACGGTTAAGAGATAATAATCAAGTACATCTATCATAACAAAGCTGTTATTTATCTATTTTACCTAAACAACCGCGTTATAGGCTAAATAAGGAACTAAAGTCAAATTTGACACGTTCATGGAAAATGGAAAAACAACTGCAGCTGCAGTTTCATCACAGAGAAGATAAATAAATGGGCTGGGAGGAAAGTAGTAAAGGTTACACAAACTATGTCTGTTATGCAATAACGCCTTATGTGGCAACTCCCGGTTCAAGGACTGTTTGTGTAAATTCCATGACACCCTCCTTTAAAAAAAAAAAAAAAAAAAAAAAATTTAAAGATTAAAGCAAATGTGTCACGTGTGAGTGGCCATAATAATTACACCTAATGTGCTCTAATGAATCGCCTGAAGCTGTTTCTAAGTGTCAGTTGAGGAACGATTCATCAACACTCTATGTTGACTCTATATTTTAAATGAACGGCTGCAGTGTTACAGTAAAGTCAGTGTGAGGCAACAGTGATGCTCAAATTCATAACGCAACACCCAGCCTACGGAATGCGAGTTAAATCAACAAAACGGTAAAGGTGGATGCGTATCTGTCTAAAACTTTTGCTGCTGCAACAGTAGCAACAGAAAGGCTTTTATTCAAAGCCTGCAGCTGGGAAAAGTTTATAGTCTCTCTCTCTCACACACACACACTCTCACACACACTCTCACACACACACACTCACACACACACACACACACTCTCACACACACACACTCACTCACACACACACACACACACTCTCACACACACACACTCACACACACACACACACACACTCTCACACACACACACTCTCACACACACACACACACACGATCCAGACTCGCCTCTTCCCAAACGCTTACCTTCAACAGCCATGACGAGATGAAGGCAAAGCCACACAGCCGAAAACAACTCCATCTCTACTGTAGATCCACTCCTTGCGCGTTTCCTTTAACTTCTTAAATGACGCTACTACTCCTGCTTTTGACTGTAAGCAATCAACCGGAACTGTCGGGTTTCTGAAGTAAACTTTTTTGCGCTTTTTTTCTTTCTTCTTCTTTGCGTCCCGAGGAGCGCAGAGCTGTTGACTGTACACACTGGTCTCGTTCGCTCCTCTTCTCTCTCTCTCTCTCACACACACACACACGCGCACATAAACACACGTACGTATCCGCCCCTGCAGCCGCAGCCCATCCCCTGTCTGCCTGCCTGTCTTAAGTAAATTTACATAGATGAAAATACTGTTAGGTCCCTTAGGTAAATATGTACCTAATGTAGTCACTTTATAGTATTTTTTTTTTTTTATCTTTAGGGCCTTAAACCTTTCCACACACTCATTCTGTATCATATTAAAGGGATAGTTCACCCAAAAATGAAAATTCCGTCATCAGTTGCTCACCCTCATGTCGTTCTAAACCCATTAGACTTTCATTCATCTTAAGAACACAAATGAAGACATTTTAATGAAACCTGGGAGATTTCTGTCCTTCCATTTTTTTTTTTTTTTTATTTTTTTTTTTTAGTCCAGTAACCAAAATTTTCAAGCTCCAAAAAGTTCATAAAGGCATCGTAAAAGTAATCCATGTGACTCCAGTGGTTTAATCCCAGTTTTATGAAGCGATAGGAATGCTTTGTGGGCGCAAAAAAAAAAAAAAACCCTAAAATTAAATCTTTATTCACAAAATATCTTCACGTCCGCATAGATATCCGACGCGCGTTCACGAGAGAACCACGACACATACGTGTTGTGTTGACACGAGAGTGGACAAAAAAAAATAATGCAAGTCCTCTTCTGCAGATATCTTTGTTACAAAGATTGTTCTATAGTTTGTGTACAGCGTCCCTCTTCCTCTGCTGTAAACAGCGCAGCGCTTCCGGGTCCCGTTGTGAGTCTTATGGGTTTGGAACGACATGAGGGTTTTTTCCCTCATATTTATTTATTTAGTAATAATGATTCAGTATTTATACTACTAATAATAAGGATTGTGGCTCTAAACATTCAAAATGATTTAAAGGTAACGTTGTGTATACTTAATAAATAGCTAAATAAATAATTAAATAAAAATAAATGACAATATTTTATGAAGTTTCTCAAATGCATACAGTATTTACATCTACTGTAAAAGTTAGAATTTAAATTTGATGCTGTAGGTGTTAATTCAACATGGGGTTTTTGTTTTGTACTCATTTAGAGAACTTATACCACTGAAATTGAGATTGAACTGTAACACGACTGACGAATCACTAGGCTTGACAAATTTTACTTCTTTCTACCCACCTTTCCACCCACCAGGCATTTTTACTCAGTAGGGACTTCTATAATTTGATGACAGAAAATGAGAATAAAATGTTGTCATAGTTTTGAGTGTTGTTTTGTGTGTGTGTGTGTGTGTGTGTGTGTGTGTGTGGGTGTGTGTGGGTGGGTCTGTTTGTGTGTTTAACAGATTTCACTTTAACCAGCACGGAACTATTGTGAAGTGTAACAGTTGTTAAAGACCAGCATGTCAAACAGGCCAAACAGGAACGAACAAGAAACACACATCATTTTCTGGATGTGCTAATTTTATTCAAATGTAGTAGTTTCGCCACTGGTTTCACGTTAACACCAACCGAACCCGAACTTTCTCCTAAGTTCCAAGTAAGTGAAAATTACGTGAATGCACGTAATCAGCTTAGTGAAAGTGAGCAGTGTGGAAATAAAGAAGCAGACAGGCATATATCCCTATGAAAGAAGGTTTAATCATTTAAATGAGTGAGAGACAAAGTGAGAAAGAACAGGTTTCACTGCTAGTAATAAAGTGAGTGCTACAGATGACTATACATTTACATATCAAATACACCAATTGTAACAAAGCCTGTTTTGTCTAAACTATAAAACTACACACATAAATCCCTAATAAAGTATCATAATATTGTGCCTGGTCATCACAAGTCACCAGAACATCTTCCATATATCTACCATGATATATAAATAAAATGAGTAATGATTCAATTTAAAGTGAAAACTGAAGGGTAAGCATGGCTTAAAGACCAGTTCTACCAAGACCAGTACTATCAACCACGAATGCATTATTATTGTATTTTTTAAATGATATGCTTTAAATGTCATTAAGTTCTCATGGCCATGTATTGGATATTTATACCACAGTGCTGTTGAATTCACCACTCTGATTGGTCAGAAGGTGTTGATTAATTTTCTGTAACAGCAGCTCTGACACTAGTTCCGACTACAGGGTAAATCACAGGTTTATATTAATAGGCTCGTTCTAATAAGTTATTGTTTCTATAGTAACAGCTCCTTCACAGGGATTTGCATGGCAGACACTCTACATAATCTAAAACTAATAAGATGATGGATAAAAAAAAAAAAAGTTAGACATGGAAGACACATACTAATTGATATGATGAATCTTTCTGTAAGGAGATGTTTATTTAGCATTTATGGAAGGAGTCTGTGTGAGTGGTTTGTAAGAAACAGTAAGTTTTCTGTTACAGGAGAGTCTACACGAAACAGGAGCTTGTGTTTTTGGTTTCTGGGAAACATCTGCTGTTTTTGTCTTATTGACTTCAAGAGAGACAAAAAAAAAGAGAAGCTGGTGAAGGAACAACTGTTTTTATCTGCAATAACATAAGTGATAACAGGAACTAACTCGTGTTTTGACATTGCACAAAATGTACATGCAACTATAAAAAGTTCAATCATTCTTTAAATTATATATATATATACACACAGTGGAGGGAAAAAAAGTATTTGATCCCCTGATGATTTTGTACGTTTGCCCACCGACAAAGGAATGATCAGTCTATAATTTTAATGGTAGGTGTATTTTAACAGTGAGAGACAGAATAACAACAAAAAAATCCAGAAAAACGCATTTCAAAAAAGTTATAAATTGATTTGTACTTTAATGAGGGAAATAAGTATTTGACCCCTTCGACTTAGTACTTGGTGGCAAAACCCTTGGTGGCAATCACAGAGGTCAGACGTTTCTTGTAGTTGGCCACCAGGTTTGCACACGTCTCAGGAGGGATTTTGTCCCACTCCTCTTTGCAGATCCTCTTCAAGTCATTAAGGTCATTTTCAATGCCCTGGCTGAGGGAAGGAGGTTCTCACCCAAGATTTGACGGTACATGGCCCCGTCCATCGTCCCTTTGATGCAGTGCAGTTGTCCTGTCCCCTTAGCAGAAAAACACCCCCAAAGCATAATGTTCCCACCTCCATATTTGATGGTGGGGATGGTGTTATGACTTAGGGTCATAGGCAGCATTCCTCCTCCTCCAAACACAGCGAGTTGAGTTGATGCCAAAGAGATCTGACCACACCTGACCACAACACTTTCACCCAGTTCTCCTCTCAATCATTTTCAGGCAAACTTCAGACGGGCCTGTACATGTGCTTTCTTGAGCAGGGGGACCTTGCGGGCGTTGCAGGATTTCAGTCCTTCACGGCGTAGTGTGTTACCAATTGTTTTCTTGGTGACTATGGTCCCAGCTGCCTTGAGATCATTAACAAGATCCTCCCGTGTAGTTCTGGGCTGATTCCTCACCGTTCTCATGATCATTGAAACTCCACGAGGTGAGATTTTACATGGAGCCCCAGACCGAGGGAGACTGACAGTTTCTTCCATTTGCGAATAATCGCACCAACTGTTGTCACCTTCTCACCAAGCTGCTTGGCGATGGTCTTGTAGCCCATTCCAGCTTTGTGTAGGTCTACAATCTTGTCCCTGACATCCTTGGACAGCTCTTTGGTCTTGGCCATGGTGGAGAGTTTGGAATCTGATTGATTGATTGCTTCTGTGGACAGGTGTCTTTTTACAGGTAACAAACTGAGATTAGGAGCACTCCCTTTAAGAGAGTACTCCTAATCTCAGCTCATTACCTGTGTAAAAGACACCTGGGAGCCAGAAATCTTGCTGATTGATAGGGGATCAAATATTTCTTTCACTCATTAAAATGCACATCAATTTATAACTTTTTTGAAATGCGTTTTTCTGGATTTTTTTGTTGTTATTCTGTCTCTCACTGTTAAAATACACCTACCATTAAAATCATAGACTGATCATTTCTTTGTCAGTGGGCAAACGTACAAAATCAGCAGGGGATCAAATACTTTTTTCCCCCACTGTGTGTGTGTGTGTGTGTGTGTGTGTGTGTGTGTGTGTGTGTGTGTGTGTGTGTGTGTGTGTGTGTGTGTGTGTATATATATATATATATATATGTGTATATATATATATATATATATATATATATATATATATATATATAATTGTTGTGGTATAAGAGGAATAATATATTTCAGATTGTGCTGGAATCCCTCTTTGTGTTCACACGTTTTAGAAAAAAAAACCCTGCAAATTTCAGAGCTTTTATTCACCAACCTGAGAGATACACCACCTGCCAATATCATTTTTAAATACACACTGCTTTTCCTAGTGTACTGTGCTCAGTGACTGAGAAGTGAAAAAAAAACTGAAAATGTGCAGACCCACACTCAAATTCATCCTTCAATTTTATTTACTTTTCCATTTTTCACATAATATTGCCAAACTGGGTGCCTTTTCCCCCTCTGATACAGCAGTACATACTGTACAAACAGGAAGGACTAAGTGTACAGATGCCTCATTACATGCACTCTGCTACCCTGTTCATCTCTGCTCAGAAAACCTTGTCAAGAACCTTGACACGAGCATGATGATGACAGTTGAAAAAAGCGAATAAGTGTAAGTTGGGAAATGCGTCCTTTGTTTGAACTTCACCATGTTCTGTTTTTTATAGGTCACAGAACAGATAAGTACATATAAGATTTCTGAAAACAATGTTTAGATTAAAGAAGCACAATAGGGCCGGTTTCAGGACTTTAAGAGCCTTTTTTTTTTTGCTTTTGAGTGCTGATACTCACACCACTTGCAGTAAAACATTGTGCGGTCTTTCTGTGAAACATCCTGTCAGACTTTGACTCGACTTGAACTACATTTTCTTATCCTGTTCTGTTCAAACCAGTTCTTTTCCATATAAATAATATTACAATCAGCATATTGTCACAGCACAAAGATTAAAAGTGAATTGTAGTGCAATTGTAGCATTGCATTGAGTACAATTTTGGGAATATTTGTGGCTCTACAGTAGCAGTAGAAATCAGTATATGTGGTCACATATGACACATATTACACAGTACTTTTGAATTCTTCATTCCGATTGGTCAGAAGATGCTGATTAGTTCTTATATTTTATTAAAAAATAGCTTTTCGTACTCCAGCATATCTGTCATGTTTCCCTGCAGACCTCCACCACGGTGTGGGTTTATATAATCGATGAGAACGACAACGCCCCAGCTTTTGCTGCAAAGGAGTACGTGACCATCCTCACTGAGGGTCCAGACACAGTAGGGGCCACCATTGCTACGGTTACAGCCTCTGACCCTGATGAAGGACTAAATGGGACTCTGCGCTATGCCATCGCACTCGGCAATGTGGCTCAAACATTCAGCATCAGTCCAACCACGGTAGATAAAAACATATGGCTCTTGAGAACAGTTTGTATTACATGTAAATCAAGGTGAAATGTTAAGCTCTGTGTGTTTTTGTGCCCAAAGGGCCGGATCACGGTGATGAGAGAGGTGGATTATGAGATCAGTAGTGGACGCTACACACTGATCATCACTGCTACTGATCAATGTCCAATACCGCAGCTCAGACTGACATCTAGTGCCACTGTGAGTGATAATAAGACGCGTACATGTATCACACTGAATAGAGGCACTAAAGGTGTGACGATTTACCTGTGATAAAGAAATACGAATATATTTATATCATTAATGTTATGCTGTAGTGGTAGAAAAGGAATTTTCCTTTTACATTGCTTTAGAAAACTACCAGAAGTTTTTCTGTCAACAGTCTAGCATTTTTCAGCGCTTTCACTGCCGTAGCATTATATTTTGTCATATTTCAGAGCTGGACAAATCACTAGCCAGGGCTCCTGGGAGAACCAGATATATTGCATATGTCTACTTACCTGAGCTATTAGGTTTTTTGTTTTTTAGCTATTGTTTTTTTTTTTTTTTTTTTTTTTTTTGGTAGTAGTAGTAGTAGTAATCACTGATGGGGAAGTGAATAATAAAATACTTTATAGCTTTGTATCGTTGTAGGTCACAAAAAAGGGAAATGGAAAATTAAAATACAGAAGCATTATTAGGTATCAATGTATCATTTTATGGTATCTTCTTGGTTTTTATAATCAATTGGTCAATATGGTAATCATTTATTTGGCGGGTACATGAATACTTGATCGTGTATATGTCTTTAGTTTTAAGGTTAAAGGGTAACATTTTTAAAAGGGGGGGGGGCGATGACACCAAAGCTCATTATATTTACGATGGTTGGAATGTGTATTGCCTTCACACATATGCGTATCATATCGTATAGACCCTAGATTAGACTTAATCAGCTTTATTCTTTATGTACTGTAAATGGAAATTTGTCTCCTGCTGAGATAGTGGCAACTTGTACTTGATGTCTTTCTGTCCAAATGTTTTGTAAAAGTCAGCAAAGGAAAATTGCGAGGTTTCTCAGTGAAAATTATGAACAGGAGCCACCACATTACAAAATGGACTAAGTGGCAAACAAATATATGAAAATAGATGGATATGTAGTCATTACTTAATTCCTCTGTGTTTTAGGTGCTGGTGAATGTGATAGATGTGAACGATGTGACCCCACAGTTCCCAAGGCCATTCGAGGGCCCGTTTGAGATTCCAGAGGGCCAGCCAGGGCCTCGAGTCTGCACACTGAGGGCCACTGATGAAGACTCGGGTCTTAATGGAAAAGTGGAATACAGCATCATAGCCGGAGACCCCAACAGTGAGAGCAGTGTTTGTGTGTGTGTGTGTGTGTGTGTGTGTGTGTGAATGAGTGAGTGAGAGTGAGTGAGTGAGAGAGAGAGAGTAGTTCTTATCATAAAGAACTTCTGTCTAATATACCAGTATACACCAGTTCTTCCTACTGGTTGGAACAGATTTAATTTTTATTGAGAACACTAATACCCATACCTACAACACTGTTAAAGAGACATGGAGTGTGTGGCCCATCTATATAATTATTACATATGACATGAGACAGTGGAAAAGTGAATAAATGGCATATTTATGCATATTCTGGTTTCGTATGTTGGTGTAATGGCTATCATTACTAAAGAAAAACCACAGTATTCAGCTATAGGCTAAACATTTAGAATGTTCAGACTATTTAGATCATAATCTGAAATATAGTTCACATTGTGTAATTAAATGGACCTCTATGGAGTTTATTTCCACTCATGTGCAAGTAAAAAAGTGTAAGACAGATGACCAAAACAAATGCTTCAAATACTTTCAGTGATAATTGGCCCAAAGTGAGCAGGGAGTTGTGAGTTCAGAGTGTGAAATCTGAAATATGATGTGCCACTTGGCTGTTATTCAAAATATACAGAGAGTATTTTATGTGTAAATGTGAGCATATTTACGTGGTAGCCTGGAAAACCCCTTCGCATGGTGAAATCATGGCATATTCTGCTAAATGAAGTTCTGGAACCTACAGGCTTGGCTGAACTTAGACATGTTTCACTTTTGCACATCTCTCAACAATCAGTAAAAGTTCTAGAATTTTAAAATCTGATTTTCCCCAAAAACGAAAAGGGGAAAACTGCATTGAAAGTCACAAACATACCACCTGAAAGAAGCTGTTATTTATTTATTCAGTTTAAATTTGTCTTAATTGCTACTGAATAACTTAAGTATATTTAGCTTATAATGTTACAAGTAAGACATACTGAGGCAGACAATTTTTTACCACCGCATTTGTTAAACTGGCTCCTTATTTCCTTAACATGATCTTTGTAGAAATCCTAGTCAAAATTTGAAAGAGTTAAAACTATTTTTGATGAAATACATTTTTGTTTTCTTAAAATCGAGGTAGCAAAGTAGCTTATAGGCAGAAAACTGCAATTATGATCAAAACTCGAATATGTCGAATGGGTTTTTCAGACTGCCACACATTTTGTAATGAATGTAAGATGTTAATATGGTTGAGAAAAATGGTGAATGCGAAACGGTTAAATGAGAGTGTTTTGTAAATGCAAGAGCATGCTGTGTGAATGTGAGAATATATATTTTTTTTGTTAATGAGAGAATGTTTGATGCATATTTCTGGTGAATGTGAGAGTGTACAGTGGGGGAAAAAAGTATTTGATCCCCTGCCGATTTTGTACGTTTGCCCACTGACAAAGAAATGATCAGTCTATAATTTTAATGGTAGGTGTATTTTAACAGTGAGAGACAGAATAACAACAAAAAAATCCAGAAAAACGCATTTCAAAAAAGTTATAAATTGGTTTGAATTTTAATGAGGGAAATAAGTATTTGATCCCCTATCAATCAGCAAGATTTCTGGCTCCCAGGTGTCTTTTACACACTCTCTTAAAGGGAGTGTTCCTAATCTCAGCTTGTTACCTGTATAAAAGACACCTGTCCACAGAAGCAATCAATCAATCAGATTCCAAACTGTCCACCATGGCCAAGAACAAAGAGCTGTCCAAGGATGTCAGGGACAAGATTGTAGACCTACACAAGGCTGGAATGACTGTAAAATAACTGTCAGTCTCCCTCAGTCTGGGGCTCCATGCAAGATCTCACCTCGTGAATGTGTGAATTTATGTGAATGTGTTACTGAGAGAATTGAATGTGCATTGAGAGTATGTTTGTTTGTTTGCATGAGAGGGCATTTTAAGTTTATTCTCTAAGTGTTTCTCTGTGTTGTGTGTTCTAGATGAGTTTATAGTCTCCCCTGTGGAGGGGGAGCTGAGAGTCAGAAGAGACGTTGAACTGGACAGAGAGACTACAGCTTATTATAACATCACAGTTACTGCTAAAGACCTGGGAACACCTCCACGTAGCAGCACGGTATGTATGTATGTATGTATGTATGTATATATATATATATATATATATATATATATATATATATATATATATATATATATATATATATATATATATATATATATATATATATATATACACACACACACACACGCCCACACCAGTCATATAATATTCCTCTAATATCTTTCCCCTAATAAGGTTTTTTTTTGTGTGTGTAGGTGATGGTGGGTGTTGTGGTATTGGATATTAACGACAACGACCCCATATTGATGAACTTGCCCCTGAACACCAGTGTGAGTGAGGGAGCACCTGTCCAGACCTCCATCACCCGGGTGCGAGCACAGGACGCTGACAGTGGGCGCAATGCTCTCCTAACATACAACATCACAGCAGGCAATCCAGACGGCGCTTTCTACATCAACGAAACTGTGAGAGAGTGGCAGGGACAGAGGGAGGGAGCAAGGGTGGAATGTAGTTGGGAAGAGGAGTTAATATAAGGTTTAACTGTTGAATTGGTTTTAATGTGTGGAGTTCATTTATCTCTCTCTTTCTCTCAGTCAGGTGTGGTTCAGGTGAACAGACCCTTGGATAGAGAGAGAATTGCAGAATATACACTGACTATCACAGTGAAGGACAACCCAGAGAACCCACGTATTGCTCGAAGGGTAAGTACTGTGCAGCTTATTATTTTTAGTCATATTCATTTATATATTTCATATTTACACAGAATACTATTTTGTCACTTATATTTAGCCCGATTTTCTATTTCTAAGGCTACCCAGAGTCCACATAAAATTGACAATTTTGTAAGCCTCCAATATACATAAGGGTACATAGTGTATAACAATGGTGTTGTGAACCCTCCGTAGTGCACTACATGCCCAATCTCCATGGGAATGATGATCTTAAATTTGGTCAAATAAATGGCCTTAAAATTGAATGAAGTGTTAGAAAAACAGTCAATCCATCATGATAATGCCATAGCACCTTATCTTGTATTCCAGTCACGAGTACAATCTTGTTACATATCTGCAGGTCATCACCTCCTTTAATTTCTGTTTTTGCCCCACTGCAGGACTCAGAAATTCTGGTGGTCACCATTTTGGATGTCAACGACAACCGGCCAATCTTCACGTCATCAAGCTACAGAGGAGAGATCAGTGAGAATTCGCCCACAGGTAGGCAGCCTTTACAGTCTTATCTTTTCTTCATGACCAGAAATAGATGGGCTCTCTTTGAGTCTGGTTTCTAACAAAGTTTTTTTTCCTCATGTCATCTCAGAGGAGTTTTGCTCAACCACCTTTGGCTTGGTCATTATGGGCTTCAACCAGAATTTTTATAAAGCTGCAATGTCTTTTGGTTATATACAAATAAAATTTAATTAGACTTAACGGTGATCTGCTATCTGAGGCCAGTACCTTTGTTTGAAATAATGCAGTGGCTTTATATAAAACCATCATGGATATACTGCCAGAAGCAAACAATCCTCTGTTAAAAAAATACTAAACTCCTCCTTTGGCCTAAAATGCTTAAATTCTTCGAGCAGTTATCAAACCTGACATTCACCCTTTGAATTTTCAAGATATGGGTCAATATCAAATATTCCCATTTATCTCCAATATCCTAGATGAGGTTGTAGCTCATACAAGCAGAGTTCATACTTGCACAGGAATCACATACTTTTCACTAAATCTTTTAGTCAGGGTTTTGGCCTCATCATAGTATTGAAACAGCAAACTGTTGAAACTTTAACTGGTTAAAGTAATAAATGACCTACTACTGGCCTCTGACCAGGGCTGCATCTGCTTGCTTGTAATACTTGATCTCAGTCCAGTGTTAATACCATCAATCACAATATATTTCTAGATAGCCTGGAAAATCTTGTTGGAGTTAAGGGAATGGCTTTCCTGGCTCAGATCGTATCTGTCTAACTGTTATCTCTGTGTAAATGTCAAGTGTGAGTTCTCTATGTGTACAAAAACAAAGTTGGGTGTTGCCTAAGAGAGAGAGAGAGATTTGTCCTGCAAAGCCTCCCAGTTATGGAACAGACTTCCTGTTAGTGTTTGGTATCAGACACAGTCTCGCATTTTAAGTCTAGGTTGATAACCTATTTATGTTGTCAGAACTATGTTATGTATTATGTATTATGTTAACTAGTTTTTCCTTGTCACTTTCACCTTTTGGCTTGCACAATAGAGATCTAGATCTACACCCAGATATCTGTAAACCTGCTCTGCTTATTTACAATTCTAAATACATGAAACTAAACTGAATATGTCTCTTGCTGGGGTCAGTCTCAGTCCCAGTCTTCCCAGGAGTCCCAGGACTCCATGGACAGTGCATCTTTATTTTTCCTGTATTTGCCAAGCTTACAGTTGTGTTAGTGTGCTAAATGTGCAGAGCATAAGGACATTCAGGACTGGAATTTCCCAACCACTGCCCTGGTGTGATTTCATCCAAAATTATTACATCTCTGGTTTTAAACCATGCAATCGGTGGCTAGATTTATATTAGCATGCAAAGTCTTACCACCAGGAAGTCTGTTTTAAGTTTCTTGTTCAAAAAACGGTTTCATGGTTAAGGATATGAATAGGATTATGTTTCAGTAGAGTCAATATTTTCTTCTACACTTTTTTATAAGGTAGCAGCCTTGCAACCCACTGCATTGTCCCCCTTTTAAAGCAAAACTTAAGTCAGTCCTGGTTGCTCCAATAATTGTCAATTGGTGAATTATAATTTTCACATAGTATTTGTTACATAGTGTGTAGTCACCTCAGAGTTCCAGGGTCCCAGGGACTCCAGTGTTATTGTCAGTGTGGAGTTACCCTTGTATCCGTGTGGTTTCTCTAGGTTCGCAGGTTCCCTCCCCAAAACCCCAGTAGGACTGGCTACTTTAAATTGACCCTAGGTTCAGACCCTAGGTTTGAATGAGTATGTGTGTGTGTGTGTGTGTGTGTGTGTGTGTGTGGGTGTATGGGTGTGTGTGATTGACTGGTGGTCCTTTTTGGTATATTCCCACTTTGTGTCTGGTTTTCCCAGGATAGGCTTCGGATCCACCATTACCCTGATCAGGATAAATTGCTTATTAAAAATGAATGAAGATGAATAAACATAATGTGACATAAATATTTGACTAGACAGGATAGCAGTTAACAGTTGACGGTGTTAATATTAAATATTCTTTAATTATAAGTGTCAGTTACATAAAATTGTAATAATAAATTATTGTCTTCTGGGCCATACTGTAAATAAGAATGCACAAAACTTTGTGCTATTCCTACCCTTATGCTTCTCTGTTCCTTCTCTCTGTCCCTCTATGTCACCCAGGTACCACTGTGCTTATTCTAAATGGGCCTGTTTTGGCCACAGACAGAGATATTGGGCCAAATGCTGTGGTAAAATATGGCCTGATTGGTCCAAGGGTGGATCTCTTCACCATCAACCCCACCACAGGTGAGATACACTTTTGAAACATTGCATTTAAACCATTTAATACATCAAATTCTCTAATGGACATGAAAAAACATTATAAATAAGAAGTTTAGGATAAAGCTGAAATGAAATTTGGTCTCTGTCACATTGAGCTATTTCTTCACTGTAGCTGTGGTATCAGTTCGTGAGGGTGCCGTGTTGGACAGGGAAGCCTTCTCTGATCCACGAGTGGAGTTGTTCTTGATCAGTGAAGACATTGGCGGTCTGAACAACAGTGTTCCTCTCACCATCACCATCCTGGACAGGAATGACAATCCTCCAGTGTTTAGCCCTTCCAGCTTCACTGTGCGCCTGCCAGAAAACAGTCCTACTGGTAAGAACTTGTGAGAGACAGGGATCTCCTTGACAGGGAAAGGGAGGAGCTGTATCTCTGTGTGTTTGAGAAATGAAGAGATTACTGAGAATAGTTGTTTTCACCCTATAAAGGTTAAGTCTAGGGTTTAAATTGGGGCGGTGGTGGCTTTCATACCTCTTCCATGGGTTGCAGCAATGTGGAGACTGTACAATCGAATATTGAAAGTTGTTATTTGGAGTTCTGAACATAGATTTTAAAAAGGTCTCTTTTTATCTGTTTTTCTGTATTAATACTTTTGCATGTTTTACTCAGGTGTGGTAGTGACACAGCTCTCGGCCACAGATGCTGATGCAGGCTCTAATGGTTGGTTGCAGTACCGTTTAGAGAGTGGTGCTCAAGACCGTTTTGTGGTCGATGCTGTCTCCGGTGCTGTCCTTGTGGGCAATGCCACCCTTGACCGTGAGGAGCGCGGCTCATATCGGCTGGTCGTCATGGCGACAGATCGGGGCACGCCACCACTTTCAGGCACAGCCACATTGACTGTTGTGCTGGATGATGTAAATGACTCTCGGCCTCGCTTCTTGCAGCCTGTGCAAACCATCAGTGTTAATGAGTCGACACCCCCTGGCGTAGTGGTGGCCACATTAGCTGCTGAGGACCCTGACCTCCGACCTCGTCTGGAGTATTATATCATCTCTGTGGAAGCGAGGGATGACGGGAATAAACAAGTGAGCGGTCTGCAGGATTCGTTTGGGATTGACTTTCACACAGGTGAGCACAACTAAGTCTAAAGTGTATATTGATCTTGTGGTTGGATGTAAACTCTTATTTAGGCTCTTCCAACAATCATTGTGATAGTCCACTGCACATATCATATCATAGGTAAAACACCAGTTGCAGGTAAATTCATTATGAATGTTACAAAACAGGCAAGCAAAGTTATACATGGGGGAAAAAATGTGTCTAGGAAATCAGGGATCTCTGAAATATGAAGAAAACGTACCACAGCTCAGGACATTAATGGTCACAGGGACATAGCCCATGGAGACAGGTGCTGGGCCACTTATCAGACTGATGCAAGAGATAGAAACATGACAGAGATATAGTTATAGGCCGGTCTGGAAGACCGAGACAATCACTGGTGCTGTATCAAAAACAGAAGGTTTCGAGACATTGTCAGTTCTAGATGGGGTCAGGGTCTTGGATTAAGCAAGCACAGGAGCAGAGACAGGCCAGGTCAGGACTGTAGCTGGATCAGGGACTGAAAATGGAGTTGGGGCTAAGAGACTCAGCCAAGACCAGTGACAAAGACTGAGACAGACATTACATCAGGGACGAGGAGAGATGAGACATACAAGATAAGGGCTGGAGATAGAGACTGTAGTGGGGTATAGACAGATATATTTACAGAGAGAGAGACTGGAGGAACAGTAAGCTGAGACTGGAACATGTCTGTGTATATATACGTATAAAAACAACAACAAGAAGAATTCCCCTAAGGTGTATGACGTATGATCACCGTGCCATATTTCCTTAATAACCAGTATTTCAAGCTCTAGGAGACGTTTGTGTGTAGGCAGAGGGTCACTAATCTGAACAATATCAGACATTGGTTTGTCTTCAGCAGTACAAGCTGTTGGTGTTGGGGCAGGACTATTGACACTGCAGAAGTTGTAATGGCATGACAGATTTGGCAAGTGCCAGGACTATGGGCTGAGGAACAGCAGTAACATGCTGTTGCTTTTGTTAAAGATCATATAGTATAAGGCAACTCTTTTAAACCTTATTGTATATAACAGTTCATTTTTTCCATATACCAGTTTATTGCTATATATTCAATGTATATATTAGACCTTGTGTTATGTAAGGGATAAAACACGATAGAGCATGCCGTTATAGGAAATAAACCGAGCAAAGCTGATTGTTTGCCTGTTTTCATGTCCCAGTGTGTTTTATTCCTCTTATACCACAGCAAATTGACGATGCTAACTTTTTTTTTAATTAAAGAACACCGTCATACTTTTATATGTTGACAGTTATAATCAGTGTTGTGAAAGTTATTTCCTGTTATCAGATAGCTTAACAGCAATAAACAGCCGTTTCCTGAATGGACTTCAGACAATATTACCAAGAAACTGCAAAGCACAAAGTCATTGGTCCTCTCCCATGTCGGACAACATCACAACTTTACCTCTGACTGTTACAAAATGTTGACACTGAAGACTTCTTTCAAAAATGTTACATAAATGCCACCAGTGTCTCTATCTCTGATTCTGCCACTGTTACCAGACCTGGAAATGACAGGGCTCTATGTGTGTCCACAGGTGCTGTATTTGTTCGAAACCCTTTAAACAGAGAGCTGGTAGCTACTTTTGAGATCATAGTGTCAGTGCATGACAATGCCAGTGACATTATTGACATGTCAGTCAGTGTGCCCAATGGTAAGTATGGATGTTCTCTCTCAGTCTCTCTCACCCTCTCAGTACTGTGCTATTTGTTTATACTTTAAATTATTCTCCCTGTTGTCTAGTTTATTTTACAAATTATTGTTATTATTATTTTTTTAAATAAGTATTGTAGTTTAGGTGTTTTTTTTAACTTTATTTTTTACCTTACTTTTACCTTGCTTTACAATAAATATTAAATATTAATAACATAAAATTAAATGAAGGTAATCAACTCCATATTAACCTTTCTCAAACTTCTCCCATCTTTCTGTCCTGCTTCCCTTCCCCACTCTTGACAGCCAGGCTGACCATCAGTGTGCTGGATGTGAATGACAACGCTCCCCGTTTTCGTCCGTTCGGTGTCACCAACTTCTCCGAGAGCATTCTGGAAGGAGCTCAGCCCGGCACCACTCTGCTCTCTGTGTCCGCTGTCGATCCGGACAAAGGCCCAAATGGCCAGATCTTTTATGAGCTGTTAAACCTGCCCAGAGGAGGCTATATCAGACTGGAGGACCCCTCTACCGGTAAAAAAAACAACAACACACACACACACACACACACACACACACATACTGAATACCTGCAGTATGAAATGATGTCTTTACTCACACACTTTCCTCGGGATATGCATGACAACTTGAACACACCACCAACTCCAGTAGCTTTGCTTCCTGCAAAAAAAACAACTTGGTTTTTGTCTTCTTATTTTATTTATATGCATTTTTAATATACATGTTCAATTTTAGAACCCTTCACTTAAGGCCAATATTCACAGGGCCACCAGTCCATCCTGACCACTACATAAATATCAACTTGACATCAAAATTGATTAAAGCATTCTGTATGACACCTGCTGCCTTTTTATATAGTTTTATGTCACCATACATAAACATTTAGGTTTTTTCTTGCTCACTGCAGAATTCCATATGTGTTATTTTATTCAATATAGTGTTCATGTCTTCATTGTAAAACAGTAGTAAATAGTAAATATGAAGAAAACCCTTCTATGAGCAGGTGTGTCCAAACTTAAAAATTGTTGTTATTATTATTATTAGTAGTAGTAGTGGTAGTAGTAGTAAATACAGTCAGGTTTTGAAAAAGTAACCTGATATATATTATATTTTGTCCCTTAGGAAAGATTATAGCCAATCGTACAGTGGATTATGAGCAGGTGCACTGGTTGAACTTCACGGTGCGCACTCAGGATCAGGGCAGTCCACCACGCTCTTCGGAACTTCCTGTTTATCTACGTATTGTCGATGTAAATGACAACAACCCTGTCTTCACACAGCCAACATATCAGGTACCAGGGCTCTGAAGAGACAATTCACACACTTAGGCAGCGCAGTTGTATGGTGTAAAGTGTATTTTATAACCATTACTATAACATTTTTACTTGTCATGCACTTTTTCATTCTTTCACAATCATTAATCATTCTTCGCACCGTCTAAAAGTCAGGAGACACAGTACCAAGAACTAACAGTTCATGTTAATGCAATTTTGTCAAATGATAATTTACAAAAAAATGAATTCTATTCTAATAATTTTCTGAAACCAGCGAAAATTACCACACAGAATGCATATAGGCCTTCACTGATTGAATTAATATCATGTGTTGGTTGCTAAAATACATTAATTACTACACTGCTGTGCGTGTTACTTTTTAAATTTAATATATAGCACCTTAATTGTTTGAAATTCTATAGCAAATGTTGTGCAACCTTCTTACGCAAGCAGGATATTTAAATAGTTTTTCAATTTCATATCTGAATTTTCATTTTTCGACTTTATGTTGGATTAATTGAGTATAATATTTACAACAGGGGGGCATGGTGATTTAATGGTTAGCACGTTTGCCTCGCGCCTCCAGGGTTGGTGGTTCGATTCTCACCTCCGCCCTGTGTGCCTGGAGTTTGCATGTTCTCCCCGTTCTTCGGGGGTTTCCCCCAGGTACTCCGGTTTCCTCTCCCAGTCCAAAGACATGTGTTGTAGGCTGATTGACATTTCCAAATTGTCTGTAGTGTGTGAATGTGTGTCAATGTGTGTGTGTGTGTGTGTTTGTGTGTGCGATTGTGACTTGCGATGGGTTGGCACCCTGTCCAAGGTGTCTCCTTGTGCCACAAGTCCCCTGGGATAGGCTCCAGGCTCCCCGTGACCTTGTGTAGGATAAGCAGTACAGATAATGGATGGACGGAATATTTACAACAAAAAATGATCAAAATTTCAAAGTCAGAATCGAAACCAATTATTCAGAAATGGGGCGTAAAATCCAGCGCAATGTCAGATGGATTTGCAGCAAACCCTTTATTTTGTATGATTTCTTCTACTAAAAAAAGATCATGAAGGAGTAAGATCATGATGTTAGATGACAAACAATATTAATCGACCCTCTACTCTTAAAGGTTTGATGCCTGAAACTAGACAAGCGGAAAAAAAACCGCATAGTCTTGATTTTCTCTGAGGGCTCTAAAACAGTTGAGGAGGATTTCAGCTTGACTAGTTTTCACTTCCTTTCACGCTTCAGAGAGGAAACTAATAGAATCTCAGCTCAGTTTGCCTACATAGTAAATGATTAATTCATGCACATGGCCTTCAAATAAATACTCGAACGCTCCTGTAGTGAGAAACCGAGTTAGTGTGGACTGGCAGAAAATATCTGTACACATGCAAATGAAGAAGAAGACTGCCATATTTAACACCAGATGTTGGTTGCTAAGAATTAACACATTGTTCAGACCGTACTTTACCATTTGAGTTACGTGTAGTATAAGATTATAAAAGAAATGGTGTGCAAGGAAGGTATTGATATAGAACTAAATTTTATACATAGATTTGCTGTACATAATTTAATTGTCTTCCTTCTCAATGTGTGTGTTTTTACAGAGGCCGGTATTTGAGGATGTGGCTTTGGGAACTATCATTGTGCGAGTCAGTGCTACAGATGCAGATTCTGGACTGTTTGCAGTGATCGAGTACGGGCTGGTCGATGGAGAGGGCAAGTTTGGGATCACCCCATCTACAGTAAGTGCGTGTGTGTGTGTGTGTGTGTGTGTGTGTGTGTGTGTGTGTGTGTGTGTGTGTGTGTGAGCGAGGGGGGGGGGGGGGGGTTTGTGGGTGTGTTTGGAATACAGGAAGACAATTAAATGCTATGTTTTGTGCACATATATAACCCACACAAGTTGGAATGTTATTGAAGTATCCATTACAATACTGCAAATGTTTAATATCAATTTTTATATCAGAGTGCTGCTGAATTCTGTTATTTAATGAAGAAAAATGTATAACCATTGATATGGTGAAGTGACCACAATATTAAATGTAACTACAAATGGATGAAACGTATGACCTGTTATTCTTAATAAATAAAAAACAACAACAACAAAAAAACAAAGCAAATTTAATCTCTGGCAAAAGTCTTCCTTACATGTCATATAACTGATTATCAGCACAGAACGTTTAACTCCCACATTCAAATCCTGGCTATTACACACTCCAAGATATGATGTAAGATATGATGTCCCTTTCCTCATCCTGCTCTTTCTCACAGGGGGACATCTACATCTTGTCTCCACTGGACAGAGAGACTAAAGACCACTACACACTTACAGCTGTAGCCAGGGACAATCCTGGAGGTAGCTCCAACAACCGCCGGGAAAATTCAGTGCAGGTAATTTAACGACCTTCTTCCAGCTTCTTGTGACTCGTGTGCTTCTTGTGTTATTCTGAATAAAATGAGTTACTTCTTTTTCAAGAAGTCCAAGGAATGAGCAGTGACCGTAGACATCCCTTGTGCTGAATCATTTCAGGGCATGATGACTGGGTGTGTTTTATTGTATTTTATTAACTCTTAGAAAGCTGAGGTCTTGCTTCAACAAAAGGTGTTTAAAGAATGGACTAAAGATTCTAAACTGTCTCAATCTGAGAATGTTTTTATTCACAACAAATTGATTGGCTTTTTTTTCTATGACCCATATCTCTTTCTCCTTATATTTCTGTGTCAGGTCCTGGTAACGGTGCTCGATGTGAATGATTTCCGACCGCGTTTCTCCGAGCGTGTGTTCAGCACCACTGTGTTCGAGAATGAGCCAAGTGGCACGTCTGTGATCACTCTTTCAGCTACGGACCTGGACGAGGGAGAGAATGCCCTGCTCACTTACAGCCTACAGGGGCCTGGAGCAGGTCAGCACACACAGACACACACACACACACACACAAAGATCCATTTAGGTTTTTTTTAACACCAAGATTTAACCCAACAGTGAAGACATCTCTCTCTCTCTATCTCGCAGATGCGTTCTCTCTAGATCCCGACACTGGTCTGATCCGTTCTCTGCGTTTGCTGCACAGTTTTGAGAGGTTTAATCTGACCATAGTGGCGACGGATCACGGTCGGCCGCCTCTCTGGGGCACGGCGCTTTTCCAAATCACTGTTGTCGACGTAAATGACAACAGACCCGTCTTCGTCAGACCAGCTAATGGCACCATCATGCACATCCTCGAGGTGAGTGTGTAAGCATTAATGCATTAATGGACGGTTGAAGAGATTACCCATCCATCCATTTACCTTAATTAACATGTCCCACGAGTTAGTTCCTGTTTTCACTTGGGACAACGTCCATTGTTAAAAAGCGCTATACAGATAAAACTGAATTGAAATTGAATTGAACTTACATTATTACATTACAGTCGTTTCCTCTCCAGCCTATAGAAAACCTCACCATATTAACAATTACAAAAAAATTTTTTTTATCCTTTTATGCAGAGCATCTGCCAGACAAGTCCCTGTGAAAGAATGAGCGCATGAATATAAATCCTTGAAGCCAGAGCTACTGTTAGGCAATTCATACATGTCGTGGTATATGTGACAAAATGTCAAACATATGAGCTGAATATAACTGCACTAGAATTTTCACTAAATGCACTAGAATTAAAGAACTGTCTTTAATTTTCATTTTTTTCCCCTGCTTTTATCTTTTATCGCCTCAGGTATAAATGTCTAAGCTGTGCAAATAAGAACTGTTTTTATGTCATCAGTTTCACATAATTGTAGTTGTTTGATAAATATATGAGAATTACATTATTATAATCAAAATAGTCTTTTTAGTTTATTGATAAATGATGAAATAAAAACAGTTGGTGCCACTTCAGTCTCAGACAAGGACAGCATAGCATGTATGCAGTCACGTAACATATGACTCATTTTACTTTAATCTCTGCTGTTTTTCATCACTGTGCTGGTTTCGCTCATCTGGTCACTATACATGCACATGTTCCGCATTTCAAAACGTGCCACAACTTGCTCCTGTTTGTCCAAGTGCCCTGTCGTTGAATGGTTCATTGAAAGAAAGCAACATTGTTTACAGTGTTACTGAATACAACGGCAGGCTATAGCACGCTGATGCAGGATTTTTTTTCATACACAGCTTTCATTGAGTTCGTCATTCTCAGGAACTTGAACTGAATGTGTTACTCATCTGTATGAATGCGCCGAGACGTTGCTGTTTTGTGTGTGAATGTGTGTAATCACATACTCTCCTGAGCTTATACATCTCTACTCCAAGAAATTACTGAATCAGGTAGAAAGCTTCCTTGTCCATTGTTGCATTATATTTTTCAAATAGTTTTAGCTCTGTGTTTACTAATATAAGTAAGGAATCAATGACAGGGTGGTGTAATGCCATTACCATCTTCAAGTTTTTTGGGTTTTTTTCCTGTTTTATTTCTCTTATTACACAGAAATTTGCAATAAGTCCTCTGAACTCAAAGTTACAGCTTTCCTTCTGACAGTTAAAAGGCACGGACACTGAAGACCCCTCCCAAATAATGTTCAATAAACATTTATACAATTATACATTTTTCTTTGTTAAATAACAACCTGGTTTTTAATCCATTTGTTATTTGTCATAGAGGTCTTTGTAAAAGTTACCATAAAAATGAAGTAAAACAGCACATTTAGATGTAAACTTGAAACAAGGATTTGTCATGCAGGCTGACTGTTAATCAACCAATCAATCAGTCAAGCAGAACATAAGGATTTAATACCGTGACAGACTTGTTGTAGGTATGACATCATGGAAAAACACTAAACTGTGCAGCACCACCACTGTAAATGCAGTATTCTGGTGTAAGCAAACTTTTTTCCCCCCTGTGTTTCAGGAGCAGCCGCCGGGCCTGGTGGTGTATGAGGTGTTCGCGACAGATGAGGACGAAGGTGTGAATGGAGAGGTGCGCTACAGTTTCCTGCAGACCGGAGCAGGGAACCGGGACTGGGAGAATTTCCGCATTGACGCTATTACCGGCGTCATCACCACTGCCGTCAAACTGGACCGAGAGAAGCAGGCGCTCTACAGCGTGAGTGTGACAGTTTTGACACTTCTACATGCTCTTTTTTTTTTTTTTTTTTTTTTTTACCGAGGACACAAATTAAGGACCAAAATCCTATTACAAGTAACAGTTTTTTTCTCTCTTTTTTATGAAAAAAATAATACAAAATTGTACTCAGTTGATTATTCTTAAATAATTATTGAAGAAAATGTTTATATCCTTATGACATATGACACAAAATGTTATTTGAGTAGTATTTTTTACTTTCGTTCTTTATTTTTTTAAAATTTAGTTCGGTTCAATTCATGAAAAAGAAAAGAAATACTAAAATAAGGTAAAACATTTTTAGCGTTGTTTTCATTTTGTTTGTTCATTCGTTCATTCATTCATTCACAGTGTGTATGTACAGTATACAGTATGCGTGTGTAATTCTGCTCAGGTTTTCTTAAATGCAAATTTCAACTTTGCATGAATATGATGTAGGTGCCTGGAAACCTCACTGTTATTTATAACTATGCACAGGATCATGATGCTCTCTGTGTGTGTGTTGGGGGGTGGGTGGTAACTCAGTGGTTAAGACGTTGGGCTACTGATCGGAAGGTCATGAGTTCAAATCCCAGCACTGCCAAGCTGCCACTGTGGGCCCTTGAGCAAGGCCCTTAACCCTCCACTGCTCAGTTGTATAAATGAAATAAATGTAAGTCGCTCTGGATAAGGGTGTCAAATGCCAAATGCCATAAATGTAAATGTGTGTGTGTGTGTGTGTGTGTAGTTGATTGTGGTAGCTTATGACCTTGGGCAGCCTGTGCCGTATGAGACGACTCAGCCTCTGCAGGTCGCTCTGTCTGATATCGATGACAACGAGCCTGTGTTCCTCAAACCACCGGTTAGTGAATGTTTCTTTAGTCCATAAGCTTCACCCTCATGTTCTGTTTAATACTTAGTTACCAATGTTATCTCACATTGAATCAGGCTGTGGATTTTAATAATATGGTTTACGGTATATTGTTTTGATGGCTAAAATATGGTTATAAAATGTATTTTAAAATAACTTTTCACTGTGATTGAACTCTCTCTCACTCTCTCTCTCTCTCTCTCTCTCTCTCTCTCGCTCTCTCTCTCTCAGAGAGGTGGTCCATTGTTTCAGTCTCTGTCTGTCCCCGAGCACTCCCCCTCTGGTACAGTGGTGGGCAATGTTACAGGAGCTGTGGATGCAGATGAAGGCTCCAATGCTGTGGTTTATTATTTTATTGCAGGTTTGGACACAAGCATAACATTCATCAATGAATCTAAACAATTATAAATATGGTAATAATACAACTATAAATTAGTGGAAATAATACAGTATAACAAAATGTAGTTCAGTTATCCTCTGGTGTAAACATATAACAAATGTTAGTGTAAATAATAATAATATGAAAATATAATAATAATAATAATAATAATAATATTAATAATAATATGAAACAAATTAAACTTTGTTCATATAGAATTTTAACAAAATTAGGGTAAAATTACAAGCTAATATCATGAAAAATCTTTATGAATTCACACATGTCCTGAGTCCTGAGAAAAGGTACAAATGTTGATACTACTACTACTAAAACTAACCTTAAATTTGGTACTTTTGTATTTGTATATTTTTTTTCTCTCTTGAAATTTATTTTAAAAACAAAAAACACACAGTTTATCATGTAACTGTGCAAGTCCTCCGTCTTGAAGACTTAAAGTTACAGCTTTACCTTTACAGAGTGCTAAGACTGGTGACTCCTTCTAAAAATATTAAATTAGATTAGACTTGGACTATATGGAGTGTCTGCCGTACAGGGCATATACAAAGCTTATACAAAACATCCTCTACATGATGCCATTTCTTTGCAAAGACACACGGAGTCATCCCTCCCAACCTTGGCTCACAGTTTGGCAACAGTGCCGTGTGTGATGTGCTTGCCATGCTTCCTGTTGTAACCTTGTAACCTTGCGACAGCTTCACTGTCCAGCCATGAGAACAATTTCAATACGTTCTTTTTTGTTTGTCAAATGCATTCTTAAGGGCTATCTGGGGAAAAAATAAATAAATATATAAATATATGTATATATATATATATATATATATATATATATATATATATATATATATATACACACACCCTATGTCTAAGATCGATTCTTATCTAATCCAGTTCTGCATCCAAGAGCATAAATGCATATTCCTAAGCTTCTAGGTTACAAGGTACAATTAAAATAATTGTTCATAACATCAGTACTTGTTCTCAACAGACACAAAAAACACGTCACAGAACAACTACATGCACACAATTACCCAAAACCATATATTTTATCATCAGTGTTGGGTTGAGCTGGCCAATAAGTGACGCAGCTGCTATTGTGTCACTTCTGAAAACTGAAGTCTGATGCACGTACAGAAAGGAACAAAGTTCCGTGTTTTATTTGCAGAATCAGCTTACAGAAGCACTTCTTCCTGAAAAGAAATGTTTTTTGTATATAAACACACAAAAGGATCCTCCTGAAGGCAGGTGTGTGTACACAGGTGGGAATGTAAGAAGGGGTGCAGGTCGTGTGACAAGGAAATTCCTTCTGCATGAGCTGAACAAACAGGACCTAACTTGTTTCGCAGATGTTCTATAACATTAAATGTAACTATAAATGGATACGTGACATGTTGTTCTTTAATTTAAAAAAAAAAGTGCTAGTTGGCAAATTGCTCCGGTACAAAATGAATTAAAACACTTCAGGATGTGTTGTTGTAGGAAATTACTCAACTTTGTGGTGATAACAGTAACTCTGCTTCACGTAAGACTGCACTGCACCATCCTGTCGATTATTATTATAAATCAGCACACCCCAAAGTGTTCTATTTCTGATATATTCCTTATGTAAACTTTACGTATTGATACTTGTAGGTAATTGAAGTTAATTGAAGTTAATGTTTTTCAGGAACAACCCTACAAGTGACTGCTGTGGGTGTTGTCCCTTTAAAATGCCCTAAATAGACATGATCACTTCACAGAATGGACTGCACCAATAGTTTCAGCAGAGGGGTTTGGGGTCTGGGAGGTTAGAAGAAGTTATGTTCTAAGTTGTGGTCTTTCTGCTGACATGTAGGTGGAGACACCGAGGGGAACTTTGGATTGAGTGTGGCTGGAGTTTTGCGTCTGAAAAAAGACCTGGACCGGGAGGAAATCCCAGTATACTCCATCGTCATTAAAGCCTCCAGCAACAGGAACTGGACGCCACCGAGAGGTCAAAGGTCACAGCGAAATCGCATGGCGCTCGACCCGAGCCGTGACCCGACCCTACAGGAAGTCAGGATCTACCTTGAAGACATCAACGATCAGCCGCCGAGGTTCACCAAGCTGGAGTACACTGCAGGTACAGGAGTGCAGACGAGATTGCGGGTGTGACTTATAGCCTGGCTCGGGTGTGGGACTGGTGCAGGTGCGTAATGTGATATTAAACTGTCTGTCTCTCTGCAGGTGTAGCAGCAGATGCTAAAGTTGGTTCAGATTTGATTCGGGTCCAGGCCATCGATAACGACATTGGCAACAACAGCCTCGTTCTTTATCACATTCTGTCCATCCGCTACATCAAACTGCAGTCAAACGAGTCAGAGGACATCGGCAATGTCTTCATCATCGGTGTGTATCACTTTCTCTTCGCAGTTTATGATTTTCAACCCTTGTGTTTTCATTCAGTAAATGGATAAAAGCTATGCAGTGGTGTACTTTAATAAATCAGAAATTGTAATCACTGGAAAATTGCTGTGGTGTACGAGGAGTAAAACACTGTGATGTGCTCATGGTAACATCACATCACATCAGCCTGTTTTTAAATTACTTTCCTATAACAGCACATTGTGTTGTATTCCTTACTTTATCATTTGATCAAGTCTATTCTGTTCTGTTCAGTACTAATCTCTATTCCTTGTGTCTATTCTCCACCTTGTCCAGGCGAGACAGACGGTATAATCCGAACATTCGACCTCTTCACTGCCTATGACCCGGGCTATTTTGTGGTGGAAGTGTTGGCACGCGACCTGGCAGGGCACAGCGACGTGGCACTGGTGGGCATCTACATCCTGAGAGATGACCAGAGAGTGAAGCTCATCATCAACGAGATCCCTGAACGTGTCTGGCTCTTCCAGGAGGAGTTTATTAACCTGCTCTCAAACATCACAGGAGCCATAGTCAACATGGACGATGTACAGGTTTGTGTGTGTGCATTCATGTGTATTCAAGTATTCTCTGTCATCATCAGGTTCTATAATATAAATGAACTGTCATGAATGATAATTTTCAAAATCATATTTATATTACAGAGATTATGTTCAGGTCAATTATCGGGAATTCATTTGTTTAAAAAGTTGCTCTGTGATTTAGATTCCTGTCACACACCAAGGTGTGTAAAGGCTTTCGTGTGTCTAAACATTGGTTGTGTTGCTATTATACCACTGCGCAGTTGAATTCGCGATCCTGATTCATCAAAAAGTGTTGATTAATTTTTCCAGCCGCAGGACATATCACAGGCTGATATTAATGCGCTCGTTCTTCATTATGATTTCTATAGTAACAACGTACACAGTGACCTGTATGGCGGAAAAAAACGTAACTGTAGAAAACATCATTGTTTATATTGTGAAGTGTTTTAACATCAAGAGAGTAAAAAAGTAGGGAATAACTGTTTACAGCTGCTATAACATAAGTGATTACAGGAACTAACTTGTTTCGCTGACAGTTCACAACATGAAATGTAACTGTAAACTGATCAAAATATGACATGTTCTTTAATTAATAACAAATTTTAGTTGTTGGCAAGTTGCTGTGGTGTAAGAGGAATAAAACACTTCAGGACATGCTGTTATTGGAAAATAATCAACTTCAACTGGTAACATGCATCACCACCACCCCATCGTTAATTAACTACCCCTTCATGATACAGCCATTGCTATTTGTAAAAAGTGAACAGAACAGATGTATAAAGTATAACCTCTAAAGGGAATCTGCATTTTCTATATCTCTTTTCTCTCTTTCAGTTCCATGTGGATAAAAAAGGCAGAGTGAACTTTGCTCAGACTGATGTCCTGATTCACGTCGTCAACAAACAGACCAACCGCATCCTGGACGTGGAGAGGTCAGAATATCACTCCGTTATCTGTTTTCAACTTTAGTCGTTGATCTATCAGTGTACACAAAGCAAATACTGAAAACATCACTGATTTATGGGTTGACTGGCACACCGACAGGGTTATTCAGATGATCGACGAGAATAAAGAACAGCTGAGAAATCTGTTCAGGAACTACAATGTCCTGGATGTCCAGCCTGCTGTGAGTGGACGAGCCCCTGATGACCTCACTACCCTTCAGGTGAGTGTCCACAACATTAGGAGCTGGAACACATCTTGGTATTTTAACTGTTATAAGTACTTCGCTGGACCTGTAACAGTGATATATGATGTCAAGTCTCCTGGTGTTTGACCACTCCTGGTGTTTCTCTCTCTCTCTCTCTCTCTCTCTCTCTCTCTCTCTCTCTCTCTCTCTCTCTCTCCGTAGATGGCTATAATAATCCTGGCCGTGCTGCTGTTTCTGGCTGCCACGTTGTTTATCTTCATGAATTGGTATTACAGAACAGTGTAAGTCTTTTTTTAAACCTTAGTCTCACCTTACACCAGTCTCTTAACACTTTCCTCCAAGTTTCAATTGGGTTTAGCCATTTATTAATTTATATCTTTTATAATCTGGCAGATGTTTATATACTGTAAAAGAAGTTACAAGTGAGAATATAATCTAAGCAAAGAGCAGTTAAGGGTCTTGTTCAAGGGTCCAACAGAGATTTCACCTAGAAATCTTTACCAGCATGGAAGCATTTCGATTTATAATTTAATTTATTGAATCAGACAGATGTAAAGTTAAATCGCATGTGACTTATTAGCATATTATTATTATTATTATTATTATTATTATTATTTCTTTGTATGTTGCATAGACACAAGAGGAAGCTGAAAGCCATCGTTGCTGGTTCTACAGGTGAGTTCCTGGACAAACATGACTTTGTAGATATTTTTGTGTGTGTATGGTGACTTTATCAAGCTTTGTTTGTTCTGCATGCTGTCCAGGCAACCAGGGACTGATGGACATCTTAGATATGCCCAACACCAACAAGTACTCGTTTGAAGGGTGAGAGAGATGAGCTGCTACACCTGATAAGCCCTGCACAAATAAAACGCACAAAGGCCTCTTTTTCTTTTTTTTTTTTTTTTTAAATAACATTTTGCAAATTAGTGGTTATGTAAATGTACTAGCTAGTAAATTCTTTATTTTGGGAGCACATGTATCAGAACCTGTTGGCACAAAATACACCAATGACATCAGATTTACACCTTGAGTAGTAAAGTCTTCCGAAGCTTTTGTATCGTTATTATATAATACCATAGAACTCTGATGCTAATACCATTACACCACAACCACGAGTTGTTTGTAGTCATTTGGACATGCCAAAATAAACAGACTAGCATGTGAGAGAAAGTAAAATCTCACATTTACATGATTAAATTTGTATGTGTTTGTGTGTAGAGCCAATCCTGTATGGCTGGACCCGTTCTGCAGAAACCTCGAGTTGGCCGCTCAGGCTGATCACGAAGACGACCTGCCCGAGAATCTGAGTGACATCACAGATCTGTGGAACAGCCCCGCTCGGACTCACGTCAGTCTCACACACACATGCGTGCGCGTCCATTTCATACCAATGCAATGTTGGGTCAGTTATATATGTTACTCCTCTTCAACAGACGCACACTATTACATTCTGTTCCTTATTTTCAGTTCCCTGGAACTGCACTGGTCAGAGTTACCATTTCTGTGATAGAAACCATGCCACTGGCCATTTAATGGTCAATTCCACAATTACGGTATCATTTAGCCCTTGTAACTCCCTTTTTTAAAAATATTTTTCAACATTGAATGAAAGAAAAAGTGTTTTTCATCATTCAAAAATGTGTTACCCAAAATCAGGCAACAATATCTCATGATGTACTTCAAATTAATTTTTACTTTCCGTCTATAATTTGGGTAACAGTAGTGTATGTTGAGAGGAACCTCGTCAGTCGATATTGCAATATCAAAATAAAAAAAAAAGAAAGAAAGAAAAAAGAATGATATTTTCTTCTTCCTATGATCTTCAGAACGTTTGAATCATCTTTATACTAGCCCAAACACCTATACAATGGTCAACAAAACTCTCCGATCGCTGTATTAAACCCCAAAATTGTAACTACCATTGCAAAGTATGTTGTACTGTGTAGTACATCTGTTCTTAAAAAATTAGTCTTCATTGTTGTAAAGGTCATTGCTCAAGCACTGCACCTGAAATATTCTGTTGTGGCTGTACTGGTAACATTAAATTTGGGATCAGTGATTTGTAAGTCAGAAGACATTTTGTTATATTTGGTGAAATTCTCCTAACGTCATTTGAGGAGGTGTGTGTTGATTCAGAAAGCTCTCCCTATTGAACTACCATTCAGTCGTGCATATGTTGTCGGGGATGTGATTTGAAGGTTGTGGTTGAATTTGTTGGGATATCAAGTTTCAAAACAGATAGCTACCATGATATTTCATGATCATCATATGGTATAACACCACATCACTAATCTTAACTGTGCGAAATGAAACAAAAAAAAAAGGCATCACACAAATAAATATACTGATTATGCTCGATTTCTAGGGAACTTTTGGCCGTGAGCCTCAGGCCTCTAAACCAGAGGACGATCGCTACCTCAGAGCCGCCATACAGGAGTATGATAACATTGCCAAGCTGGGACAGATCATGCGTGAGGGGCCCATTAAGGTGAGTTCAGAATATAATGCACCTATAGTAATACACATGTTCATGGCCACAGAGCTGAATCACCAGATCTCAAAGTCCTGATTTCATGGTAATATTTTAACATCGCATGACTGATCCCAATATCTGATCAGGGCTCGCTGCTCAAGGTGGTACTGGATGATTATCTGAGACTCAAAAAGCTCTTTGCCGCACGTCTGGTCACCAAGTCGACCAGCCAGGACCAGTCGTCCATCACAGAGGTGGGAGATAAAGCTGGATCTCTGGGAGCTGTTCTCCCTCGCCACTGCCTAGTGGATTTCCTCTTTCACAAGCCTTTCCATGGCAAACCCTCACTGTATCTCTGATTCACCTTTCTGGACACACACTACCAATAAGTCATTTTTCATTTATTTAAGACTTTTGCATCATCAAATCAAATTCTAAGATTAGTGTGTGTCTGTGAAATGTTCAGCGCTAAACCCACGTTAACACCGCTTTCTCACTCCACTGCACTAGAGGGCGATGTCTCACCCTGCCGACATTCCTATATGTTGCTATGTTACTTGATTACTCTCCCTTATGTTTCTCAAATCTGTGACCCCTTCCTGGTTATTTCAGTTAATAGATATCCATATTTCTGAATTCACATTCACAATATCTTACCATTTGCTACATAAATGAACATTTCTTGAACTAACTCTCTACTAAGACCTTGCTGTTTCACTCCTCTGAACCAGATGGCACAGTCGTATTCTTTTGGAATTCCTATATGGTCATCGTTCTTTGCTTTTCAGATCATTCTCTGATTTCTTCTGTCTAATACTATTATTTTCCCGATAGCCTGTTTCATTATTTTTCTTTTTAACCTCCCATATAGTTTTTTCACTCACTTTTTTCACAGGTATATTGTGTTCATTTTTTTATTCTTATTACACGCTGACACTGCACTTTTTCACTCCGCTTCAGCAGAAACCACTCACTTTTCAGCTTCTTGCTTACAGGTTTTACCACTTCCTTCTTGTGTGACAAAAATAGTAAAGAAATATGAATATGCAAACCTTTTCCTAATCTAACTATTCTCTCCCCCCCCCCCTCCCCCGTACATGTAGCATCACTTATTTCCTCCTCTGTTGGATTTCCTGTTTGCAGCCCACACACTTCCCCTTGTTGCTTTACATATCTGTATATTCTTCCGTCTTTTCTGTTACATAAAATATCATATCAGTGGCATATCAAAACGTTACCTGTATTAATTTTCCTCTACCTCACTTTCTCTTTTTGCTATGTAGGTTTGTAGCCACTTCTTTCTCTTCTTCACTGATTACAAGACATACTTATATGGCTCAATATTTTTCTGTGCAATTTTCCACTAACACTTCACTCTCGATATTTATTTCCTTTTTTATTTTGCTCCACTCATCCATCCATCCATCCACCTTCCCCAGCTGGTCCAGAGCGACCTCGATGATGATGACGATGAGCGAATGAGCATCGGAGGACGAGGAACGCTGCGATTCAAGCACAAGCATCCTGTGGAGTTGCGTGGACCAGATGGAGTCCATGTGGTCCATGGCAGCACAGGCACACTATTGACCTCTGACCTCAACAGCTTGCCGGAAGATGATCAGCGGGCGCTGGCACGCTCTCTGGAGGCGCTGCATGCTGACGCCACACTGTATGCCGAGAGAAATGCTCGCACCGAGTCAGCCAAATCCACACCGCTGCACCGCAACAAGGGCGGCAATTCACTTTCAGAGAGCCCACTGGAAATCACAGAGCTCTGACTAGCCGAGGCCTCGCTGGTCTGAGAGGAAAAGTTGAAAAAGACCGGTTCTTGGCCCCCTTCCTTGCATCTTCCTTAAAGAGGACTGTAAGTGAGTATCAGTGGGCCACAAGTGAGAGAATCATGAGTTTGTCTGGAGCAGGAGAGGCGGGAACTGTATGGAATGGACAGTTTGCACAAGTCAAGCCTCAGGAAATTTTTGTTTGTTTGTTTGTTTGTTTATCTATGTATTTATTTATTTATTTATTTATTACTAAAAGCACATTAAGGACGAGTAAAGCGCTTGCAGGAAATTTTCAGTAACACACACACAAAAATTTGGCAGCTGACTGCTCAGCTCTGTGTTCTGCCTTATTTGGAAATCTTTGAACAAAATGTAGTCTAAAAGTTTAAAAAAGTTTTAAATGGTCTGGTATAATACGAAAATCCAGTTTCCAAAGTCCTTCTAAAGTTTTTTTTTTTTTTTTTTCCCTTTTTTTTTTCTCTAGTGTTACATGTAAATGAAATTCCTTACTGTATTTATTTATTTATTTTTGCTGTGATCAGATCTCTAAGGCTGTGGAAATCTTCAAACTCTATGGCTGCAGATAAAAGACTGTGTTTAGGAGGACTTTTGGTCAAAGGACATCGTCATCCAGGACAAAAATGTGAAGATGCTTGGCACTGCTGATGAAACACACTCGTACACTCACAGGGGGTTAAAAAGGGATTTACAACCCTCTCAAACCAGCGAAAGGCCCAAATATGAACTCTAGGTTTCATTTTTTTTTTTTATGTGTGTGTTTGGGAGAATATACATTTGATATTTGAAAAAGGAATCCGAAGACACCTCTATTTGTTCTCCTTGGAGAGAAAAATAAAAACAGCAACAGCTGGACGCAGTGGATGATTTCTGTTTCCTAAATCAGCTGTCTTCCCTTGCGAGTCATCATGCGGACCGTGAAGGCGTAAACAAAATGAGGCGTACAAAAAAAACAAACAAAAAAAAAAAATGTTAAAAAGAGAAGAAAAACAAGAAATCAGCTCTTTTGTGGTGTAATGATGAGTCCAGAGGCCTGAACATATCAATACAAAAAGGCCAAAAATGAATGTCCACAAAAAAATCCAGTGACTTTTGTTGAACTGTGACTCACATTGTGAAAAATGAACAGCAGTGAAAATTAAGTGTGCATTTGATTTTTTTTTTTTTTTTTCAAAAAGTTTTTTTTCCACCAAACTCATGAAAGGTTTTACTGTGTTAAAAAAAAAAAAAAAAAAAAAAAAATCTAAATTATTTTTTATCACTGCCTCTTAAAAAAGAGAGAAAGAGGGAAAAATATTTATTTCTTATTTAAATATTTTATTTAAATAAGTATTTATTTTCCTTTGAGTTTTGATATATAAAAAAAATATAAAGAATGAAAAAAAGATATTTTTTTGAAAAACCAAAAGCTGAATGAAAATATATCAGCTGGATTTTATTTGAGTTTATTTATTTTTTTATATATCTGGTATTATCTGGGTTTTTTGTTTGTTTGTTTGTTTTAACCTTTTAAGTATATTGTGTGTTGGACCTTTTTTTTTTTTTTTTGATATTCTTCTTTTTGTAAGATGTTTTTTTTCTCGTCTTTTCTGTGTTACGTCACCAGCTCAGAGGTGCTAGATGGGAAATTGCTGTCGGATGATCAATAAAAGAAATATGCAGCATTTTTTTTCTCCTCTGGTCACTGGGACGGCGGGGAAACTGGTCCAAAGCAGACACAAGAGTAATAAAAGTCAGAGACTAATAAGGGTCAGAATTCCTATCCATATTGGTGCAGGCGTGCAGGATATTACTGTACGAGAGAGGTCTGCTGTCTGCGTGATTACCTTACAGGCCTAAAGCTTGGGCACAACTCAGACTTTGTAGAAATAGACATAAAATTGTTAATAACAGATAAGAGAAAACAAAATAATATATTTAATTTCAAAACGTTCATTCGCTACTCAGTGAGAGATGGAACCATATTTCTCTTTATTAACTGGTTGCAAATTTTATTTTCAGTATTTAAGACTATTTAATTGTGTTTTATTGTGAATCATTAAATCTAGTGAAGAAAAACACCCTCAACATTTCTAAGTGCAGAGGAGAAAAGCTTTTACTTGGAGGCTCTTGACAATTTATCAGTTTTTGTTACCCATGGTCAAGTAAAACATTGATAATGTCCATACCAGGACTGAGATGGAGTATCATTCATGCTTCGTGTTGAAAAAGTACATTTTAGAACAGTTCACTGTAAGCAAAGGCATTAATGATGAGGTGATACTTAAGAGAACATCCAAAATTGTGCTGATGACCATTCATTAAACAAAGAGTGCTTTATTACAACACCATTTGTTCACTCCTAATGTTCATTCCTGTCATATTCTCATCAGTAGAGTCATTTACACATAACTCCACTGCCACCCCCAGCTCTGGATCCAGTGTGGGTGAAAAAGGGGTAAGGTATTAATTCAGAGAAGAAAAGAACATCAGATAGGATCAGTGTGTTAAAGCAGCAGTAAGTATTTGGTTGGATATTGAATCTCTTAATACATTTCTTATAACTGGAAATAGTTAAAAGGATGTTCATATATACTGATTACTGATAATAATAATAATAATAATAATAATAATAATGATAATGATAATAATAATAATAATAATAAAGTTTATATTGCATTTTCAAATACTTCATATTTTTATAAAAAGCCATAAATATATCTCTGTAATTTTTATTCTTGTTTATATGTCACTGTAATTTTTCCTCTCGTTAGTAATGCTGTAACCAGATCGAGTGGACACGCTGCGCATGCGCAGTCCAGCGCGCTTTAACTGTTGGAGGTTAAAAAAAAAAAAAAAAAATTTAAAAATGGCGGAAGTATGAAGGTTTAGTCAACAAACAGAGCTTCAGGTAGAGTTTTAGACTTTTTATTCTCGTCTCTTTCAAACAAACTTGTGTAACAATGATTTAATAGTTAAAGTTTCAGTCAGGTCTCCATGAATTATGTAACTTAAATGATTAAATAATAAAGTGTTGTCCAGCGTGTTGTTTGATCGCAGGACTCGGCGTCGGCTAAACGCAGTGGTGTTTTTCTTTTATTTTTTTCCTTTTTTCTTTTTTTCTTTTCAAATTTATTTTTGTATCGAGTTACATTGACTTAAACAAATCTGCCTGTTTATGTTTATTTATTTAACTCCTAAAGTCGGTTTGTAAGTAAGTTTAGCGTTATAGTAGCGGTGAGATTTGGATAATCACAGCCGGTGGTGAAACAGTGTGCTATATGAAAGCTTCAGTTTTACAGTAATTCTTTAAGTAAAACTCTGAATTTGAGGTGTGTGTGTGTGTGTGTGTGTGTGTGTGTGTGTGTACACATTATTGGAACAAGTTAGAGAAGATATTTCTTCCACTGCAGGGTGAGCCTGTATATATGCAGTAACGGAGCGGCTCCACTAGGGGGCAGTGTGAAACTACACTTGTATATGCAGATTAAAATCAGTCTGGGGCAACAACAAAAAGGCAACATGAGCTTAATGGTGCAATAGTTTTTATTTATTTATTTATTTATTTATTATTTTAAAATATGTACTACTCGTACAAATAACCTTGAAGATGTGTGAAACATGATAAACTATAAAGGTTTAACCCCTGATTTCAGCACAAGGTACCCTCAGGGAGTTTAATAATAATAATAATAATAATAATAATAATAATAATACATATTCAAATGTCGACTCCACCTACTTAACTGTATCATGAAAATTTGACAGGTCTTACCTAATGAAAAAAGAAAGCATGGATGATTAAATATATAAGGAGTCGATTCTCACTGAAAGCATTTTTTTAGCGTTTTCACTTCTGTATCAACCGTATCATGCATACATTAAACTAATCCAGAGTCTTTAGATTTTTTAAAAAAATTATTACTTTTTAATGTGATGTGAATTAACATTTTCTAAATACCTTTGACCTCGTGTATGAATAATGTGTTTATCAGAATCAGAATAGCCGTTATTGCCAGGTACTGTGGGTTTACATGTATTAACAAAAATAAATGTTAACATGGTAGTCTAAATCGAAATGATAGAATATAATTATTCTTTATGTATCATATTTCAGTCTACAGTGTAGAATCTTATTATTTGTGGAGAGCCCTGCAGAAATGTGCAGCTCTGTGTACAGGTTGCTGTCTTTATGGGCTAGATGGAGCGGCAGCTCTGTAAAGATTGTTTGTACAGAAATATGGTTTCATTTTGGAGCTCAGTAAGGCGGTGTTTGTTAATGAACTTGATCTTTGTTCCCTTATAATGTCCCTGTATTGCAGATCGATTTTCCCCGGACTTGTTTCCCACACAAAGCCTGAGAAATAGAAGAAACACACCTACCTTTTCCTGTGTCTGAACATTTTGAGCATTTTGTGCAGTTGTAATTAGGCTGGGAATTTTGCCGAAACCTGGCGACTCTCCCCACAGGCTTCAGACGCATGATAAGTTGTGTAATTTGTAAGCTATAGTCTTGCACTAAGTGGAACACTGCACCAAACAGCTGTTATTGTAATCGATAGTTCAGTGCGGTGTGCCTGTTAAATTATATAATACTCAAGATAATTTCTACATAAACAGTGTAATAAATGTGGCTATCGCTACACACGATAGACTTCCAAAACAGATCCTGTTCTCACAGCTGCCTGTTGGCCAAAGGAAGAGAGGTAGACCTCGACTGCGATATAAGGATACCATCAAGAGAAACCTGAAGCAGAGAAGCATCAAGTTGGAATCCTGGGCTAAGCTGTCACAACAGAGAAGTGAATGGAGAACAGCGGTAACATAGAGAAAATGGAAACAGACATTGTCGCTTCGCGACCGTCAGCATAACAGCAAATGTGGCTGTATTGTACGTAGCCTCAGGTCGGATATATTTACTTATCAGATTTTTCCATTATCATCTCTCCTGCCTCAGATGGACGCAGTGGGCAGCAGTTAAAATCACTGAGTGGGGATGGGGAAACGTAGGATGTACGTTGCTCCTCTACAAGCACAAATCAACACTACTGCCCTGCCACCTGAAGCATTGGTCTTGGTACAAATAAAAAAACAAGAAGAAGAGGTGTACAGCATGCCACAGTCTGGTTTCTCTTCAGGCTCTTCCGGTACCTCGCCTGGGATGGCAGAAGCATGTTGGTTCAGTTCCAGCTAATGAAATATATCCTTTTTGCTGTATTTTAACCACAAGGTTGGCATACACATTCAAACAAAAGATTGGAAACAAATTCAAAGCTAAATCTGCTATATAAAGAACCGATTGGGCTTCTACTCAATACATTTCGCCTGTGACATAATTTTGACAGTCATTTCTCACTTATCAATCCGTATTCATAATATTCATAACAGTAACGTGTAAATCATAGTTTTAGATTTTTAAGTTGTATTCTTACAAAACACATAAATGTATGACATTATGGATTGTTCATGATTGATTAAATGTTTATAAGAGTGCATGAAATTTATTTCTGTGTATAACTGTAGGTAACTACACACGATGTTTTTGAGAGTGATCTTATTCCATAACTTTATCCTCCACTTTACTTCAACTACACACAAACATGTATTTATAAAGGAGACATTTGCTCTGAGTTATTGAAAGCCCATCCCAGCCTAGCCCTGAACCGTAATCATCACATTGACACCCACCCATTGAACCACCTGAACCGCCTGAACCGACCCTGAGTAGGAGCTATGTAGTGTGGCTAAAATTAAGTCCCTAACAGCCAGTTGTAGACCAGCGGTCTGTCAGTATCCAGAATAAACCCTTTAAGAACAACAGTATTATTCTGGGCTTTGTGGCTGTGTGGGAAAGTGTTTCCCTCTCATGACTAAGGTCGCTGAGTCAAGCCTGGCGTTTTCACGTTTGGTACCTTGGGTGGCTGTCATAAATATGGTGAACAAAACAGTCACTCCTGAGAATGCTAATGGCTCAGCAGGTTTGAGAATGTTCATGAAAGTTCCTGTGGTGTGGAAGCTCAGGGTTTGATACCCAGGTGAGTGCAAGGCCTTAAGCCTGCATGAAGAAAGGCAGTGGTTATGTTCATTTAAATTGCAATTTTATTAAAATGTCATATAGTTAGTATACACTACAGCAATTAGTAAAGTATAGTAATAATACAGTATAGCAGTGATTATATTGTAGCAAAGTATAATAATGGTGATATAATGCTATATAAACACAATATATAAATGTGTACACATATAAACAATGTAGTGTAGTATAGTATAATAAGCATATAAGTAACTATAACATAGTATAGCAATGATTATATTGTAGCAAAGTATAGTAATGATGTATAAACGCAATACATGCATATGTACAATACACAAGACATACACAATACATATATAAACAATATAAATAAACATATTATACATATAGTATAATAAGCATATAAGTGAATATAATATAGTATAGCAATGATGTATATTGTAGCAAAGTATGTAGTAATAATGTAGTGTTATATATATATATATATATATATGGTCCAGAGCAGCATAACCCCTCCTTTCACCTCTCCAGGAGCCCCAGGTGGGACAGACCAGCTTTTCTCTTTCTTTCTCTCTTTGCTGGATTTAGTGGCCCACCTGGTTCCAACACCTTCAGCCGGTCTCGATCCTGTGTGTCCCGCAGTGACAGGCCAGACCTCACCCTCGGAGCTACCAGTACCTTCAAACAACACTCTTTTTAGGGGGTTTATCTTTTACTTCACATTACAGCTGAGCGTTTATAAAGAAAAGCCTGAGCCTGAGATGATCATCAGCACAAGTAACCAACTCACTTACCCACCGAGCCACCTACACCTTCTGACAACACACCTTTTTTTAGGGGGTTTATCTTTTACTTTACATCACCTACTGACACAGAAGAGTTTATTAAAGAAACCGCTAAGGCAGGCCTTGAACCACAGTGGTCACACTGACACACCAGAAAACACAACTTGAAAGACACTTATCTGTTCTCTTACCCACTAAGGCGCAAATACGTCTCACACTTCCATCTCAAGCATTTTGTCTGTAGAAATATATACAGGATAACTATAATTCTGGTGTGGCTCAACTGTAAATTTCTCTTCTCTGTGGTGTGATGTTACAGGTTTGACTCTTGCTTAGGAAAAACTTCCAGGAGCTGTGGATTTAAGGAGCAACACCAGAAATATTATTATATTGAAAAATATTTGGTATCTTGTATACTATAACAACAGCAGTGGTGCAGTGGTAGTGTCATTGTCTCACCACAACACAGTCCTGGATTTGATTCTGAGATCAGGGCAGGTCAGTTTAGGACTAGGTTAGTATCTGTGTATGTACTCCTCAATCTCCAAATGAGTTACCTGCGTCTCTCTCGCCTCCCAAAAAGTGTTGTATGGTGCTTTGTGATAGACGACTGTGGATTCCTGCCTTGTACAAAGTGTTCACAGGATAGTCTTTGGATTCACTGTTACTCTTAGCAGGATAATGCACTTAGTAGAGATGAATTACAAATACTGATCATATCTAACTAAGAATGTTTCACAGAGAATAAGAAGTTTAGTTTATTTTCAATTTTAGATTATGAGCTGCTGTTAGAGAAAATTAATCAACACTTTCTGACCAGTCAGATATAAGAATTCACTAGCACTGTGGTATAACAATAATATTTGCCCTAGCAAATTATCCCTAAAGAGCAAGCCAGAGGCGACAATGGCAAAGAAAAACTCTCTGAGATGACATGAGGAGAGGAACCAGACTCAAAAGGGAACCCATGCTCTTCTGGGTCACATGGGAGAGTGAGAATGTAAATCCTTGAGCTCTACCTTCCTGCAGGTTTCATCTCCAACCAAAATCTAACACACCAGTTTTAGCTGATTAGAAAAACTTCTAAAGGCAATGATTAGATGGTCAGGTGGGCAACATTACGGTCGGAGCTAAAGTCTTCAGGAATGTAGATCTCCAGGACCAAGGTTTGTGACCTTCGACGTTAGACTGTCCATGTAAGGCCATCCTCAGCAGGTGGAAGCTCCAGGCAGACGATAATCATTATTAAATGATGGTTATGACTGAGTCTCTCCAGCAGGTGGCAGTCTAGCTTCAGAGTTGCATACTAGCCCTTGCATTACATTTTAAGACATCAAAAACGGAAATGTTCATATTACAAGCAAAATCATAAAATATACTAAACGTTTATTATATGATTATTGCCAGCATGGCCGTGTACTACAACACACATTTGCAGTCAGGCAGGTCATCCATGGCTGTTTATGCTGTCCTATGGTGGAAGTGTTCTAATCAGGTGGTGCTAAGGGTGCAGGGTGCTTTCATCAGAGAGTGATGCACTATCCCGGGTGTCCCTGTGCAGATAGAAATCAATGGCGTGGTGTGCATAATGCCTCATTGTCCTGCCTGGCTGCCCCCGGTACCCTCATGCCCATCAAAGTACTTCCACGTGGTGACATCATATCCCTCGGCCCAATCGAATGTCCAATCTGGAGAGAGAACCGGCGTAAATGAACCATGTGAGGTCTGTTTAGATGTGGAGACGTGCATGTACCCCCACCCACACACACACACACACACACACCCTCAGCATTGAATATACAGCCATCACACAGACGTGTACGGAGATAAATACAAAATACGCAAAAAAATAACACGATATATCCTTCTCGTTCTTTCCTATCACTAAACAGATGCTTGTTTCACTTTTAATCTTAAAGACTGACCTTTATCAGTCACATGTCGCCTGGTTCCGGCCCTCCTTCCCAAAACAAGAAAACAACCAAGATGCCAAACAAAGAGCTCAAAGAAAAAGCCCAACCTTTCGTGTCATCATTCTCTCAGAAGCTCAGAAACTTTGTGTGAACGGAAATACAAAGTTCAAAATGATAAGGTCGTACCCGTGTTGGTAAATACACTACAGACAATGACGAGAGGCTCAAAAAAAACCCAAAAACAACAACAGGATATGTGAGATGAATGCAAGGTAAACAGGAGCAGCTGTCATTGGTGTGGCATCCAGCTGTGAACGAGAAGAGGATCTTTGTTGTATAATGAAGAAGAAAAATGTACGTGTAGGCGTCCACCCTCACCCTCTGCGTCAAAGCAACCAACCGGGATCTGATCAACTATAGTGTTTCTTCCAAAAGGAATTATTCCACAGCAGTATGTGCTCGAGTGTCTTTGTAAGAAAGAATAAGTGTGCATGAGAATATAAATAAATGCATGAATGAGAAGCGTGTGTGTGTTTATGCATGGTTTCATGTGCGCTTTATCAGGAGGGAATTCCCATGCAGGTCGTCTGATTGAGCTTCAGAGCGTCTTTTGGCAACACAAGCCCAAAGATATGAGATTTCACAGATCAAAGCCCACCTTTCTTCTGTCTTTATCTGAAAACAAAGCTCGACCCAGTGTTCCCCACATTCTTTTGAATTAGTCAAAAAAAAAAAAAAAATCCGGTCGTTGAGTCAGTGCTGTTAAGATGCATTTCCCTCGCGCATGGTTTTGCTTACAAGAAAGAAAGAAAGAAAGAAATATTGATGATGTGGGGTTATTCTCTAGACACAAATTTCTGTCTGTTTAGTAAGGAGTAAAACTCTTAGGGGCATGTTGTTACAGGAACATAATCAGCCACAGGGTGGAGTGATGTGGTCCAAAGCGATGCAGAGTTACTGTTACCACCACAAAGACACCTCTGGCTTGTTCATTAGCAAAGTAAATCTACATCCAGATTTCTGTCAAGCTGCTCTGTGGCAATGGCTATTATTAAAAGTGCTGTACACATCAAATGGATTTGAATTTTTATGAAAAAAAATGAATGAAATTCCTCTGACTTTCATCAATCTAATAAATATTCCCTCTGAAAATAAATGAATCAGCGGAGGTAGAGTTGCCACCTCACAACTCCAGGGTTCCTGGTTTGATCCTGAGCTCGAGTTACTGTCGGTGTGGACAGTCACATCTCCCAAAAACATGCCGGTAGGTCAATCGTCTACTCTGAACGTGTGTGCGCATGGTGTCCTGCAACGAACTGGTGTCTCGTCCAGGGTATACGGTCCCATTTTGCACCCAGTGTCTCTGGATAGACTCCGGATCTACTACATCCCTGTCGAGGATAAAGCACTTACTGAAGATGAATGAATACAAATACGAAGACACACACACACACACACACATATATATATATATTTTTTAACAAAATATGAACATTTTATAGATATTTTTCAAATATCTACTCGTTCCTCCAACAGCCTCAGAAGTGCTTGAACTGCTGACAAAAGACTTCTCTCTAGAAATGCTCAATTTTTCCTACTACATACACTTTAGCAGGGTTTTCTTTAAAAAAATTAAAAAATTAAAAAATACCACGTTATCTAATCGAACAATTACTAAAACACAACAGGAACTACACTTACTTAATGAGATGTCTATTCTGTAATATCTGGTTCCACTGTGGTTGAAAGAAGAACGGGCTACACGCACATCAGGAGCAGCACTGAGTCGGCTTCTCAGCTTCTTCTTGGTCCGAGCTGCCCTACAGAGTGGACCATTTGTTATATCGCGAAATAAACTTCCACAAGACGTGTGACCAGGTCACCTGCTCGACAAAGATGGGTTTTTTTGATCGCGGGTCAGATTGGAGATTTGATTCACTTTGATTTTTTTCCCCCTCCAGCAGTCAAGCTTTTCTGATCACCTGTGCCATTTCATCAGCTATGAAAAACACATTATAAATGAAAGACGTCCACACTGAAACCATCTGAAAAGCTGTGGACTGTCCTCTAGTGCTAATGTCTAGTCTTTTCTATACATTAAAAAAAAAAAAAAAACTGTTATCCTGAACACAACACATCTTCACAAACTCACCTATACATACGACTTTTTTCATATCAAGAGTTCAGAAGTTCAAAAAAAAAAACAGCTAGTTTCTTCCCCCCCACTTTAAACCACATGAGACAAAAGCCAAAGCCCCTCACTGATGCATTGGTGAGATGTCTACACCAGTCCGCATGTGTGGATGTGTGTGTATGTTTAACAGTGGTATAAACAGAGGGAAAATGGAGGCAGGTTTTTGTGCCTAAAGCAGAATGATGAACAGATGGCCTGTCTGAACATGTTATGAAAGTGCTGCAGATATGATTAGTCATGTCCCTTTGTTTTTTTATTTAATCGACTTCGGTTGTGCAAGAGCCATGATGAACCATAAACCATAAATATTACAAATAAAAAAAAAAAAGTGTTCTGAAGGTAATAGCTGTGGAAAAAAAAAAAAAAAAAAAAACGTTAACAGGATGTTACTATTGTTTTAATTAAACAATTTATTGTGCACTGAGATTCAGTGATACTTGCAAAATAGTTACTACACGTAACATACTTGCAGATTTTGTACACGTTATATATCGCAGATTTTGTACATTCTTGTACATATATTTCATATTTCTTATTAACTTATTTCTTATTAATTTCATATTTAAATGCACAGTCTAAAGAGGAGTAGGCTAGGTGAATATACTGTACATACCGTGCATGTGACAAATAAAGATCTTGAAAATATATTAAATAATAGTATTGTGTCAGTGTGACAATATTCTTACTGTTATATTTCTTTACTGTACCTTCAGCTGAAAAAGGATGAAAAAAAAAAAAAAGAGCAAAATCTCAAAGCATAATGTTAATGAATAGCTCTTGACTGAGAGCAGAGCAGGTTGCAAAACTTCTGCCTAAGTGTACCTGAGGAGAAATACACTTCAGTAGAATAATACTTCATTGAGTTCAGTGAAATATTAAAGGCTTTAAACATTTTAACAATCTGAACAATTTTAAAATAAATAAATACTTTAAAGAAATAAATAGTTGTAGCTATAGATCCAAATCACCCTTTATAGCATGTGTATATTACAGCGTATTTGCCAACTGACAACTTGAGCTGTTGTTTCAATTTCTGACAAAAAAGAAAGAAAGAAAGAAAGAAAGAAAGAAAGAAAGAAAGAAAGAAAGAAAGAAAGAAAGAAGCAATACAAATCTTTCCATTTGTGCTTTTCTAGAGACATTCACAATTTAGTTTAATAAATACGAAAAATGTGTCAATACAAATGTACAGTAAATATATATAATAAGTTTTACCTCTGATTTATAGGAATCGATTCGGTCATGCTTCCAGGAACTAGTCACAGGAAGGTGTCTTTATGACGGGAAGTGAAGTTAAAAATCACTGTATGTCTACAAAACAGAACATAATGGTACATTGTATTGTGTTTCAAATATAGAGTGAAAAACAAAGCTACATATTCTACAAAACTACACATTTATTACAGTAAAATTGACCAACATTGAGTTTTTCCGCCAATAATATACTTATACTAATAAATATACATCTGCTACACTTTAGCAAAACATCACATCAGGTCAGGAGCCAGTTTAACACACGTAGCAGTAAAAAAACAGTCAGTCTGGCTAAAGATGTCTAAAGATTTGCTAGCACTATACAGCGTAACACTCTGTACAGATTTTTCCCCCCAACTAAAAGACTAAATGACAAGAAATACTATCAACAGGACAGAACTGACTAAATGTTAGACGGTGAAGAGACGACGATGAGGCTTGTGTTTAAATGCCGTGAGTGATTTTACCTCAGGTGATGAGTCTGAGACTGTCGTGGATGATGCTGATAATCAAACTGATAATCAGCGTGTCCTATTGTAAACTTATAAGCTAATTCAATAATATCTTGACAGTAATGTTGATTTTCCGTATGCATTTTAGGTTATAAATGTAGAGGTAGGTAGTGCAAACGGAAAGAAATGTCACTTTTTGGGATTTAAAACTCTTTAGCTTTACTGCTGGTTGAGATATCCCTCCTGAGATATCCACTACAAATACCATTACAGACCATCAGCTAACAATTAAAACCATTACCATTGTTGGTCCTTAATGGTATCCACTAGACATAACATGCCACCAATGGAAGGCAACAAACTGCCAGTAGAGATCCATAGGAACCATTACAGTTTCCATTAAAGCCAATACAAATTGTATGGGGTTTTCTATTGCTTTTTTTTTTCCTAGCAGGGATGCACTTTCAGTTTGGAAAAACTTTAGTTTTCAGAAATATATAAAAGTAGAAAATGGCAAAATTTGACCTGAAGGGTTTTACACACATTTATATATACACATACACGCATTTTATGCCAACACTGGGGCTCTGAGCATGACTAGCCGCTTTCTAATGGCTCAATTCCTCTTATTGTAACCTCAAACATGGACAACTAACATAAAGAACGTTATACTACACATTTCTACTGGGCAAACAGCACTTACATACCTGAAAAGAGGACATAATTAAGCCATTTTTATGATGTTTTCTCTCGTCTTCGATTAGGAGCGAGGAGCCGCGCTAGAGCTCCCCCTGTCGGCTGCCTGCAGGAAAAACGAATCAACTACCACATCAGAACACCACAGCACTCAGACCTGAAAAAGCAAAAGCCGAACAATTACAATTAAAGTGTTTTACAGAACATTTAACCCTTTCATGCACAGTGTCCACACTTATGCATGGCCAATTTAAGTAAGTTTTTTTAGTTAAGATATAAATTACCTCCAAATTACGAGACTATTACTGTAATTTAACATGCCTGTACACCATTATCCAGTTTTCTGTTGCTCTCTGTACTGATCTTACTCTATATCCCAAATTATTATTTTTAAAAAATCGTTAAAAGCTTTTTTTTTTTTTTTTTAGACCTCTGAAATCAGCTACATCATGCAACAGTGCTAAACTGATCATGTATATTAATTTCAGGTATAATGTTTGATCTTTCTTTTCATGGTATTCCTACACATGATATGTGATATTTGGAAGTCAATATTTAAGTAATAATTTGTGCCTGAACAGTACAATAGTACATTAACCCTCAGAAGTCTAGATCCATTTTGCCCAGTTTTTGACACCTAGGATGAATAGTTAATGAAAATTCCCTTATTTCTATTAGATATACATACAGATGTTTTACTCATGTGAATATTGTAAGTTTCAGGTATATTAGGTGACTTTGTAAAAATCTTACTCAACAAAATGCAAATAAATAAATAATTTGTTTATTTAAAAAAAAATATTATTTATTGCACACAGAGAAAAATTACATCCTACACTTTGGTTTTTACCCGTGGGTTGCCAAAAACCTGTTATTTTGGTGCCTAAACAAACACAATACAACAAAAAGAGCACACACTATTTTGCATTTTCAATTTGTAAAACTGTAAACAAATATCACTCAGACCTGAAGAAGCAAACGCAAAAAATATTTGCTCTTAATAAGCTTTACAGAAAAAAATAATTAGAAGAATAGAATCTCTTTTCACTGGAGAATTAACGGTAAATTGACTGACTATGAAAGCAAACATATCCTTGGTGTATCACAATTACACAATAAGAGCGTGCTAAGTAAGGAATAAACCACGTTTTAGGAAAATATTTCATAAACCTGATGTGTTTTATTCCTCTTATTCCACAAGAATAGCAGCCATAAACACGTTTCCTCATCGGCCTCTCTTTTTTTTCTCTTTCCTGAAGTTAATAAGACAAAAAATACATCCTGCCATACAACCAGAAATCACAATCTCCTCTGTCCTGAAGATTTTCCCATGGAGGAAAACGTACTGATTGTTCCAAAGCACTGACACCGGAGTCTCACTAAATAAATGCTAAATAAACGACTCGTTACAAAAAGCTTTACCATACCAACAATTATACACTTTCATTTGTTAAACAACACATTATTTAAAATCCATTTATTATTAGGCTCAGACTATGTGTAGTGTGTGTTGTACTGGTCCCTGTGTAAGCTGTTACTATAAAAATGACAACCTATTAGAAAGAGTGCATTAATATAAACCTGTTACCAGCCAGAACTACAGCCAGAGCTGTTGTTATAGGAAATTAATCAACACAGTCTCACCCATCAGAATTCCCCATTCCCAACCCAATTAAGTATTCAGCAGGGTATAAAAGCAGATGCATTAAAATGCATGAATGAGTTTAACTGGAAAAAAAAAAAATCACCATGATTTTCTCTTTGAAGTGCCATTAGTTTAAAAAAAAAAAAAAAAAAAAGTCTGAACACTCTTTCATTACGTTTCAGACTGCTCATAAATTACGCACCAGCTATGACGCTTATCTCCTTATTTATGTGTTTGTCTTCTTTAGACACTCAGCCATTTCATGAGGCTCTGGTGTATTTTTTAAGCATACAGATGTGCAGCGTTCATGCTTGAGGAGGAAAAATAGAATTAGGTTCAGCAGTCAGTCTGAAAGGCCCCATTTAGCCTTGACAGACTGAGTTTTAAGGGCGAGTGTAAAAACGTCAAAGCCCATACGGCATCAAGGTCTCCTAGCCAGACCCGAAAGCCCTGTATTCAGCTTGGACTGTTTCAATCTAAGGTCTTTTGACCCAATGAGAGCTCACATTTATTAGCTGAGAGAGTCGTGGCTCCTTTCGAGTGCGTGAAACGTCGGTCCAAGTCAAATTCCACCCGTTGCCATCGTAAAAGAGTCACCTAATTAACGTTAATCCGTTTTTGATGGCTGAATGTTCCCACTCTGACCACACTGGCGGGGTCTATGTGAGCTTGACTTGGAGCCATCTGCTATAAGAGAGAGAGGGGGTTTAACACACACACACACACAGACAGAGACAGAGAGAGAGAGAGAGAGAGAGAGAGAGAGAGAGAAATGGGATTTCTTTGGTATGGTCTCAGAAATAAGCTACTGTACAGGTACATTTTTTCCCCAAAGTACAAACAATGTAAATGTTCCCTGAAGTGTACAACTATGTGGTTATATTTCACTTGTTAACATATTTACACTATTTTTCTCAAAGAACATAGATTTCAATGTTTTTAATATACAACATCAATTTAAAAAAACTTTAAATTACGAATATATTATGTATTTTCTTAATTTCTTTTCAAGATGGCACTGGGCCTATTTTTTCCTTAAAAAAAGTAAGAAAAAAGTAGATACATATTTCTTTTGTAAGTGTTTATTTTTTTCCTTCAACTTGCTAGTTTATTGTATGAAAGTTATTATACAGACAAAACAAAACAACAAAAAAAAACACTTAAAAACCTTTTTAAATAATGAAAGAATCCTGCTCATGATTCTGATACTGAACAGACAATACTGATCTCACATGTTCTTCATCCATTTTACCTACACATGAAATCACCACCAAGCCTGCAATTCAGTTCCAGAAAAATGCTCAGGGTTTATCGTGCAGGACAGAATGGACTGAAAACAACATGGAGACTGACTTGTGAAGAGAGCTAAATATTTCCGTAATTAAACACAGACGTTATTAAACAGTCTTTCGCTCGCTCATTTTCCGTCACTCTAACGCAACTGTTTTATGACCCAGCGGAGAAAACAAGACGAAATGCTGGTGTCATCCTTCCCTCCAAACAATTTACACTCTGATCACAGCCACGTGTGGTCCTGCACGCAGTGGCGTCTATATACAAGCTCATCTTGAATTGTTCTTAATTGTTCTCTTTCAAAACACACACACACACACACTTACTTTTTGTAGGGTTTGTAGGGTTGAATTTTCCCTTTAACCACAAAGCCACTGAAAAAGGGAAGTTTTTTGACGTTATTCTTTACTAACCTAAAAAATATAATCTAGCAAGTGAAGGTTAATCTACTGAGTAAAGGAAAAACTAGAGAGCAAAATATAAACTAGTGAGTGAAAGCTAATCTCCTGAGTGAAAGCTATCAGCTGAAAGCTAAACTAGCAAGTAAAAAATAATCTAGTGAGTGAAAGCTAATCTAAGTGAGTGAAAGCTAACTACCAGTTGAAAGCTAACTTAGTGAGTGAAAGCTAATATTCGTAGTGAAAGCTAATCTTCATAGTGAAAGCTAAACAAGCAAGCAAAAGCAACCACAGATGGTCGTGTTAACTCTGTTGAGTATGCCATTATGTGCAGGACAGGACAATCTTGATTTTCACTGATGTATTTAGTTCTGACTGTGTGGTATAGCAGACTGCGACAGACAGACAGATCAGAAGCCCCTGCCATCTAAAAATGTAAACCAGCACATGAAGGTGCTTTGGGGTTTAAAGCTCTTTTTCCTGACTTTGTGGTTTTGGTTTGGAGTTGGAGCTAAGACATTTCCCTCTCGCCTCTCTCCGGTGTGCTCCAGGCCCCCAGGTGTGGATGTTTGTATTTGCTGAAGCTCCTGAAGTTTCCTAGCTGGGGGCAGGAGCACCTGCATGCATGTGATCAAACACACACACACACACACACACACACACACACACACACACACACACACACACACACGTTTCTGAAATGCTATAGGGCAGCTTTGGGAGTCTGTGGTCCATGAAAGAACATCAAACCGACACTAGCTTTGGACATCAATACAGATGTCATGCAAAATTATGATGTTTATTCATCAAAACAAGAGAAAGTATCAATTTGAAAAGCCACCGTCACAGTTTCTGGGTTTATCCCACATGCTGATAAAACATAAAAGAACCTTCACCACAGCATGGTGAGTCATGATAATCATCAAAGTAGGACAGTACAAAGCGTTCTGGACCTTTCAGTACATCTGTCATCAAGATATTTATTAATCAATTGAAACTGTTTTGGTAAAAGTGAACGTAGCTATTGTTATAGTTTCATCAAATACGTAAACAAATTTAGAAAAAAGCCACAGCAAAATCGAGCATTTTTGACAACAACAATCACAAAAAAAAAAAAACAACTCAACAAGCACATCTCCCTGCTCAGCAAGAGACAACAGATACATGCATGTTGGACAACGGGGCTCAGGTGTACCATGTTAGTTAGTACTCCTCTAGCTCATTCCCAAACTTCCCATAAACCAGTTCAGAGCCACGCTGAACCACACCTCTGCTACAGGTGTTGTGTGCAAGCTCAGGGATGAAGCTGCTTCCACTGTTCGAACTGGATAAATGCGAGTTACATTTACATCTATGACATTTGGCAGACGCCATTATCCAGAGCGATTTACATTTATCTCATTTATACATCTGAGCAGTTGGGGGTTAAAAGCCTTGCTCAAGGGCCCAGTAGTGACAGCTTAGTGGTGCTGGGATTTAAACTAACTTCCTTCCAATCACTAAGCCAACGTCTTAACGTCTTAACCATTGAGCTACCACTGCCCACCTGGAGGGACAGAGACAAATGGTTTGATTTTTTTTTAAAAATTATAAAAACAAACGTCTTCCTCTTTTCGTCCGTCAAAGATCACTGTCCTTTCTGATCCCTGAATGGTCTGATGAGGATGAAAATGATAATGTAAATCATATGCAATGGCCTTCACATTCACTAGATCTCAACACAACTGAACGCATCTGGGAGATCATCAATACACCAATTAAGGGAATATCTTTTGGAAGAATGGTTTTCATCCCTCAAATACAGTTCCACGGACTTTTAGAGTCTATGCCAAAGTGCACTCAAGCTGTTCTAATGGCTCATGGTGGCCCAACACCTTATCTTGAATTTTCTTTTCATTTGTCATCGATCTATATGTTGCATATCCCAGATGTTCGATGGCTTCAAATAAAGGTTGCTACCTAAGCACTAGTTAAAGTGGAGAGCCTGATCTGAACTGACTGAACAACCGACTTCAACTGCAACCAACGACATTACCATCAATATCACTATGATGAAGCCAGTCGAGTCTAACAGCTGAATGCATATGTATTGTAATTGGTGCTCGACACATGTTAAGTCCTCCAGTTAACCTCCTGTATGGATGAGTGCGGATCGGTGAAGCAGCTTCACATTGAGCTGACAGCACAAACACAGCTGGAGACTGATTAGAACCACCCAAGAGTCACTCTGCCTCATTTCACCCCCTTGATACCCACACACAACAACAACACATATACCCACAAAATAACTTTATGGGACTGTGTTTATGCATGAAGAATGCCTGCCCCCCTTGACCAACCTTCTTTCGGGTTAGTAAGTTTGTTTTCTTTTTGTGAGTTCAAACCTCATGGCTGCCAGAAAGACCCACTACAGTGATCGATCTACGAGATGGTGCGCGTGATGGCATTAACGTGAAAGTTGAAGCTTTGGAACCTGATCTGTTTGAGCAGACTGTACAGATGTGGACGTGAGAGAACTAGGAAGACTAAGGGAGTAAAGCGCTGCTGCATCGCTTGAATTCCCATTGGCACCATTGACAGAAGTAATCCCACTGGCACCAGTAACACCAGGTAGTCGAATGGCATTATGGGTAATGTAGGATATTGCTGACCAAAGTGAAAATGCACCAACATGTCAGTGAAAGAAGTTTAAATTTTAAAGAGAGCAAGAGCAAGCCTCATGTCCGATAGGATACGTTGTTTTTCTCCACACGTGCATGTCGCTACATATGATACTGAACAGCTGTGCTGATCTGAACTGAATTTTGTTCAAGTACAAAAAGTCAGAGTAGCAAACTCAAACGTACTGAAACATATGAATGAGTAGAATTTGATCACACATGTAATGACAAGACACTAGTCTCTAGAGCCAGATGTGTTTTGAGGCATTGTTTTTTGCCATGCTATTGCTAACCAACATTCACCTTGAGTAGCCTTCTGTTGGAGGATCTCGAGAATTACGTATTAAAACCATGGTGTTTTTTGGGGTTTTTTTCAGATTCAGAACACATGGATGTTAAGCATGACATCAAATTCACCACTGGCCTCTCCTCTCAACTGTACATGCCTCCGTCATTTGGTTGACAGATATTCAACAGCAGGATTTATATTCATAAAATGGTACATTTTCATTGCATTTATCTTCAATAAGAGCTTTCTGGTGAATACAGGAATTTTCTTTTACCGATGACTACTTGTCAGCTCAGGCCAAACCTGGTAACCCTCCTAGTTCAGACTGAGACAGCAAGGAAAGCTGCACAGGACTGTATTGCTATGTTTGGTTCAAACAAAGACGAGCCAGGGGACAGTTTGCAGATTGTTTACTGCACTATCACTTTTCTCATGTTTAGAAGGAATTTAATCGATTTAGGAAAGAGTGACTGAGGGGCCGAGAGGAAGTATAGAGGTATAGGGCCCCTGAAAAAAGAGTCTAGAATTGCCAATGATTGACGATCAGGGGCAGGGGCATGGCATTATTTATTGAGTCCTTTGGCCCAAGAGGAAAACTTAACTGAGTGGTTGAACACAAGGATATGTGGCTAGACATGATTACGTGCTGAGTACTCACCTAATGTGCGGCCAAGAACTGAACAGAATGAGATGGAAAAAATCTCAGGAAAGAGGAAAATGTTAGCGAGAGAATGATGATGAGGAGGAGTGGCGGTGATGGGTTCAGCCCAGAATGCTACTTTTTTTTTTTTTTTGGCTTTTCCATGTATGACGCAGGCCTTGCTGCAGCAGTACAGTGCTGTACAGTCCAGAGCTAACCACAAAAACCAAGGCTGAAACACACATAGCTCCTAAACACCCTCTAAATGTGGTCAAAACCAACCAAACAGTATATGCTATTAACACATAATCTAGTTTCATTATAAGTTGAGAGCAAACACTCATTTTTTTGTGGTGGTTGTATTTCTTATATATACACAGGTGGAGAGGGCACTAGTGGTGAAATTCAATTCAATCTTATGTCATTTTTGTAGGAATTGAAATTGAAAAAGCTGGACTGATTTTGTGCTTTGAGCACTCACTTTAACTTTATCAATTCATACGTGTTGGTTTATGGCATGCCGCCATTAAGCAAGAACCATTCAGCAATACAGAAAAGCGACTGCTGGTTTTGTTCTTTGAATAAAAGCCTCTTTCATAATCGCAGATGTGCTAATCAAGGATTTATGGGCTGTAGAGTGTGATTGATCTCATTACCCACAGAACACGGCTCTCTGCTCGCTAATTGAGTCATAATTTACTGTCTGTAAGTTTGCAAAACATATTTTCACTCACTAGATCGCCATTGTTTGGACTGATGACTTTTGTTCTTGAGCCAGTGAGAGCAGACAGATCATCTGGCTAACATGCACCTCGGAAAAGAAAAAGAAAGAGAAAAAAAAAAAAAACATCAGCATTTCCGTCTGTATAGTCCTGGTTTATGTACGGCCTCTTAGAAGAGATGACAGACGTGCTTTGGCTTTTATGTCCTATTAATAACCTGTATGAAAAATCTCCAGTTGGTGTGCTGAGCACCACTTTTTCATGGAATTTACAGTCCCTGACAGCTAGACACAATATTATTTACACCAACTGCAGAGAAAAAGGTCACACAGTCATGAACGCATGAAGACAAGCTGTAGTGTTCCACAAAATGAACAGAGTAGCTAGTGTGAAAGGGATCGAGTCCGATAGAATCTCCCCTATGTTCTCCTACGCGTTTGAGGAAATAGAGCGAATTCTTGTGAGGTCTAGCCCTCCGGAGATTTCATTCATGACTCTGTGTTGATTTTGTGCTATCGGACCCGCATGGGTGTGTGATAAGACATGGGTATCTGGACTGTATAAACTCTCTGTGATCTCAGGTAGCTTCTCTCAGGGATGCCAAGCTGTAGCACAGGTGCCAAGTGTCCTTCCATAGAGGGTGTGGTCGGAAATCTGTAGTCTTGGAATTAATTCGTAGACTTGTGAATTGTGTCTTTAAGTACAATGACCCCTTTTGAGGCAGCTGATTTAAGAAATTAGTGCACAGTGAGAAACAGGAGAAATGTCTTGAAATTAGAAATCATGGTCATTCATGCCAAGGACTAAATTCTTCGTCAGGTAATTGATGACCAGTCCAGGATGTGGTCATTCATTCCATCATTCATCTTCAGTGAGTGCTTTATCCTGATCAGGTTCATGGTGGATTCGGAGCCTGTCCTAGGAACACTGTACACGAGGCAGGAAAACATCCAGTTCGTGAGATGCCAGTTCATCATTCGTATGGCACCATATACACAATTTAGAGTAGTAAAATACTGTTTGAAAGCTGCAAGGCTGAAGCCCAAAGATTGCTGGTCAGCCTCATCTCATGAAAGAATTCATGGTTGGATTTCATTTGATTTCATACAAATGAAGTCACCTAAAATGGTACAACACTAACCCCACCCCTAATCGTCTTACAATATCTTTTCATTTCAGTTGAATCATGTGATTTGTTATGAATTTGAATGTGTGAGACAGTTTTGCTAAAGGTTTACCGATAATACCCTGGATTTTAAGGCTTACGAGTGTTTATAAGGTGGCTAATAGGTTCACATTAAGCATTGTGAACACAGATCAGTTTTATCATTATAAATGACTACTCACAGATTTAATAATCATTCATCTTGTGTTTTGCAACAATATTAGATATCTGGTGTGTTTAGTATGTGTGTCCATTGTCATGCTTTATGCACTGTAGATTACTTACCTCTTATGTCTTACCTCTTAATTAGCCATAGATCCCTGACAGGATATCAGCTAGCTGTTGGTGTGGATAGGATAGGTACCTTTTCCATCATCTAAAATTTTCTAAAAACATTTACATATATTTAGTACTTAAAATCGAATCGGTGATCCTGTTTACTGAAACTGCTCCACAATAACATTCAATCACATTCTAGCACTTTAATATCAGACAGGCAACTCGCATCCACCTCTCCCCAGTACTACGTCTCATTCGGGTCGTAGGGTATCTTCCTTCGTCATGCCCCGATTTCCTGGTATAGGCTCCGGATCCACTGCGAGCCTGCAAATCATGCACATAATTAAATCATTACCATCATAAACTATTTAGTAAAATGGGTCCGAGGATACTTCCTCAGTGGCTCTAGATTGAAGGCTAATCAATAGTACACTTCACTGTATAGTCCAAGGGGTGAAGAGACAAGTACCATTGGGTGATTCTGGCATTTGACTCCCTTATCTTATCCAATCCAACCACATAAGAGCTCTGTGATCAGTCTCAAGCTCAAAATACCTAAAAGTTAGCACCTGAAAGAGTCAAAATCACCCATTTTACAGCTAAGCATTCTTTCTCCACAGTTGACTAAGTGGTTCCTGGGGACTGAGCTCTCAGCTTATAAAAGCAGTTAGCCTGAGGAACCTGAGGCATCTGTCTACAGAGCAGACAGCTTGCCGCTAGCCCTTATTCCAGTCAATCATTGGGATGAATTTTACCCAGTCTCCCGGTCATTTTGTTGACTCTTGGCATTGGGTATAGGTAAAATTAGAGAAAAGCTGTCCAATAGTCACTGCAAAAGTTGATGGTCCCGTCCTTGTTTGGCACAAGCACAATCAGACTGCACTATTCAGTCACGGAGTGTTCAGTCGCAAATGTCCCACATTTTGGGAGTTTTCTGTTATTTGTTACAATCAGTTCTAATAAAAACTCATCTGTCAAACACATTTGGATACACTCTTTGTCTTGCCTCATTATGCCCTGTCTAGCCTAATGAGGGAAATCTGGAAAACATTGTTTTTCTGTAACTTTTCATGAATGAAGGTTATTCTCGGGACAGTACAAAGATGCGATCTGACAAGGTACTTCAAAATGGAGCCTCTGTCAGGGATAGTGTTAATGCATCTGAGGTGCAATTATGTGGTTTGTTTGACTATTATCATGTCGCACTTTATCACAAAAGGGAATTTCTGGAAGTGTATTTGGAGCGCATTGAGAAAACAGATCTCCGTCTCTCCTCAAGTCATTTGTAGGAAAAAGGTATTGGAATAAATCTTTCTGGATGTCATTAGTTGGAAGATGATTTGGCCGACAGAATGAGGTCACGCACCCGAGTTTATTCAAGAACTGTTTAAACTCTTGAACTGTTTATTTAAGCTATTGTTGAGTTGCTATGTGACACAAAGTTTGTTTATCGTGAACGTGTAATCCAGGTCCAACATACATGAACCAGCTAACACCTTTACGATACAGTTCAGTACCCCATGGTGCAGAGAGAGGATGTCACACAACGTTAAACAACCGTGATTTACTTTACATGGAGAGATTCAAAGACAACAGCATGATCACTGAGAGAAAGTGAGTAATGGCCCAAAGATGGCCCACACTTACAACTTCATCCGGCCCACGTACCACCGTGGAATTACGGCAACGAACTCCTTCGATTCGGACTGCCAAAAACACAGCCATAACTCAACCCTGATGATACCGTATCTAAGACATGATATGAGGCAGACTTTACAGTTAGGGTTCATTTGGCCAAACACTGATTTGCCACATAAGTACAGGTTGCATTTGGACCATTTTTTTGGCCTCAAAAATTTTAAATGCAGCTGCTTAGAACTTGGCCCATAATAGACTTGTCAGTGTCATAACGGCCATGAATGTGGATAAATGTGTTTGTCTGTCTGGGATGTATTGGCTCAAAGGCTAAGTTGTATTTCAATTATAGTGCACATAGCCATCAGTATGGGCCAAAGCACAGTACATTCTATGATAACAGTTGTAGCTCATGTTTTGAGATATAATTTCTCATCAACCCCTTTTAATGCATTACTCAACATCATCGATATATTATTTTTATCAACAGCGTTCAAATTTCTGTCTTCCGTGTGCAAGAAATATTGTCAACCCTGAGCTGAGCATAACAATGTAAAGACACTGCTACTGAGAATGGCAAGACGTGTGTTTGAATGTATGTAGAGCAGCATATTGGGAAGGTGGAGATCCAGGTTAAATGGACAGGAATCTCCTACATATTCTACTCTAATGAAAGCTAATGTGCAGATACAAGATAGGCACAATGATATTAATGCAGGAACGCTTGTCAATGCAAATATGTAGCGCTTTAATAATGTAAAGGTGCCGTAATCAACATAAGTGTATTATGTCGATGAGCAAACCAGTTTGGAAAACTGTATCTGGGCCAGAACGCTCGTTAGTCTTTTTAAGACACGGCCCATCGCCCTTTCACATGGTGGAATCTGATAAGTACCCAGCACAGCCAGATACATTACTGTGAGCAAAAAACATAATGACAATAATGTAGTTAACCTTGAATAAACACTGTTTTCCCATAATGGGCTAATTTATTACTGGTGAAGGAGATGAACTTGGATGCGGGAATGAGCTACGTTCCTCCTGGACATGTGTGCTATAGATCCTGGATATCCAGCTCTATGCACTGCAGCAACCCTGTGCTTTGTCTTTTAGAAATTGATACAATTGATTGGATTTCCAAAAGCAAATTTGTTCCTGGTCTGAGTAAGGTACATGGAGTATGGTTCTTTGCTGGTGTTATGAATAATGTTTACTGTCAACCAATTATGTTCTAGGAACAGCTTCACCACTTCCTGTGCTTAATATTAATTCAAAATGGTCTATAGCCACGTTATTTACAGAACAACTTTTTGTTCAATAAATTGTTGTTTTATAAAAGAGGAGTGCATGTAAACACCACTATATCGGTATTTGGGTCTCCTATCGAGCACTGTTAGCATAATGCTAAGTCAGAATTTATCTACTGGTGAGGCAATGTTGTCTTCTCTAACGTGGTACGACAAATATTAGGTACTTTTATCATCTATAGCTACATAACGGCCGACCTCATCGCTTGAGAGTAACGTTATGATTCTTGGCAATGCTAACTCCGACTGAACTCCACTGGCTACCATAGATATTAACCACATGTCGTTAACCACAAGTCAGAGTAAGATTTCACTGAACAATATAAGCAATGAAGGTCACGAGCCCTTTGAGAGTCGAAAGAGCCGACTCTTATCAGTGAACCGAGTCGATTTCTCGGCTCACTGGAAATTGCCAGAACACATGTTCGTTTTGATTTAATTTAATCCCATTTATTCACAAAGAACTCCTGACCTCGTGCTGGCATGCTCCCTGGAAAACCTAATCAAAATGCAAAATGTAAAAGAGTGAAAACTAAGAACCAAAACCAAATATCGCGCGTGTTTGGGGAGACACGCGTAAATAAATCATATGGCAGGGGTTAATAAAAAGGCTGCAGAAGGCGTATGAATGCTTTCTTGTGCCACCGAATATTAGCCCGCGCGAGCACGAATATTAGCACGCCCGGTGCGCGCGGCCAAGTCGCAGCGCGTGATTGATGAGGCTTCGGGGCCGGCGCGCGCCCAAACACGGCGCACAGGCTCGAGCCGCTGCGCGCGAGGAATTAATGTCGGCGTGACCAACACTGCCATGCACGCGCTTTCTGATTACTGCACGCTGACTCTTCCATGGAAAACGATCGCGCGCTTTCGACTGGAAAGATCTGGAACGCGCACGTGCAACCTGCACACACTACACACATACAAGCACACAACCTCCAGTATAATATTATACACGGTACTATGTTCTTTAGTAATAGACAGTTAAAGTTCAACCAAATCCTATGCATTAAAGATTTTACAATTTTACATACAGGTGCAGCTCAAAAAAATTAGAATATCGTGGAAAAGTTTTTCTTTTTCTGTAATTTAAATCAAAAAGTGGAACTTTCATATATTCTAGATTCAATACACATAAAATGAAATACTTCAAGCCTTTATTTTTATTTTATTTTAATCTTGATGATTACAGTTTACAGCTCATGGAAATGAGATACTGGAAAAATCCAGAATCTCAAAAATGTTAGAATAAAGATTTTCTAATACAGCAATGTGGACCTGAGAAGACTCTAATCAGCTAATTAACTCAAAACACCGTTGCTCCGTGGTCCAAAGGCCTCTTTTCAGATGAAAGTAAATTTTGCATTTCATTTGGAAATCAAGGTCCCAGAGTCTGGAGGAAGAGTGGAGAGGCACAGAATCCAAGCTGCTTGAGGTCCAGTGTGAAGTTTCCACAGTCAGTGATGATTTGGGGTGCCATGTCATCTGCTGATGTTGGTCCACTGTGTTTTCTCGAGTCGAGAGTCAATGCAGCGTCTACCAGGAGATTTCACGCTTCCATCTGCTGACAAGCTTTATGGAGATGCTGATTTCCTTTTCCAGCAGGACTTGGCACAAACTTTTGTTGTCAGCGGTTTAGACATTAATGGCTGTGTGTTGAGTTATTTTGAGGGGACAGCAAACTTTACACTGTTATACAAGCTGTGCACTCACTACTTTACACTGTAGCAAAGTGTCATTTCTTCAGTGTTGTCCCATGAAAAGATATAATAAAATATTTACAAAAATGTGAGGGGTGTACTCACTTTTGTGAGATACTGTGTATATATATATATATATATATATATATATATATATATATATATATATATATATATATATATATATACACACACACACTCAATCATAATCAATATGTGAAAAACATTTCACTGGTATGCCCTGAAATTGTCCATGAACTCAAGAAAACGCACGTCATGTGTAAAATGATTTGATTAGACAGGTGTCATTCAAATTTTCACCAACATTTGTTACACACACACACACACACATTTGGAATGCTGTATACATACACAAACAAAACACACAGACATGACTAGTTTCCACCATGTGACAAGCTTTCAGTCCCATTTTCTCCAAACTGAAGTGACTGACTGTGAAAATGGCAAAATAGCACATGGAAAAGTGTTGCTCTCATTATTTAAGCTAACATTTGCAGAGCAAACATACACTGTGTTCGTGCACAAACCTTGCCTTGTGAGCCTTGTGTTGTTTTGTTTAGCCACAATCTGACACTTTACAGAAGCAATATTTAGATTGCGGTATTAGCGTGAAACACAGCCACCAAATATGTCAATGTGTAAACGCCTAATTTGTGTGTAGGCGCTCAAAAAGTCAAATAATGTAGATAAGTGTGTGTGAATGAGAAATTCCTATCTGGGTTCAGCCTGAGGTTTGTCTGGACTCATCATCAGTCATTGTCTAAAACTCTCACTGCGCTGTGAAATAGCTCATTCACTTTAAAAAAAATAAATATTTTTTTACGCCCATCAGTAAAGCTGTAAATTCCAACCTGCTCTCATTTGCAAAACTGTCTCACTCCTTTCCCCTCTCTCTCTCTCTCTCTCTGCATGGACATTAATGTGGCTTTAAAGGCAGTGAAAGCTCTTCCTCAGGGAGCTTGTGGTCCATGTTGCTCCAACATCTGAAGAGAGGCCTAATGGGTAAGCAAACACACTCATTACCTACACTGCCTGCCCAAAGGAGGACAGCATGTGTGTGTGACTTTATGCATGCTTATATGTGCACACATGTTTGGCATTTGCTTGTCGTGTTCTTACACTCAGGCCTGAGGCACTGGGGTTTAACCAGGTTACCCTGTGTGCAGTCGGTGGAAGTGAACCACAATTTGTGTGCAATTGTCCATTTGCATGACACGGCAGCATTCCTTAAAGCAAGTGCATGTGGAAAATACAATAAAGCCACACAGGATTCAATAATCGGGTGTTCTCGCTTTTGAGCATATCCATATGGATATAAATTTTCAGTGAATACCGGGCTTGGAAAACAATTCATTTTACATATGAGACAACTCACGCACCTAATAATGTGCTTCTCATTCTCACTCACTTTCAGTAAACGCTTTATCCTGGTCAGGGTCTCAATGGATCCGGGGAACAGTGGGCCTGAGGCATATACACACACACACACACACACACACACACACACACACACAGTGACATACTAATTCACACCTAGGAGTAATCCAGAGTATCCAGTCAACCTATTTGCAGGTTTTAGGGAGGCGGGAGGAAACCGGAGAACCCTGAGGAAACATGGATAGGGTGATAACATGCGATTCTGACCATGCTGCTCTGAAGCTGTTTCTATATTCAGCTTATTTTTATCCACTGTGGCATACTAGGAATTAACTGTGCTTCTCTACTGTACTGCAACCATTTAACTTAAGAGGTTCTCAATGGGTTAATTATACAACCTCAAAACATTCACAAAATAAAGAACAAGCAAAAGCAATACTTGTGGATTTCATGCAAATAGATCATGAGAACGGCTACAAGTACTCGCTCGCCTCACTTCCTCACTTTAACCATTCGTAACTGACGAATTTTCAGTCATGACACGTTTTTGATAACCGTTATTAGGGTTGATTGGGAACATCTGCGTAATTCAAAACAAATGCCTATTCTTCTTTTGTTTTTTTTCTCTTAAAGCAGGCTTTATTAAATCCTTCATTGTAGACTTATATGGGAAAGAAAAACCTGAATGGATTATTTGATATTCTGCCCAGTTCCTGTCAGAGCACGCAGGATTAAAATTGTGCAGGAAACTGTTTGTTGCCCATTTATCTTCCATTTATCTTGTTCCAGCAGCCTGGTTGTTTATAAAATACGCTTCCAAATGCATATTTCCAAAATGTCACCATAAGGGCTGCCAGTGGATGAGTTCAACTATCCATTACAAATGTGATAAATCGTGCTGTATTTAAACTATCATCTGCCCACCTTTTATTTTTTTTTAAATATGTCTTTAGATTTTAACTATCAGTTTTCCCTGAGGTTTGTCCGACTGGTTGACAAATATGGTCTCTTGCTATGTGTACAGGACTCGTTAACAGTTTTCCATGTAGGTTTCCATCATGTCAAAACAATCCGTTTTTAATTGGCGTTATACGCTCCGGGAATCTATTTTCCTCTCAGTTCTTGCCATTTGATGCAACTTTGCATCATAAATATTGTCCTGCAATATAAAGAACTGTCAGCTAAGGTGAGGTTTGGTAGTTAACTGACAAATTTTTTACTTTCAAGGTAGCTAGTTAGAATATTAGCAAATTATTGGCTCGATAGTCACTACTGCAGGCACAGGCAATAGACATAGTACTGTACATGGAACACCTATGGCAGCGACGGGTTTCGGACATTTGTGAATCGGTGAGTGATTTGTGAGTGATTCCTATTCTCAATAGAGAGCAGTATCAGCACTTTGAGTAATTCTCATCTTTAACAGTAAAATGGTATCAGCATTATTTATATATTATTGCCTGGTCTATTATTGTCTTGGAGGTGCAGTGTCAGGACATAATGTAAGGTCATGTACAACCAGGACACCATAATCACTACAGTTGAGGAGAATGGCCTGAGGATGACCATGACATAGCATAGAGTCTCTATAGGCCACTCACGTGAGGTCAAGGTCATGTTTCTTGTGCATCCTGTCCCATCTGTTTTTACCAGTTGCGGCATGGTCCATGCTTCTGTAAACCATCAAATACTTTCTAAGTTTCTGTTTCCAGTCTAGTTTTTCTGCATGCATAATCCTGAGTCTTTTCATCAGAGAGGCATTTTTGGGATGTTCCACTTCTAAATGAGCACAAGCCAATATTGGTGTTGTCTTAGTGTTTTATTCCATTTCAGTTACAGAATTCCTGGAATAAATCTGACCTGAAATGAGGGCCTTGGTTTGACATTAATCGCAGCAGTTATCTTCTCAGTAGTTGTGGTTGTCAGAATATCATATTCATCAAAATTCATTAATCTTCTCTAAGTGCTTTATCCTGGTCAGGGTTGTGGTGGATCAGGGGCCTATCATGGGAACACAGGGCCCGATGTGGGAATACACCCTGGATGGGATGTCACTCTCATTCAGACACTCATTCAAACTTAGGGGCAATTTTGCATAGCCAATACACCTGGGAGGAAATGAGAGGAAAGGAAGAAACCTGGAGGAAACCCACAAGGACACAGGGAGAACATGCAAAACTCCACACACAGTAACCTGAGCTGAGGATCGAACTTCAGAGCTGTGAGACGACAACGCTACCCGCCATACCACCGTTATACAGGCGTCATACATAGAAATGTAACAAAATGTATAAAGTGAGTGAACCTCCTTAGATCCACTAGGGTTCACTGATGGATATGTACTAAATATTCATTGTATCCTACAAATTTTCCTTTCTTTCTCCAAGTTTCTTTCACACTCTCCTTTAGTCACCCCTGTGTCCTCTCTGAGGTCTGAGCCCCATTTGCTTTCATTAAGAAATTTTTGTGAGGATTAAAACTTTCAGATTTTTGGGGGGAGGGAAAACAAGGAGGAGCATGGTTCACACAATGTCTACCTTTGGTGTAGCGACAGACGGTAAAGGGAGGTCTGGATGGGAAAAACAGGAGATTGATAGATGTATGGATGGACTGGTAGGGAGGAGGAATAGACAAGTGCTCACATGGTCATAAGCTTGTGCAATGACTTCTCAGACTGCTTTCTCTCCTGGGAGGAACTGGCCATCTTTCATAGGTGCAGAGAAAGAAAGATGGAGAGACTGGGGAAGATAGAGTGAAGGAGAAGTGCTTGATTACTCGTTATGTTCTGTTGGTTATGTTCAAATTCACTCTCACGTTTTGCTCTTTTTCGCTTGTGCGTTTTACCATCGCAAACATTCAGCTAATTCATTTTCTTCCATAGATGCCTACAACAGCCCATACCAATGCATTCAGATTCTGAGCAAGTCTACAGACATCGAAACCATGTCCTAGCCAGATGTTCAGATGTTAGACATACAGATTAGAGTGTGAACTGACATGATACAGATGTGTGTTTGGCTCAATTTCTCCACTGAGCATAAAAAATATTTGTTTAAATGATAGCTATTACAACCCGTTTTGACCAAGGTCTTCGGAAACATGAAGGTTGATTTTGGTCAGAAGGGCATTTCATTTTATTGTTATTTATACCATAAATAAACATTGTGTAATAATTTGGCAGCATAATCACTACTCATCAAAGGCCAAATAAGATTAGAGCAGTCCTCTGAAAAGCTGCCAAGAGCCCCGTTATAGCCAAACCATGCATAAATTTTATCGCTCTATGCCTTTTATTATTGTGAGTAAAATTTTCTCTTTTGAATCAGCTGGAGATAAATTTATTTTTAATAGTATGTGTACATTGTGTTTTTTTTAGGCTACCTATTATGGCAAAAACATCAACTTTTTCACTCAGTCAATCTATAAATATCCAACCATAAACATGCCATGTTTGGAATGGACAAAAGGCTCCATACATAGGGGAAATTAACATTTTTTACCAAAATGGCTTCCAAAATTTTTCGTACATAGTTTATATTACAGTATATATATATATATATATATATATATATATATATATATATATATATATATATATATATATATATTTTTTTTTTTTTTTCCAGATAGTCTTTAAGAATGCCTTTGACAAAAGAAGAAGGTACTGAAATCATTCTCATGGCTGGATCTGGAAGCTGCCGCAAGGGTGTGATGGACTTTAACAGGAAACATGGCAAGCACATGACACACACACGACACTGCTGCCAAACTTATTAACAAATTCAAAAAGACTGGAAGTGTTGCGGACCAACCCGAGAAGTGGACGTCCGCGAACATCCGCTGACGGAGGCACAACCGATGTGGTGCTGGCAAACATGGTCCCCTATGTATGGAGACTTTTGGGACATCCTGTAGTTCAGTGAGGACATGGTTATTTTACTAACAGATCCCAAAAGAAGGGGGATTTTTTTTTTTTTTTACTATAACTTATGTCAAAAAAGTATTTGAGCATTCAAAGAGTTGTTGAATGCCCAGTTCTGATTGGCCATTACACAACATGTCTAATACTCAATCATCACTGGAATCATTAATATGGTGCTTTTAACAAAAAAATAGATAGACTCATTAATAAGGTGCTTTGTAACAGTCGTAATACTGTGACTAAGTTTTCAGGATGAAGCACGATGCATTTTGTGGTTTCTCTGTAACGTGACAAGCTGGGATTTTTATCTTATTACCTGAGAGAGGGGGAGAGAGAGAGAGAGAGAGAGAGAGAGAGAGAGAGAGAGAGAGAGAGAGAGAGAGAGAGAGAGAGAGAGGCTGGTGAGGGAATGACTGTTTATATCTGTTATAATGTAAAAACAGGAACTAACTTGTTTCATGGATGTTCTGTTCTGGCAAATTGCTGTGGTATAAGATGAATAAAACACTTCAGGACACCCTGTTATAGGAAAATATCAACTTTGGTAACACTAACTCCACAGTGTCAGGGTACATCACACCACTGCATCATTAATTATTTTCCTATAACAGCATGGCCCCAAGTGTTTTATTCCTGATATAAACTTCAGCGTTACTAAACGACAAGTAATGTTTACTTAAAACAAATAGTTAACATGTTTTTCTTAATAATAAACCTAATACAATGAGGGGAAATACTTCCAGTGCATACTATATCCACTTCAAATTTACACATTACAACAAGACAACGACCCCAAACATACAACCAAAATAACTCAAGACCTTGCATGGCCTAGCCAATTTCCTGACTTGAATCCCACTGAGAATTTATACAGGATTTTAAAATTGTCCATCAGTTGGACCATCATAGCCTTGGGGAATCAAAGACGATTTGGCAAGAGAAATGGGCCAAAGTATATCCACAGTGCTGCAAAAAGCTACTCAGTGACAAAGTACTGATGCTCGTAATTTTTTGGCTCTATCAATTTCTTTTCTTAGTTTTTTTTTTTTTTTTTTTTACCCATATCTTTGTTTATACTTATGAATATATCCTTTTTTTATGTTTATTAGTACAATTTTGTACTACGTGTAAAATTGAAGCGGATATATGCACTGGATGTACATTACATAAAAACAAAAGTGTGCAAATAGTTATTTCCCCTCACCGTAAGTCAGATGATCCACACCTGTATTAACCAATGTTCATATCATCAATGAGAAGAATTAAGCCCATAATGAGTAATACGAGCACGTTTGCAGATATGTTCATTCCTAGAGAGTTCAGTACGTTGTGAACACTTACATTATTAACATGGCATAAATTATTTTTAATAAATTTTTAGTCATGGTTCAAATAAACATTAATCAAATCAATGCAGGTGTATTTAAATGAAAACTAATACAAGTGTTGATTTACTTTGTAAGTAGATCATGTTAGTTATGTGAACCGTAAAATAAAGTATTACCAAAAATTCTAACGTGCAAGAGCCATTTTGTTAGACCTTACAAGAAGAAGTTTTCTTCTTTCCACAACAATTTCGGGATCGGGAGCCCAAGTTTCCCCAAACTCCCATTCTTTTAAAGATCAAGACTTCCCTCGTGTGAAATCTCTAATTGTAGCCCTAAGATGGGTGATTTGATAAGAGTCCTGCTTTTCTCCTCTCTTCTTTCATGTGAATTGTCCTGTTATACCCCTTTGCTTTGAGAGGGGAGGGGTCCTGATGAATATTAACTGACTTCTATAAAGCTGTTGAAGTTAAGCAGAGTGTGTTGATGTTGCAAACACGCACCACAATGTGAGGAGCTGCAGATTAGAGGAAGGACCAGGGGCTGTATCTCAGTACTTCTCAAACAACTCCTGAGCATGAACTCTCTTATCTGTTCCAGTACCACACATCTTGATCAGATCGATCAGTTTCCATTCCGAGCCTTGAGGCATGGCTTGATCCTGATCAATCACCTCATTGGGGTCAGCAGAGACTCATCAGTGGATCTCTGCCCTTCAGCTATGTGCTTATTAAACATGCTGACTATTGATACACATTCCTGAGGGTTCTTTTTTATGCTAATGAATTTACAGAGGATCACTGGTTAGATGCGACTTAAAAAGCTTTCCATGGGTTATTTTAAGTAAAACATCATGAGCTTCCTAAAACAGTCAAAAAGACAAACAAGTGAGAACAACTGCTTATAGCTGCTATAACATTTGTAATAGCAGGAACTAATGCTATGGACATATTTTGTGGACGTTCAACAACGTGAAACACTATACTCATAAAAAAAAAAAACTATGATGTGTCAGTGTGTTCTTTAATAAATTTATTAATGTGATCTTCAGGCCGTCCAGGATTTCGTGATTTTGCAATTGCAGAAATTAACGCAAAATCAAGCAAACTTCGCAATATTTGGAGGAGCTTGCCATTTTTTAAAAGTACGACAGATTTTCTGCAGATTTGGGGCAAGACAAGTCATGTGACATCATCACATCGTGCATTCATTCAAAGCCCTCTTCAATTCATGTCGAACATGAGTACAGCTAAAAGGTCTCATCACTGAGGAAGACCGTGCAAAACTATTTCATGCAATTTTGCCAATTCAAGTAGTTTTCTGCAAAAAAAAAAAAAAAAACCCACAAATAACTCTGCAAGTTGCATCATAAATTTTGAAAAAAGCCACAGCAAAATCAAGCATCCTGCGAAATCCTGTACAGACCTAATCTTTAGCACATTGCTGTTATAAGAGCAATGAAACTCTTCAGGGTGTGCCCTTAGTCCATGATAATCAACTCTGGGGTTGTAACAATACCTCCGCATTGGGCCGCATCATTGATTATTTTCCTCTAACAGCACACCCCATCATGCTTTATTTATTACTTAACATACACTTTTGTTAATTGTGATAATGAAGGGACTCCTTGAAAACACAAAAAATGTCTTGCTGCTATAAATTAATTGCACTGTCTTCTTCATTTTTGTCCTAAAAGGTATGAACATATTTGCACAACTTTGCGTTTCTTATGCATCAAAAAACATGGTTGATTTTCCTAGCAGTGAATATTTACCCCTATGCACAGAAAAAGAGGAAGAGGGTCAAGCACTTTTTTAGCTGGTCAATGTCAAAATTAAAATCAAGCCAGAATGTTCCTGACAGACTCCTCTTCATGATCTCCTGCTGTTTTACTGTTGCTGTGGACTGCAGGCAGGTGTGCGTGTGTGATATCGGAGAGTGTTTTGGATGGGATCAGGCAGCATGCCTCAGGACCACCATGCTAGGCTTTGTTCCTTCCTTGGAGAATCTCCTCTCCTTTAATTACCCTGCATCACACTGGGGCAACAAGAGATGTCTGTCTGACAAATGCTTCTTGAGAAACACGTCGTCTATAAACAACTCGACCCTACAGCCAGGAATGTACCGATGCTTGGGAGGTGGCTGATTTTCAAAGGGTTAGCTGCGCAATACTGGGATGTTTCATTTCCAAAACAGCTATCTATTTACAGAACTCACTCCCACGCAAACTCTTTATTTCATTGCCATTTTTGTTAATCACATTGCCTTTCACCGTTATAACCCGGCCCAGCCCAGGTCAAACCCCATGCTGCATTTGTATTAAAAATGGAACAATAACTATGATGAACATGCAAAATCAGTATAGGTCATTTTAGTAGCTGTCATATGAGCTCAGTCTGTTATTTGCACTCCCACCTGTGCGCACACATTCAGGAGGATTTTCAAGGTGATTTTTGTCTCTTTCCAGGAATTTCCTCCTGTTGTGGGGGTGCCCGTGTTCAGAACTTATTTGTGATGTCACACTCCACAGTAGTGGTTAATGGCTCATATGAAAGTAGATACACAGGGCCTTAACAATTCGCAATTTTTCACAAGTATTTCTTTTTCCACCTAGCCTACTAGGTTTAAATTTTATTGTGGCAGTCGTATACGGTGTTTTAATATAAAAAAAAAAAACTTTAGTTGTGCTGTCCGTATTATGGAGAGGTGTGAACTGTTTGCCCAGCAGGGGGCTCACATCCCTCCCCCTTTCCCATCGCCCTGCTCACCACAGAGTTACGATACTCTACACACAGAAACCCAACAGTGTCCTGACTAATCTTAGAACAGACTTGTGGCGATAAAATAATGCATTCGTTTATACTGATTGAAAATATCCGATGAGTCGATTTCAATTCCGCTGGCGGAATAAAAAGCCAATGTACTGTGAGAAAGGGTTAAGTTAATAATATATGAGATTAAGACTGGATATTTTAAAATCGGTTTACAACTGGATTGTTATATAATCAAAACAAATATGAGATTTGGTTAACACTAGATCACACTGCTAAATAATAAACTGAAATATGTGGGTAATTTTATCTTAGATAAACCTCACACAAGCCAAAGCTACCACATGTTGATAATTATAGAGAGAATAAAATTCTGAACTACACTTAAAGTGAGCTGTAAATGTAACAGAAGAGTGCTTAGTCAGCTTTTCCTTTAAACTGTGAGAACGTTTATCATTATATCGTATATCATTAATTCAACAACTTAAAGGATAAAATTGATAAAACAATTTATGGCCTCCATTTAGTATCTCGAGGCCATATCAAGTTGTGAGAACAGTAAATGTTGGTGCACAATTTAAAAAAAATATTAAAAAATAAAATAAAGTATTTTTTGTGGCCTGTCATTTGGTCAAGAGTAGATTTCACACCCCTACCTAAGCTTCATACATCCAAATTCATCATCCAAACAAAATGATGTGCTGGATCAAGTGCTATTTTGCTGACCAATTTCTTGATTTTATCGATTGTTGAATTAAGACAGGTTTACAGTGATTTAATGTGATTATTACAACCAGGTCTCTTGTCTATTTATTTATTGTTAAATTGTCTCTTGATTTTATGTTACATCATATTGCAGCTGACAATCTGATTCTTCAGTCTGCATTTCTTTCCCCCATTTTTTTTTTTTTTTTATCTTAAAGGCAAGCACTTGTGTTTAAAGCTGGTGTCTAGACACTTGTATATTTCTTGTCAATATTTAGGTGGTAGAAATAAGTACCCTGTAAAGTTCTTATTTAGAACCTGGGTGAATAATAGTGGACATTCACCAAAAGGGGTTGTAAGCACTGTTCCCTCTAAGCTGTGTGCCTGCGTAGTCTTGCATTTCTGATGATGCTCCCATGCAGAAAAAAATTAATCCAGGCAGGATGCTGACACAAAAGTGTGTATTAAAAAATTTGTTATTGGACCTTTTCATAATTCTGTGTTACAAACACAGACTGTAAGTAGTAGCATTTCAAAGTGCCTGGTGAGATAGTGAATAATGTTAGCAAATAAAGCATGCAATCACTGCAGTGTCCTTAAATGCTAAAATAATTCAAGCAAAAATCCATATTTGAATTTTGACTCATTTCCCAGTGACATGCTTGTGAGAAAGGAATGGCTTTATATAAAACATTGGCTGTAAGTAAATAGACTGAACTGTTAAGGAAAAGACAGGATAAGAGAGTCTTGACAACTGGTAGCTGCATGATTTTTCTCAGAAGCCACTGCATCAGCAGATTTTTTAATGTCACATGCCATGTTGGGCTGCTCCACCCTTGGAAGGACAGGTGCTTTTATTTATTCCCATGAAAAACCAGAAATGGGTAAAATTAGCAACATGGCAGCGCTGTAGCAGCAAATTACACTGGTTTAAAAATAGAGCCTTGTCTCCAAAAATAGTCACCAATTTACAGACTGTAAGTTACCTTCTGCACTCAAAGTTACAATAATGCGCAATGTTCTCAAGTGTTCTCAAGTCTCTATGGGGTTGTACTCCGATGACAAAACTTTACAATGTCTTCACAAAGACACGGTCGTACTATTATGAGAAAAAATGTTGAATCATTTTTAAACACCAAAGTCTAGAAACGGGCTTCAACAAGGTCCTGCAGTTGAAATCTCTCCCTCCGAGCTGCAGTAAAAGTCCCTTTAATCAGTGTGTTTGCTGCTTTCAAGCCTGTTTGAGCCGTTTTTTCTTTAAATTTGTAGAATTATTAGATTGGCAGAATGCACCAAGGCTACAAATCACAGAGGAATTACAGTCACATTACTGAGCCGTGGAGAGCAGCGGCTTCTCTAATCCCCGCTGAAAGAGCCTGAAAGGCCTTCTTATCGTGGCACCCCATCCTGTGGCCTTGGACATCTTAAAAGTTTAGAGAATGTATGTGCACTGCTTTAATGGCATTAGGTTCAAATCTCTGCATTAAAGGTTGAGTGATCAGCTGAGATTTGCCACACAGCACCAAAAAAACGTTGATCCTGAAGCGCTATCGGACAAACAGATCCGGGGGAAAAAAAAAAAAGAAAAAAAAAAACACCTCGACATGACCCTTTCGGAAAGCGTAAGGATGAAAAATACCATCAAGCATCAAATCTCAATCACAAGTATACTTTTTATCCCTTGCAAATGCTGCATAATCGCTCCTGTCCTTTGAAATCAGCTCCAGATCTGGCACAATGCCCCCCTCCCCCTCCCCCCATTACTTTTATCAAAGGCTTAGCCTGATTTGCAGACTATGCAGAAAATGTGATTTGAAAAAGAAGAGAGAGGGAGAGAAATGAAAAGGAAAAATGTGGAAAAGTCAGCGAAGTGTGAGGCGACGAAGAATGGCCGAGCATCGGCAGCTGCGTCCAGCTCAGAGAACGACAAAAGGACCACTGTGTTATTAATTCCACACGAGTCGTTCGGCAAGTGATGAGACGCAACACACACAAAAAAGGAAAAATATGAAAAAGGGGTGAAAAATAAAACCTGGTTCATAGCAGCACATGAAACACAGAAAGTTCATTCGAAAGACTGAAAGAATAATACAAAAATGATGCATTGTTCACTACCTGAAACAAGTCATATAGCAATTCAAAAACTGTTTAAATACGCAATGTGTCCTATCATGACCTCGGTGATTAGCAGTGTACACAGTCTAAATAGACACACAAAATCCCTTCAAGTGCTTAGAAATCCTTCTGATGGCAGGTGTGTGTGTGCACGCAGGTGGGAGTGCAAATAAATACTCACCTAGAACAGCCCACAAGGAAAAAAAACACATATTTCACGTGTGTCATTACATGTTTTGCCCTGGAACTGCACATGATCTCCAGTCAACACACCACATGTGAAAAAGTATTATTCATGTGAACATTTTCATCTGAAAAATGAAACCACATGACCGATATGAGAAAAATTCATGAAAATGAATAACAATAGCAAATCATTTGGGGGGTGAAAAAAAAAAAATCAAATGAATCGTCTGTAAAAATCAAAATGTGAAAATAAATGAATCATATGAAAAGTTCACATGTAAAAATCCACAAACTGTGTAAACGTACATGTAAAACTAATCATATGTATAAAAAAAAAAACTTGATGTAAAAAGAAATTAATCATATGGAAAAATCAGATGCATAAATAATAAAATTAAATGAAATTAAATGTGTAAAAATCACAAATGAAAATAAATGAATCATGTGGAAAGTTCACATCCACATGTTGTGTATAAATACATGTGAAACTAAACAAAATATATGTTAAAAAAAATAAATAAAATTCCAGACGCAAATATATATATCGATTGTAAAAAGTGAAAAATGAATCATGTGTAAAAATCACACGTAAAAATAAATGAGTCATGTGAAAAGTTCACATGTAAAAATCCACAAATTGTTTGTAAAAATACATACAAATAATGTATGTAATAATTAAATAAAAAAATAATCTAAACAAATGATATGTAAACATTAGATGTGAAAAACTAATCGTGTAAAAATCACATAAAACGTAATTATTCACATGTGGAGTTCATGTGACCTTTCTGTAAGGGAGTATCGTAAATAAGTTGAAAATAAATAAATAAATTGAACTGTTAGAAATTCCTTTTAGTAAGAAAATAGCAAGTCACTTGAAATGAAACTGATATTTACACAGATCAGTCACTTTCAGCACCAAATAACCTCATCATATTATATCGGTTTCAAAATATCCCCTTCATTATTGCTGCACTATTAATGGTTAAAGTGGAAGGTGAAGGTGATGCACCTGTGAGCAACCTGATCCATGGTGATGACACAGCAATGCAAGCTCCACCGACAGAGAAAATGTGATGATCCGGTCTGTCACAACAAACCCTGGACCTGTGGAGAGCATGCAGGTGTGTGATGGCCTCGCATGACCTCAACGTAGCTTCGGGGGGGAAAATAAATAATAAAAGACGCATTCCAGTCGTGCTTCAGGATCCCTCAAACCCTGCCGTGTCTGAGCTGTAGACACATTTCACCGATAAACTCGGTTAATATGAACCCTTTCACACCCGCTGAACTTTAACCATTCCTTATTTTTACTGACACTTTTTTTATTAACAAACTTTATACAACAGCAGCTGTGGCAGTTATCATTTCTATAGTAACAGTTCATTCATGACGTCTTGTATATCCGACGCACCACATAATCAAAGTCTGGAAATAAACAGTTAAAAAAAAACATGCTGTTAAACAAACCATAATGTGTGATCATTGATATGGTAACGTTTTATGTAAGGAGATGTAAACATTTTTTGGAAGGAGTCTCCAGTGTCAGCGCATTGTAACAGTCAGAGATAAAGCTGTAAATGTGGTCAAGTTTTCCACCGTGGAAATGTCTTCAGGACTTTGCGTCGTTGATTATGTTCCTATAACAGGACACCGCATAGTGTTTTATTTCAGTTATATTCTCCCTCACAGATTTGCAAATGATCACACTGTATAGTAACAGAACTTTGAATAGACCAATTTTATTCACATAATATCTATTTAAACCCTCTCACTTCGGTAAACCATAAAGAGAACTTTTTGCAAGCCCATTCCTGGATGTTTTAATTATTTTGGCTAGTTACCGCAATTGCAACTTGGTTGAAACAACATTTCTCTAATAGTACAACTCCCGAGTGTGTGAGAAGGAGCTGATGTAGCTACTAGACTGTAAAGCAGCACTAAAAGTGCACTGAAGCGTAGAGCCTTCTCTCTCTCACTCAATAGAAGCCTTGTTAGACTCAAGCCTCACCCTTAACACCCCCACTTGCCTTCCTGCCCCTCAGTGAACTCCCTCACACCTCTTAACCTGATTAAATGCTCTGTTCACTACTTACCAATGGACGTTTCAATAACCCAGGCTATCTCTTGAGATTTAATAGAAAATACGGTTGTAAAATAGCAAGTATAGACATGACATATAAAAGGAAAAATTTTCTATCAGTTTGAAATACTGATGTATAATTTATATACTGAAATTACAGTAGATAGTAATTTATATAAAGCACCAGGTTTTTACTCTCAGTACTTGATGCCACAATTCAATAATTACTCAATTTCCTATGTAAATAATGTAACACTCTAAAGCAGTACCTGTCCATACACTGTAATTTAAATATAAATAACAAAAGTACATACAATGTTATTGGGTAGCTATAAGCAATATAATATAGTACATAAAATAGAAGTAGGCAACAATGTGTGGGGTCCAAGCACCTTTCACAAATAGTTCAGTAGTCAGTTCTTGCCAAGTTACATAAAAAACAACAGACACCATAGATGATAAGGACTCAGGTTTTGTGTGAATCCATTTAGTCTTTCATGAGTTACAGCTTTTTTTTAAAAAAATTGATTGGCATGTGGTGGCCATTTTGTTAAACTGATTGACATGTAGTGGCCATTTTGTTAAATTGATTGACATGTAGTGGCCATTTTGTTAAATTGACTGGCATGTGGCGGCTATTTTGTGAATTTGATTGACATGTGGTGGCCATTTTGTTAAATTGATTGGCATGTGGTGGCCATTTTGTTAAACTGACTGGCATGTGGTGGCCATTTTGTTAAACTGATTGGCATGTGGTGGCCATTTTGTTAAATTGATTGGCATGTGGTGGCCATTTTGTTAAATTGATTGGCATGTGGTGGCCACTTTGTTAAATTGATTGGCATGTGGTGGCCATTTTGTTAAATTGATTGGCATGTGGTGGCCATTTTGTTTACGAATTTCCACATATTTTTTTCAATAATGATTGAGGTTCAGTATATTGCCACCAGTTTTTTGAATGAGGAATTTTGTAATAAATAAATAAATAAATAAATAAATATTCAAGGAACTTTTAAAAGTTTGCTTTTTTTCCCCTAAACCATTTTTCAATATGGAATGTAAGAAAACATTTAGCCTTTAAAAATATGTTCACCCATCTTGGGTAACAATCTGATTTTTGGCTGCATTTTGCTCTTAAATAAGTAACAGGGTTTAAAGAAACAGGGTTGCATTTTTAGCATAGCAATTAGCATATCATAAAATGTGTTTAACTAGCAAACATGCTAATGATTTCTTTTTTTTTTTTAATATTATTATTATTATCATTAATAGTTTCATTTCAAGCTAGAATTTGGGTAACAGGGTTGTACTTTCAGATCGACCCTTTCAGGCAATAAGTCAATCAAAGTCAGTCAGTTTCACAGTATCAATGAAAATAAAGAAAACAAACAGAAAGAGAGAACTTACATTTCTTGCTGCCATGAAATTCAGGAAAATTAGATGATGCAACTTGCTGCTGAGCATGTGACTTGTGGAATATTCCAAATATTTCACAGGGGTGAATGTGGTTAGATAACAGGTTTTGAAGGTTTATTTAATGTCTAGTATAAGGTTGTTGTGAAAGACACTTTACCTATGTTTAAAATGTTGTACTTTTATTTTATATACATATTTGTAAATGTAATATCAGTGGAACACAAATGGCACCCCCAGTAGTGGAACCACCCACTCATACTTCATAAGTACTGCTGTACAAACCTAGTAGTTTACACACGTTATGTATTTAAATATCCAAAATGAAAAGTATACACCAGAAATTACTTGTAATTGCTGCATGTTTGCTTGCTAAATACTAGGTACTAATTGTAAAATGCTAGCAAAACAAAAACAAAAGAGCTAAACACGTTTTAAAAAGTATGAAGATGTTTTTTCAACAATGTTTCATTATTGTATTCTGGATTGCTCCACTTTTAGTGAAAGTGAATACTTTTGACCCAATCAGAACATAAGGGTTAATATATCAGTGAGTCCCCAGGCCCCTGCTGTCCTCCTGGTCATGTTTACCCAGGGTGCACTGCTCCCAAGTTGGCTGTAAATTGAACCACGGCAAGCCAGCAGCCATTAAAATGGGTGATGGGTTTGACAGTAATTTCTCCGCGCAGCATGCCAAAGCTGGGCCTGAATGCTTACTGCTAGTGCCCATTAAACACACACACACGCACACACACACACACACACACACACATACACACACTCCTGTGCCCAGGGAATGTCAAACACCATGCCCAAAGAACATGGTATCAATAGTATCACTGTGTAATATGTGTGTATAAGAAAGAGTGTGTGTGTGTGTGTGTGTGTGTGTGTGTAATAGGGTCAGAGAGAGAGGAGGTAATGTATGCGTCGACTGTATGTGTATTGGCAAGATGTTTTTAACACCACAAATCTCTTGATGAACGACGCTTCAGGTTTTGGTGTAAATTTTTACCCAAGATCAAATATACAAATCTTAAGTGTTTATGACTGATAATAATTTATTATGGTCATAGTGAATAACACACATAACCGATTGAAAAGATGGAGTCAAGGACTTTAAACAGGGATGGAGGAAGAAAGAGAGAGAGAGAGAGAGAGAGAGAGAGAGAGAGAGAGAGGGAGAGCGAGGCTGAATTCTTGAATCTGATTGGTCAGAAGTTGTTGATGCACTTGTGCGTTTTCCACCATGAGAAAGTCTTCAGGACAGAGGAGTTTATCTTTTTGTGGTTTCTCTGTAACATTACAAGCTTTTTTTTTTTTTTTCTGTCTTATTAACTTCAAGAGAGGGAACAGAGATAGGCTGGGGAGGGCATGACTGTTTATAGCTGCTATAACATAACTGATAACAGGAACTTGTTTCTTGAACGTTCTACAACATTAACTGTAACTACAAACTGAAAAAAGTCATGTTTTATATGTAATAAATATAACATTCTTAGTGGTTAAGCATTTAGTGGCTTAGTGGTTAGCACGTTTGCCTCACACTTCCATGTCTGGGGGCTCGAATCCTGCCTCTGCCCTGTGTGCGTGGAGTTCGCATGTTCTCCCCGTGCTTCAGGGGTTTCCTCCGGGTACTCTGATTTCCTCCCCCAGTCCAAAGACATGCGTCGTAGGCTGAGTGGCATTTACAAATCGTTCGTAGTGTGTGAGTGTGTGAATGATTGTGCCTTGCGATGGGTTGGTACCCTGTCCAGGGTGTCCCCCACCTTGTGGCCCAAGGGCAGTGCTGGCTCAATGGTCTGATTAGAAGGTTGGGGGTTCAAGCCCCAGCACCACCCTATTCCTCTTCTTCTTCTTCCCTGGGATAGGCTCCAGGCTCTCCAAGACCCTGTGTAGGATGAGCCATACAGGAAATGAATGGATGGATGGTAATGATGGTAATGATGGTAACTGCTGTGGTATAAGAGGAATAAAACACTTCAGGACATCTTGTTGTAGGACAATAATGAACTTCAGGGTCATAAAAGTAACTCCTCTTCATATGGGGCCACATCACACCGCAATGTTGTTAATTTTTTATTTTTATTTTATTTATTTATTTTTTTTAGATATTTCAATTCAAAGCAATTCAAACATTTAGGTAGGAACACAGAAAACAATATATTATAGAATTCTGTTTGTAACCTTTTCTGAAAGAGAAATCTTCTGTTGTGGGTTCTAGATAGTACCTAAAGGCTTCAAAATACAACTTGTTTTTTTTTTTTTTTTTAACTAAATCATAGCTAATCATTACACAATATAGTTACAGTATATAGCTATAATTCTTGCTAAATGCATGAGATTGGGTTGCCCCTGGTTTGATCCTGGGTCTGATTTTGTCCTACCTTGTGTCTGTGTGGGTTTTTCTTGGTAAAATGCGTTCCTGCCTCATGCTCAGAGTTGACAGGATAGTCTCCAGAACCATCGCATCCCTGACCAGGATGAAGTCCTTACAGAAAATGAATGAATAAATGATCATTCGCTTTCTTCCTGTGTTAAACATTCTGAATATTCAGGCTAGGGCTTGTGCCTGATGTATAACCATCGCATGCCAATATTTCTATTCAGCATTACTCCCTGTATATGTCCACAATTCTGCTTCATGTCCTCTGAACGTTTCATCATCCGAAGGTTTGTGTGGGAATGTAATTTGCAATTAGATGATTACAGTCAGAGATCACATAAATCTGTGCTCAGGTGTGACCATAAATAAGAAACACATGGTAAAGTTATCAAGGGTGCACACACACACACACACACACACACACACACACACACACACACACACACACGCAACATTACTAGAGTTGCTAGTTGCTAATGCTTAGCATATTGTCAGGTTCTCCACTGAGCTTGATTACTGTTTGGGCACCATATTGAGGAATTTCCCCGAAGGCGACATTGGGTTCTGTTTCTTAAAGCAACCAGCTTACTGTGTGTTTTGTTCCTTCTCCTGGATCTGCGTCTGATTTGAGCTGTTTAAGGCAGCTAATAAGCATGTCTGGTGACTCATCACATTTCTGTCATTTTCTTCTGACCACCCTCACCGAACGAAGCAGACGCTAAGCTAATATGATCATCCTCGTGCTTTATTTTAAATGGCCTGAGCTTAGAAATGAATCATATACTACTGCCTGCGAATCTCTTAATCATGACTCATTTCATTGACATTTGATTCATTGTTCATTGTTGCTGAAATCTCTCAGGAGAAAAAAGGTAATAAACTGAGGTTTGAAGGTACAACTATCGTTCCTTGGGTGGGCTATGAAATGCTACATCTTTTTATACGCTTGAGGTTTTTTCCAGGTGGTTTTAATCACTCTTATCTTTTGTAGGTTCCAAATGCATCCATCCATCCATCCATCCATCCATTTTCCATACCGCCTATACTACAAAGGGTTGCGGGGACCCTGGAGCCTATCCCGGGGAACTCGGGGCACATGGCGGGGGACACCCTGGACGGGTTGCCAACCCATCACAGGGCACAATCACACACACACACACACACACACACACTACAGACAATTTGGAAATGCCAATCAGCCTACAATGCATGTCTTTGGACTGGGGGAGGAAACCTGAGTACCCGGAAGAAAACCCCAAAGCATGTGGTGAACATGCAAACTCCTAGGCTATGCATATAGACTGATATTCATCAAACAGGGTTATTGTTTCAGTCACACTCACACTGTTACAGTAGAAACAAGTTTGAAGATACACTTACAGAGTACTTTGGGAAACTTTTTGTTTTGGTCTTAGAAGTGAATCACTTTCTTTCTATGTTCTGTTTTTTAAAAAAATTCTTTAATGGTGAATCACTACTCATTAGAACCATCTACCATCCTTTAATGGCTGATTAAATGGTCTTTAATCTGATAAGCTGTAATCCTTATCTTGAATGGTCTTGTCTTACAATTGAATAAAAGTAGACATAAAATGACCTTAATATATCCTCTGCTAATTGGATACAAGTAAATGACACAGATGGTAATTGGATAATAATTGTGTTACTTTTAATAGTTGGTGGCTATAATAAAAGTGCTAGTACTGGGATTTCCTCTGTCACTCCATGTCTGTGCCATTAATGTTGGTGGGCTAGTCGTCAATGGTTATACTACTACCTAGAGTCATCTCTCTCTCTCTCTCTCTCTCTCTCTCTCTCACTGGGGAATCTGGCAGGCCTTTGAGCAATCAGTGGATAATCTCCCCCTTCATGTTCAGCGGGGTGTCAAAACCAGGCCTAGTTCTGGCTAATCTCACTGCTCCAGGACATTTCTGCTGATCACCAATAACACACCAAGCATGAGGACCGAGGTCACAGTCAGGTCAACAGGCTCCCAAGAGAGTGAAGGTGATGAGAAGAAGGAGGGGGAAAAATGCTATAGGATTACAGGCCATAGCCAGATTGGTGAAGTGAGTTTAAGAGGTTACGGCTTTTGTTCCTTGGAGTTGGTGTTATTTATAATGAATTATAAGAATCAGTAGCGTATGAAACATTTCGCTAATAAACTGTTTATAAAGTATATCCTTTATAAAGCTAGGTCTGGATTTTTGTGAAGCTGCTGATTTTTGTGACAGTGTCTGTCGTTATACAAATACAATTGAATTACCAGACAGTAGGAAAGATGGTGGTGATCAGACTTTATTGTTTAACTGTTTAAGACACAATCTACCATCAACCAAGCTTGCCATAGTAATAACATTAATAGGTGGAGGAAAATAAAATACCGTTATGACAGTTCCACTGAAATGATTAAAATAACGTGCTAGTTATATAGAGGGAATGACAAATGACTTTATTAGCTGGTAGTCAATAAAATGTGAATAAACAGACTATGGGATGTGATCGTTTGACGTCTGGGGTGGTTACATATGGAGGAGTCTTAACCGTGTGATGAAGATGATTTCACTGACATTTTAGGAAAATCATTACATGGCACTTATTGTGCAAAACAATGTATATAACCTTAGGCACAGGTAATGAGGACTTACTACTGAAATTGCACACATCGACATTCAGAAAAGTGGAAAACCTCATCTCGGACACTTTGACTCCAGAAAAATCTGGCAACCTTGGAGCTGTGGCATAATCGGGAAGGGCCCAGAAAACCAATTTAAGCAGCTGCGTAACCCGTCTCTGAATATAAGGAACTTTCTCTGCATAATTATTGACGTAACGTTTGACCTTACGTTGCTGAATCTGAATACAACACAATGCAATACATATGTGTGTTTGGTAAACAGCATCATAAAATAGTCATAAAACAGTTCCATACAGTGCCAGATACCACATAATCAAATATGTGATGATTCAGGCTTGCAGGTTGGACAGTGCTGTAAGTTGGAGGCTGTATGTTCCCTTACCTAGCATTACATTAGCTTTGTAGACTACACTTTTGTTTTTGTTTTTCATGATTTTTCACAGGACTATCTCTGCAAATGGGCTCACAGCACTTCTGCACGTTCTGCGAAACTAAGTTTCCACTTAAGATAAAGATGTTATAGGAAAGGATATTAAGATTTTAGTGCTAGTGGTGCTATAGTCACAAAATTCACCAAACGCTATATATAACTGAGTTTCTGTATCACATGGCACCATATTGAACGACTTTTAGCCACAAGGTATCAGTTGCCCGTCCTTTTAATGTCTGACCTCCATTAAATAAAGGATCTACTAACAGGAATTAGTTTTCATTTTACCTTTTAAGTTGGAAACATATCCGCTCTCGAGAAGGAGTAACACAGACAAACCCTTAAAGCACTCTGTAATGGTTGATATGAATCATGAAGACATCTATAATGCATTACCAGGTTGAGTGATTAAGTTTACAGCTTAACCAACGAGTATATTCTCAAACAAACCGCAGGTCCCTACATGTCCCTTGGAGACACCTGACCTTCGATCCTTGACCTGGTCTTCCAAGCAGTGACCTGAAAATGATGTTCAAGTGTCTTTGATAACACACTGTTGGTTGGTTGGTTGGTTCAGTTTGGAGAGAGTGTTTATTACGAGCAAAAAAAAAAAAAAAACATTTCACAGACAACTCGATATATACAGTGTATTGATATAAAACATAAAAAGTATATAAGATCTTTATTTCTAATCAGGACGAAGCCTGTCTTAGGCTTGATACGCAGGTAAATAAAAAAAACAAAAAAACAAAAACAAAAACAAACAAACAAAAAAACGCCAGTACGCAACCGAAGTGTCTAACGTATTATTTTCTTTCACCAGCTATGTGTAAATCTGGTGTCATATACAAAACAAAAAAATTCAACAAGAAACACATCAACAGGACATGAGTAAAAAAAAAAAAAAAAAAAAAAAAGCAACATGTAATACAATTCATACAAACTCAGAAATGCAGACTCACAAAGGACACATACATTGTATGTGTTAAAGTATTAACATTTTTTGTAGACATTAATATATATATATATATAAAAAAAAAAAGCTAACTAACATCATTCACATGTTCAGCAGTCTGTTTAAATACCTTCTTTCTACAAAGTGAATTTACATCTTTTTTTTTTTTTTTTTAAAGTACAAAGTGCAAATACTATGGGGGTCCATCGCCGTTTGGTAGGGGCAGGATCGCAGCGAGAAAAGGGGCAGAAATCTCAGCCTTGCTTTTTCACCGTGTTCTGGAAAGAGAAAGGAAATGAGACGTTTAACCCGTTGAGTCGCTTAATAAAGCATAAACGAAAACATCACGAAGCTGAAAATGATCTGTAGACATTTTCTGAACTTTGTGAGCGGTTTCGGAAAACGATTTACGAGTTAGTTATGTGCTACGCCTTTTCATATGATCCCAGAGTAGGATGTTTAAAATAAAACACCCAATTTCACACAAAAGGCGTTGGATTTTATTGGATTTCGTACGAACGAAGTCGTAAAGACAGCTACGGCTCATAACCTTGAGCTAACTGTAACTTTATATGTGAATTGGCTTGCAAATCCTTACAAATTTGCAGTTTCAAAATATGTTTTTATATTTTCTGACTTGAATAAGGTGTTTTTTTGTTATTCAAGTATGAAAATGCTTATCTGCGCTGTCCATATACTAAAATATAAAGTATAGTAATGTTCAACCATATTTGCACAGGGTGTTAGTTACAAGGGTGAGAAATGTATGTCTGGACCTGCTGGAAAAAAAAAGAAAAGATTTTGTTCACTCTAATTAGGCACTTAAAACATTAATACTAGTAACACTTCTTCTATGGATGGTTTAACTGGTTTACACACACATTAAAAACTAAAGTAAGGTAATAATCCCAATAGGATCTGAAAAGAGACACTTAAAGTGCTCAGATAAACTGCTTTCATCGGGAGTACATGTTAAATTTCATTAGTATTGTGTGCAAGTTCTGTGCAAAAACCTTTCTTTTTAAAAAAAATAAAAATTTTTCTTTTCCCACACACTATCAGTGTCTGAGTTCTATAACAGGTATGTGTTATAAGTTGCAAGGCTGCCTAATAAGGATGTAGGAAAACATGCACTAGTGAGCATGGAACAGAAACAGAAACAGCCGTTTACTCACTAGTTTAGTGGAGGTTGTGCCTTCGCTTGTTTTGGCCCCTGAGGAGAAGGCAGTGAGGATGTTTTACAACCATTAGCTCAACAAACAATCCTGAGAAAATCTATAATTATGTGCAATTACACATTTATTTGGTGGAACCAAACACTTAGTAATCTGTCATATCTGTCAGATTCACTAGGAAAACCGATCTTATGGCTATTTTTCTCTATTTGTCTAAGCTTCTTAGCGTTTCCCTCTTCGTGTGCCTGCCTACCTTCTTCCTTCGTGACCCCAAGGCAGCCTATCAGCTCCTGTAGCGAGAGGGCCTTGTCGTTACTGATGTCGCAGTACTCCACAAACTTCTTCACGCACTTCTTTGGTTTGGATTTCTTGCGCAGCAAGCGTCTGAAAGGCTTGATCTCCTTTTTGCCGATGTCACCGCTCAAGTTCTTGTCCAGCTGACTGAAGTACCAGTGCACCACCCGCTCTTCCAGAGTGTGGTTAGGGTCTGGTTCTGGCATTCTGCGTGAAGAGCAAATGATGATTAGTTTTTGCCCAATGCCAATGTTGGATCAGTTTGAGTCTGGCTTCCCACTAGTATCCCATTAAAGGGTTATTTAGTTTGTCCTTTTGTGGCAACCCACAGAAAACCCTGTACAAATGAGTGTTTTTGGTGAGGGCTACACATATTGCCCAATTACAAAACCGTTAACTATCCAAAAATCCTTGGAATATTTTTTTTTGTCAAAGAATGCAAGGTGCCATTCATGCCAGGATCCAGTATTGTAGTGCAGTGATAAAACAATACCATAATATCCAACCCAGGTGTCCTTGGGTCACGTGACTGCATTTTAAAAAGCTCAGCACTATTCCACTTTAAGTGCTTCACGTACAAACCCTTCCCCGTCAAATGTAGAGGTGTTTGCTTACCTGCCGGCAGCAGCTGGATCAGTAACCGCGTGCACCATGTCCGTAGACAGCGCGTCCAAAACACTCGTCAGGAATTCGGTTTTCTTGCTTCCAGGGCATCCTGAAAAGCAGAAACATACAAGCGTGCACTGTCAACAAGAATGCAAATGAGTGCCATAATTCTATATAAAGAAGAAAGTGTACGAGCTCCTCCGTGTCATGGTAGTAGTACAGATCATGGGTACTTTAGGTGGCCCAATAAACTGTGTGTGAGGGGTGTAAAAAATAACAGACGTCGTACAGCTTTAACAGCAACGAAACACAACCAAAGTGGAAAGGTTTAGAGGCTGCCATAAAGGCCAGACCAGCCCATCATAAGAGAGGAAGAGAAGAAGTGTCAATCATGCTGAGGATTTTATAGGTACAGTTAACAACAGCTTAGCGTGTCTGGGAAAAATCATGCATTCGGCTGATTCACACACGTAAACACAGAGGCAGCTATTTTCGTAGGGAAAAAACAAACAAACTTGGAAGCATCTCTGATAGGAAATAAAGGCACCAAACTGTAATTTTCCTTGTTGCTGGCGGGGTACCATCAAGGGTACATCTTTTGTACCATTATTATGTATTGTTTACCTGCAAATGTAAATATAGTACACCTATAAGGTACATAATTGGGCCTTCAGGACTGCTAATGTACATTTGAAGCTTTACTGTAAGGTACACAACATGCACATTCCCAGGTACAGACTACATTTAGCAGCTGCAAGTAAATGCACCTTTATTTCAGAGAGTGTACAGCAGTTAAGGTTTTACCCACAAGGTCAAGGCAAAGAAGCCTTATGTAATTGATCAGGTTTGGCCCCTTCACTCTTGCAAATAAATGTACCAGAAAACGTTATTTAGAGCAACACCATAGAGGAACCAACATTTAATTAATTTAACATTAATTCCATTCAGAGCATTTGGTCAACAACTGTTTAACCATAAACAAAAAAATAAATAAATAAATATCCTTTTCCAACACAAAGATCCTTCAACATAGTGGCAACCTTTACAGTCCTCATCATTAACTGATTCATTCATTCATCTTCAGTAACCGCTTTATAGAACAGAAGACAATCCATCTATTGGTTTGTTTTTGGGAGGTGGGACGAAACCAGAAGACTTAGAAGATCAACCAGAAGATCTTTTGATCAAACTAGGGGCCCTGGAGCTGTGAAACTGCAATATTACAGCAACATACCGCCAGCTGGAATTTTATTTTATTTATTTACTTCTCTGTGGCACCAGCAAAAATGTTAAAAATCGACCAATCAAAGGGTTCTTCAGAAAACCAAAAATGGTCCTTCTATGGAATCACTTTTTTTGCTAGCTAAGTATTACTGAGTAGTAATGAGTCTATTTTTTTTTAAAATCATTTTCGAGTAATAATGCAGATTTGTAGCAATGAGGTTTCACATGATTTCCCAGGCAAGCTTCGACATAAGAATACTAAGCGGGAAGGCTTGACGATCATCACAGGTCAATAAATCTTATGGACGTAAATAGTCTTTACGTTTTTTTTCTCGTAAAGATTTGACACAAGGTTATCGACAACATCTAACATAATTTCTAGACACTTTAGGAAAACAGCGTCGCTATACAACCACAGGGTGAAGAAACATCAAGTGCAACGATCCCAATTATCGTAATATGGTGGAAGGCTGTATCGTTTCAGTAAGATTAAGGTGCTTTGAGGAGGGCGTGTAGAGAGGTGGATTCGTCCTCGGGCTTTTCCTTTTTTTTCTCACAACCACCCTCTTTCGTCGTTTTCTACATCCGTCTACACATCCATCACTCTCTCCCCTTTCAGTACGACCTGCACAGACGGTGTGTGGAGGGGAGGAGTGAAGGCTGGAGTGTTTATGACTAGTCCCCACGGCTACAGATTCTCTTACGCCAGAGATAATTGCATGGTACAGACCTCTCCAACAGGTGTGTGAAGTCGAGTCTGCAGTAAACACACAATCCCGAGGCCCGTCTACAGATACGGAGAAGGGCAAAATATGGCTTAAGAAACCAGGGGAGTTCGGGCCTCACATGTTTCTCTGCTGTTTGAGAGTTGCTGCAAGGCTTTATAGGGCTCGAGTTTGGGTTTTAGTTGGCTCTTATGGGCCGAGATCCAATAAAAGATCTCACCCACCTGTTCATGTGGGAGTCGGAGCTGCATTTTTCTTTCTCCCCTTTGAAAAACATCTAGTCACTCCCACACAATGAAAACCATCTCTCAAATCACCAGGGATTTATAGTACTGGCAACCACAAGCCTTGGCTCATAAATTTTCAATAGAAAGAGTGTTTTTTTTGTTTTTTTTTCTCATTCAAAAAGCAGCATATCAAAGCTCTGATCTGTCATGAAACGTTCATTAATTCTCCTGTTGGACTGCAGTCTTAAGACTAAATGTACAGAGTTTATATGTATACATTTATATGTGGTATTAATAGAATGACTGGTTTTATTGCAGGGCGTAGTTAGCTCATTTAGCAAGATCGATATTACCATGTTGAATCAGTATCATAAGTAATATACATGCTAATTATCCACAGTACAATGCCCTCTGAAAGTATTGGAACAGCAAGGCCAATTCTGTTTTTTTCCACTATACAGGGAAGACATTTGGGTTTGAGCTCAAAAGATGAATATGACACAATAGATCAGAATTTCAGCTTTCATTTCCTCATATTTACATCGACAGGGCGTCCCAAAAGTCTCCATACATAGGGGACTAGGTTTGCCAGCACCACGTCGGTTGTGCCTTCGTCAGTGGATGTTCGTGGACGTCAAACTTCTCGGTTGGACCGCAACACTTCCAGTCTTTTTGAATTTGTTAATAAGTTTGGCAGCAGTGTCGTGCGTGCTTGCCATGTTCCCTGTTAAGTTCGTTGCAACCTTGTGACAGCTTCCCGGTCCAGCCATGAGAATGATTTCAATACCTTCTTGTTTTTCAAAGGCTTTTTCAACAACATATATATTATATAATCAAAAAGTATGAACAATTTTAGAAGACTAAAAACTGTTGATTTCATGTATGGAGACTTTTGGGACACCCTGTAGATGTGTTATACCCGTTGTTTAAGTTGTCCAAGTTGTTTCTCATGAGCACTTCGGAGAATGAACTTGCTAAAGCCGTATTTGGACTGGGTTTGTTTTACATGGCAAAGTATAATTATTACTGGAGCATCTCTGGGAGTTCAGCCCCATCCAAATCCATCATGTCTGTAATTTGTGCATGCGTCAGGAAAGATCACGGTGTAGAAATAACCCCAGGTAATATATCCCATCCAAATTGACATGTTGGTAAAAAAAAAAATTCTTTTATGTACTGTGAGAAATGATGTGCGCAAATCAAACCAAATTGAAGCATTATCCAACAAAGAACAACGTGCCAGAGAAGTTACGCTTCCAGGCGCAGGATTAGCTGACACACATCTCATGAACATTTGATCTACTAATGATTATAATAATAAGGTCAAAACAAACAGTGAGCTGTATGTATTGTGCATTGAACTTTTAGTGTTATAAGCCTATCCCGTCCGAATAGTACTTAAGGCCGACTCTGAATTGAGACAGTGTAACCATATTTCTTGCATGGAGTGCGTCCATGAAATCTTCAGAAATATGCACTGGGATTTTAAACAATTCATAATTATATACTTGTCCATTTATTATACCTAACTAGGCCCATATTTTTGTGAGAGGTTGAATAACTCTGATCTCACATACTCTAAACTAACAACTCATCAGTTTCATGCCTTTAGATCTGGACACATTTCTACCCATTTCCGTGTAACACAAAGTCAGGACTGAATCTTGTTCCTGGAGCCATTTTATGAAATGTCCTAAATGCTAGAATGTAAGGAATCTTACGAGACTATTTGCTTGTTGTTATTTTAGGCGTTCATACAGGTTCCTGAGGGACGGTGCAGAACATTATATCCTGTAGGCATATGTCAGTTTTAACACTGAGAAATGGCTACATAAAAGATTCAAATGTAAGACTTAGCTCAGAGTTTTCATTTATTTGTGGCCTAGCTGTATTATGCTTCACCGCTGCTGAATTTTTGATTCTGATTGGTCGGGAAGGTGTTGATTAATTTTCGATAACAGCAGTTCTGACATTAGTGCCAGTAGCAAGGCAAATCACAAATTACATTAATGCGCTCGTTCTAACAAATGACCTCCCCTATCATTCCTATAGTAACTAGTTTGACAGGCGTGCCATGTAAATGGATTAAAAAAAAAAAAAAAGTGTTGTTATTTAACCAAGAAAAATATGTCAGTTGATATGTTGAAGTTTTCTGTAAGGAGACATTTACTTTTATGGAAGGAGTCTCCAGTGTCAGCACTTTGTAACACAGGACAGGACAGAGGAGTTTGCGTTTTCGTGCCTCGGTAACATGACAAGCAGTGTTTTTTCTGTCTTATTAACTTCTGGAGTACGAAAAGTGTCAACGGAGCGTCTCTTGGATGTTAAATGCGACTATCTATCCATTTTTCCGTATTTAAGATACACAGGGTCGCGGGGGAGCCTGGATCCTATGCCAGGGAACAGCCCATCGAATGGGCACAATCACACACACCCATTAACACACTATGGACAATTTGGAAATGCCTACAACACGTGTCTCTGGACTGGGGGAGGAAACTGGAGAACCCAGAGGAAACCCCTGAAGCACAGGGAAGAACATGCAAACTCTGCGCACACAGGGTGGAGACAGGATTCGGACCCCCAGCCCTGAAGGTGTGGGACAAACGTGCTAACCACTAAGCCACCATGCCCCCTAAGTGTAACTATAAATGGATAAAAACTACAAAACATTGTAATCATTGGAATAAAACAACACCCCATCACAACAGCACACCTTGTCATTTTTTATATTTCCTGTGCATAATGAAATCATTACATTCTCCTTTCTTGTACCTTATTGTGCTAGACAAGTCCTAGTGTTTAAGATGTACAAATAAAATGTGAAATGATGTGGTGATCCCAGACACATCTACTTAAGTCAGCATTTCTCGATCCTGGTTCTGGAGTAACCCGTGCCCTGCATATTTTAGTGTTCTCTCTGCTACCTCTTGTTTTTGGCTAATTAGTTAAAATTAGGAAATATATAATTAGGAAATTATATTTTATTGTGCATGATTGCTATTTAATATATTTCTAATTTGGCCATTTATCTTAGCATAATAGAGGCGTTTGTTAGTTCTCCTCCCTCACTGGTTGTTGCAGACAAGGATTTAGACGTGGCCCTCTACCTGTCTAGTGCGGATGATGTGTACATACGATATATACATGTAGAGTGTGTGTGAGTATGTGCGTGTGTGTGTGTTATTTCATTAACACGACTGGAGCGAGGCCGTGCCAGCAGTCAGAAGCGAATGCCAAGCCTCCTTCCCCAGGTCTGCTCTTTCTCTCTCCGGGGACGGCAGCGGGCAAATAAACCACCTCTCACCGCA